>CM019149.1:258034842-258461373 GCA_009733165.1 Naja naja | reverse complement strand
TTTGTTTGTAATATGCAGATGGAACAATGGGAAAATATGTGGTTGAAAGAACTGAAATTTACACTATGCTATCATCTAAAAGATTTTTTAATAAAATTATATACCATTGGTATATGTCTTCAGAAAGATTGCCTAGGACAGGGCTGTCAAACTTGTGGCCTTCAGGCCGGATGTGTCACATCCTGGCCACATCCACACCTGGTTTTAAGTGGGGGAAAAGGCACAATACATCATGTGATGATACCGTGATGACTCAAGTTTGACACTCCTGGCCAAAGGCACTTCAAATGTTTGTTGGAAAATGTACACAAGAAGAGATATTTTGCCCTGCTTATTGGATGTGTACATGGATTCAGAAAATTTTAAAGAATAGTATACAATTAAGACCAGAAAGCTTTGTTTTGGGCCTGACAATAAGGGGGGTGGAAAAGGCACGGAACATTGCTTTTGTGTGTGATATCTGCAATAATGAGATTAGTTTATACAGAGAGATGGAAAGACTCACAAATGCCTTACAATAGAAAAATGGTTGGTGAAAACTCAGTGATGGAATTTGTTAAGTTTGCATGAAGAGACAGACGTGGAGTGCTTCAAGCTCTTTGTTTATTAGTGACTACAGCTCAGAACGACCCCACTTTGGCTGGGCTGCAGCTGCTACTTATAGCCAGCAGCCGCAGTTGCCAGCCAATCAGAGTGCAGGGTTTTCCCGCACTTTTAAACCAATCATTTCTTACATTTTACAGTTCAAACTAAACCAATGACTTTAAACCTGCATACATAACACCCTCCCACTAGGTTCAGTCCATACTCAAACCCCAGCCTATCTAATGTATTCTTTTAAATAGGTGGGGCTCTGGTAATGCTGAGACCTAATGGTTCAGATGTTTTAAGGTCTCACCTTGTGAGGGAGGAATGTGTCTGCTGACATTTCCTTACTAGGACTTGTAGTAATGGTAGAACCTGTTTGGTTACTACAACCTGGTCTCTCCTCCCAATCCATCTCCAACCCAATGTCAGCACCTAAATCAGGTAATGATGTGCAATCTTCCATTTGTGAAAATGGTTGTTGGTATTGTGACAGGTTTTGGGATGGTTCCGTGTTAGCTCGTTACACATGGGGTTGATTCTTGCTTGTTCATGATCCTCCCTTCCCCTAGAAGAGGTATTAGGTATGGGAACTAGAGAGGAACAATTGCAATGTTCCTGAGGTAATCTGGATCTAAGCTGATCAATGTGCCTGCTCCAGAGGACACCATCCTCTGTTTGTACCCTGTAAGATCGAGGCCTGTGATTTGGGTTATCTCAGGAATCCATAAAGGTTCACCCATAAGGTTCTTAGCATAAACAGAATCACCCACAGTGAATGTGCTAACTTTGCTAGTGGAATCTAGTGGCATTGGGTGTGTAAGGGATGAAGGTGGTCAAGGGGAGACCTGAGTTTCCTACCCATCAACAACTCTGCTGGGGATAAGTTAGTTGATGGGTTAGAGTGATATGCTGGACACTGAGAAGTTTTTCAACTCTCTCAGTGATATCCCCTGGACCCAATTGCTGAAGTTTTTCCTTGGTAAATCGCACCATACGCTCAGCCCGCCTTAGCCAAAGGATGCCCAGGGGCTGTCAGGGCATGTCTGATACCCTGCTGTGCTAGATATGATTCAAAAAGGTTGGATGTAAATTGAGGACCATTGTCAGAAA
This sequence comes from Naja naja, assembly GCA_009733165.1. Lineage (NCBI taxonomy): Eukaryota > Metazoa > Chordata > Lepidosauria > Squamata > Elapidae > Naja > Naja naja. The sequence goes on along the minus strand of CM019149.1, from coordinate 258,459,675 downwards.
CAAGTACATCAGGTAACCCATGAGTTACAAAAGCTTTTAAGCTGTTTGATGACAGCATCAGTTGTGGTGGATGCCATAGGGATGACCTCTAGCCATTTGGAATATGCATCTACTATAATAAGGAAAGTGCCTCTGGTAGGCCAGCAAAATCAATGTGAATCCTGGACCATGGGCCCCTAGGACATTCCCATTCCTGTGTGGGGGGAGAGGTGGGGCAGGCCTGACTACCTGACAGTTGGGACAAGATGCAACCCAGTTTTCAACCATTTTGTCAATACCTGGCCACCATACATAACTCCTGGCCAATCCCTTCATTCTGACAATACCTGGATGACCCTCATGTAACATTTCCAAAACCTCTTTTTGCAGTTTTTTTTTTTGGAATAACCACCCTGTTACCCCACAAAATACATCCTCTTAATACAGATAATTCAGTTTGCCTGGATTTAAAAGGTTGGGCAAGTTGAGGTAGATCTTGAAGAGGCCAACCTTTCTTAATCCAGCCTATAACAGGAGCCAATAAAGTGTCTTTGGCAGTCTCTCTGGCAATTTCAGCAGCATGTACTGGAAGCTTGGCAACAGTTTCTAGGAAAAGGTGTAAGTCTCAGGAGCAAAGTCCTCAGTGTGAGAAGGAAGTGGGCAGTGACTCAAAGCATCTGCATGCCCAATGTCTTTGCCAGGCCTGTGGATAAGTTTGTATGACTAAGCAGCAAGAAATTCAGTCCACCTCAGCATTCTTGGTGAGAGGATAGTGGGCGTAGGTTTGTCTCCTGCCACAATGCCTAACAGAGGTTTGTGATCTGTGACAATAGTAAATGTTCTCCCACATAAATACTCATGGAATTTCTTGACAGCTGCAATAATTGCCAAGGCTTCCTTGTCCAGTTGGCTGTAGTTCCTCTCTGCTTTGGTCAAGGTGCGAGAGTAAATGCAATAGGAGCTTCCCTCCTGCTGGGAAACCTGTGGCTCAAACCCCCCGTCACTCCAAAAGGGGATGCATCACAAGTCAGTACAACAGGCAAATTCTCAGAGAACTGTATCAGTAGAGCATCAGACGTGATTAGTCTTTTAATATTGTTAAATGCAGATTGTTCTTTCTGCCCCAGACCCACACAGACTTTTTGTCTAATAATCTGTGCAGTGGTTCTGCAATTGTTGCCTTCTGAGGTAGGAACATGTGATAAAAGTTCATGAGTCCAAGGAAGGCTTGCAAATCTGTTTTACATTTTGGTCTAGGGGCTTCTTTGATTGCCTGAACCTTGGCATCTGTGGGGTGGATACCATGCGTGTCAATCATATAGCCCAAGAACTCAACCTTGTCAGTTCTAAGAGTGCATTTTTCTTCCTTGACTTTTAACCCCGCTTTCTTGAATCTGGTAAGGACTTCTCTGAGTCTCTCTCGTAATTGAGTGTCATTTTCAGCATTTTCATCAAAGTAAGGAACCAGCCCTGGCAGTCCTTGGAGCATCCTTTCCATAAGGCTTTGGAAGATGCCTGGTGCCACGCTTACTCCAAACTGTAACCTTTTACATTTGAAAGCACCTCTATGAGTCACAATGGTTTGGGCCTCTGCAGTGGCATCATCAACTGTTAGTTGTTGATATGCCTGGGCCAGATCCAATTTGGCAAAGACTGTACCCCTGCCAAGTGAATGTAGTAAATGATGCACCACTGGAACTGGATATGCGCTCGTTGAAGCATGGTTCAATGTCCCCTTATAGTCTCCACAGATTCTCACTGACCCATCAGTCTTGACTGGTGTGACTATGGGTGTCTCCCACCTGGAGTGGTCAGTGGGCTCTAAAACTCCTTGAGCTATTAGTTTATCTAATTGTGCATCAATTTTTTCCTTTAAGGCAAATGGGACCCTTCTGGGCTTTAAGTGAATTGGGGGCACCTTGGGATCTAGTTTGAAAGTGATAGGGGTCCCCATATACTTGCCCAAAACGTCGCTGAAGACCTCTGGAAACTCAGACTTCAAGGCCTTCTCCCATTCAGAGTTGCTGACGTGATTGAATCCAGTCACCTCGATGCCTCAGTGGATTGAACCATTCAAGTCCCAGCAAGCTTGGGCGATCCTTGTCCATGATGGTCAGGGGCAAACGTTTGGTGTGGCCTTTGAACTTCACGTTGAATTCTCTTGTTCCAACTACTGGAATCTTGTTCCCTTGGTAGTCTTTAAGAGTCAGTGCTTGTTTTTTGAAATGCTTCTTCTGAATGTTTGGGAGTAGTCTGTGAATAGTGTCCCATGACACCATAGATAAATATGAGCCTGAGTCCACTTCCATTTGGCAAGGCCTTTCTTCAATTAGTACCTTGACATGCACTTTTCTGTTATTGATAGAAGAAGAATGACCAATAGTTACTGTCTGATGAGTTTCATTCTTCCCCTTTGCTTCTGTGCTGCCCCATTTTCTCACTGAGGTTGTTGGGCTTGAATTCTTTGTCAGAAAACTTCCTTCTGTTGGGTGGAGTTTTGGATGATTTGCATACTCTTGCTAGGTGTCCTCTTTTTTCACAACGGAGGCAGATGGTATCTAGGAACTTGCATTCAGTGCGGGGTGGCTTCCCCACAACCTCTGCAGTAGAAGTCTTGCCTCTTTCTTCCCAGGTCTTTTTTTCCTCTCCATTCTGAGTCTGTAAATTCCTTCCTCCACCTCACTACAGTCTGACTCAGAATCTATTTGCTCACAATGAGTTGTTGTGGACTTTTCCACATCAGGATGGCTTGTGGCCTTGTTAATTTTCTTCATGGCTGCTGCTGAGGACTTGGTAGCTTCTGCTGAAGAGGCCTCTTCTATTGCTTCCTTCAGCGTGATCTTAGGTCTTAGAAATAACTTGCTCTGAAGCACCTTGTCTTTAAGGCCCAGAACAAATCGATCGCGCATGGCCTCTTCTAAATTGTTAAATTCACATGCACCCCAATGTCTCTTAAACTTGCCATGAAGTCGTTTACGTTTTCGCTTTCCCCTTGATCCCGATGGTAAAACTCGTGTCTCTTTATGAGGCACGATACTTGTGGGGCATAATGGGCTCTTAACAACTTTTCTAAGTCAGGCCATTCCATTACCTTCACGTCTGCAGCTCCCACCAATGCCTTTGCCATCTTGAAAACTGCCGGACCGCAGTGTGTGAGAAAGACCGCCCTCTTCCGCTTCGAAATGTCGGCAAGATCGTTTCCTTCCAGATACATTTGGAAACGATCTGCATACGTCTCCCAGTCTTCTGCCATCAGATCGAACAGGGCTGGGGGGATGTTCAGCACAGCCTCTCTCTTCTTCTGTTCTGCGTTGCCTTCTTCTACAGGAAGATTCCATCCTCGTCGCCAGTGTTAAGTTTGCATGAAGAGACAGACGCAGAGTGCTTCAAGCTCTTTGTTTATTAGTGACTACAGCTCAGAACGAACCCACTTTGGCTGGGCTGCGGCTGCTACTTATAGCCAGCAGCCGCAGTTGCCAGCCAATCAGAGTGCAGGGTTTTCCCACACTTTTAAACCAATCATTTCTTACATTTTACAAGAACAGTTCAAACTAAACCAATGACTTTAAACCTGCATACATAACAGAATTCACTTGAGATGGCCAAATTCACTGATTAGAGAAAATATGTTTATTTCTGATTGGAAAGCCCTTAAGGACTTTTTGCAGAAAATGTGAAAAAAATGAACTTATGAATATGGTTTTGATGGTTAGACTGGATAGATTTTAGAAAACATCATGTAACTTTAGAGAAAAAGGACAATTTGTAATTATACTTATAACAGCTCCAAAAAAGATCAGAAGCCACGTCATTACATCTTTTCCCTGCTTTTTTTGCACTTTTATCTTTCTCCTTGATTTCTTTCTAATTTTGCACTAGTTTGTATCAGTTTTTCTATATTCTTTTTTAAAACTTTTAATTAAATTACCATTATAATATCTATAAAATAAAACCAGCTCATTGTTTCCATTAGGCACTATTTAGAAGAGAAGCCAAACTTTTTGTGAGTTATAACACAAAGTTATACAAAGTTCCAGTGTTACAAATCGTTAATGAAATGGAATATTCTCACCTTGACTTTCATGTGTGCTCATTCTTCCAATCATTACTGTAGTTATTGCAACCAAATGTGGCCAAATGTGTGGCTCAAAAACATCAGGTTCCTCTATGGAGGTAGAGTTGCTCCACTGAAATCTTTTGTTTGAAAACTTTTATATGATTGCCGGTTGCTGGACTAATTGCTTTACAACAAGTGCTTCACATGCTGTCACTTTGAATATTTATCTCTCCAGCCAGCATCCTCCATTTTCTAGAATTTGTTTTTCCCACCTCAGGAGTTTGGGATATATTTTGGCTTCTGCAGTTTTCCATCCCTTCCCATGAATTTTCTTGTTATTTAAACCATATAGCCAGGTGATCCAATGTAATAGTAGATGAAACATAACTCTCTTTCAGAATTTAATTACAGATATAATCTTAACAATATTACTTTTCTGTGAAGATTATAAACAGGTATGTTAATTTCTATACAACTTGAAAACACGTTTCCTTATGGATGATACTTTCTTATAAAAAGTACTAATTGTTGCTAGAATGACCGGAGCAGAATTATATATTTCAGTTATGGCCTGTCTGAAGATAAATTACTAATATATTTTGATAATGAGTGCAACCACTGTCTGTCTGCAATTTTTGTTTTGTTTTGTTTTGTTTTTCAGGAGAAGGACAAATTCTAGCTTGACTACCTAAGATTTCTCCCAGCAGGATTCATGGGTCATGGTTGAGTTCCTGTTTTCTCATGTTATCAACACAATTTAATATAATTATGCACATGGTAGTGGGGTTATCCAAGCAGGAAGAAGGATTTTGAATAGAATTTTCCTGCATGGTGAAATTAGCAGCTGGTTCACCTTCTTGGAAGCAAGATAGCTCTTGTTATGATGTCCTTTTCCAAGCAATTCCTAGACAACTAAGGGATAGAAATGAACATGCCAATGCAATGAAATACCAGGTTTCCCCGAAAATAAGACACTGTCTTATATATTTTTTGGCTCCCAAAACACACTAGGTCTTATTTTCGGGGTAGGTCTTATATATTTATGGTGCCAAATAGTGGGTGTGAGTGTGTAAGGGGGGGTGTTTCGCAGGTGCATGGTTGCTCCCTGAAAAGTCTTCCTGGAACTGGAGATTTACACTAGGTCTTATTTTCGGGGTAGGTCTTATATTAGGGCAGGTTTAGAAAATAGTGCTAGGTCTTACTTTCGGGGTAGGTCTTATTTTCGGGGAAACACGGTATACTTCCAGATTAATGATGGACAAATAATTGCATTAATTTGTTATGTAACTTTATTTATATATGAGGTTTCTTGATGGTCTTCTATGAACACAGAGTTTTCTGTAATTTGGACTATTGATATATACATATGTGCTTATTGTTTCACATGTATGTGCAGCATTGCATATATCTCTGGGAACTGCAAAAATAGTATTTTTTTCTGCACAGAATGCAAATGCTGCTTTTTAAACTGATTTCTAGTAATGTACTGATATTAGGATTATATCATTACCCACAATCTGACAGAGACATACCAAAGTTTTTCTTTTATCTTCAGCATTATATCAGGAAAGCATGAGGTCTGCATGAAGATGTACAGTATATTAGAAGAGTCTTCCCAAACTTGTTTGTTCCTGTAATGAATGCATGCAGCTTGATTAAAATAAGACTATGTAAGAACTATATTGTTGCAAGATCCATCTGGGTTGATCACCAGGACCTGAGGTTTATTCTTCCATGTTTTTGTACTTGTGCTGGCGGCCATTCTTGGGGAACTTCTCTCTAACAGAATAACACATTCTGTTAGACAGAAGTATTCTGAGGATATGCTCCAGCATGAGTTTGAAAGCTCAGAAGACTAAACCTCTGGTCCCAGTGAATGACCAAGATTGGATCCTGCAACATTATCCTGGGATAGCTATATTTGACTTCACTTATAATCTATTTTGTAACTTATCAAAGTATCTGGGTATCTCAGTGTAGAGGGAAAGATTCCCCAGTCCCATGATTGATAGCTAGTTGTAGTTTGTAATATATTCTGTGCCAACATTTGTATAATAATATTATTTAAAATGTGGGGAATGGTCCCATGTCTAAATTAATGCCACCTTACAGGAACTATCACATGCATGGATCATCTCTATAACTGCATTTATCTTACGGGGGGGGAACATTCTCCCAGAAATTCCAACAGCCTTACTTGGCAATGCTTTTGCAAATCTATAAAGATCTGCTTCTTCTAAACAGACCCAGGGACAAGATAAGTAAGTTATGATCCACTCTGTAATATTAGATGGGATTCTTGTCTTGGTTGTCACTAGGGCTGTTGCTAGGGGTTCACTTTCAGGTTTCATTTGGTTCCCATTACTACTAGTTGTTGTTGTGATTGAAATTGTTTTTAATCTTAATATGCAAACCACTTAGAATTTCCTTTGTTCAGCTTGTGTTTAGAATTGGAAGCTATATGTTACAGTCCAATAAAGGCAATAGTAAAATTAGGTTTATCTGATTCATAAACTGATTCCATCTGAATCTGGTCTGAAATGGATATGATTTTACTGCTAAAAATACTTGTTTAGAATAGATATTACTACTGTTTTTTTTAAACACACAGAAGGGATCGCCCTCTCTTTTGGCTGTTTACAGATATTTTCATTTTGTAAAAAGAGCAAATTGATTTGCAGACTTATAATGGGAAGAAACTTCTATCATGTTTCTGTAGCTATTTTGAATACTATTAACATATTGGGACCTGCTTGTTGATCAAATTCATGATATAGAGTGCATTACTATGAGACATAAAAGATAATCAGATTAAATTTCAGCTCTTTACCAAATCTCCATGCCTCACACTGAAACACAAATAAGGATATACCTTATTTATTCAGAGATGTTTCTTCTCAAAACAATAACATCAGCATTTTGCTTCTATGATGCAACGCCATTCCTTTTGTTCATCCATAGAAAGATACAACACTGTAGAAAAGGGGCAGAGTTTACATTATTATCATCATCTGGATGCTTTTGCTTTTATTTTCACAACATTGTTTTTATGTGAGTAGGTTAGCCTAAGACAGAACAGGGTTGGTGAATTGAATAGGCAACATCTAGAAAAACACAGTTAAGGAAATACCTTCTTCATTATTCTGATCAGAAAATCAGGCTTCATTGCTACCCTAGCTGAGTGTTGATTTTTCTAAGTGGAATTATTGCTACCTTGAGTTGCTTATTGATTGGGCAGCCATGGAAGTCAAATATATAAATGAATAAAATTATGACATCCAATGGTTATCTGATAAGTGTGCTTCTTTATTCTTGTGAAAGCCTGTCCCTCTTAGTGACTTTACATTTCTCTAAAGGAATGGTTTCTTTTTCTGGAAATTTTGTACATGTGAACTAGTCACCATTTTGTTTTCTAATCCTGCAGCTTTAATTAGTTGCTTATAGGCTTTTGGAGAACACAATGAAAACTCTGTTTCATAACCTATTGTAAGTCTGGCCTTATTAAAGATATTATCCAGTGTCGTCTCCTCCTCATGTTGTTGTTGTTTCACAAAATGAATGTAGTAATGAATAAAAGTATCTTTATCACTTCACAGACCTTTCAGTGTCTCTAACACTTTCTATTTCACTTTCTATTCAATTTCCATTTCTATTCAGCTAGCTAATAACTGCCTTTTGTTAAGCATGAATGTATTTTCAATCTATACTCAGCCAGCAAGATTACTTTTTTTCCTGTTAATTTGCATGTAAAGCAGTCATAGAATTTTGAAAATCCCATTCTAAAAGAAATCACAGTATCTGCATGTTGCACTCAGGCAGGAAAGAATATGCAGGTACAGAAACGATTACTCAAGGAACGGAAATGAACACTACAGCAATAATACTCACTCACTTCCAATTAAGTCTGTTAATGTTCCAACTTATTTTGAAGCTTAACTTCACTAAGCATGGTCTTTCCCCCCACCCCCTGTATCAGTTTGTTTTGAGCACTTTGTGTTTCATTGTGCAATCCTGTTCAGTTGATAAAAGTGAGAATACTTCTAAATTACATTGAATACATTAAGTTCTGCTCTCCTGGGTTAGTTCCTACCAGTCTTGTTAAAACTGGATATTTCTTTCCTAAATTCAGATTCAGTTACAGACAATGAAATGTATAATTTAAACATTTGTATAATAAGATTTCTAAACACTTGGAAGGTAATACATAAAAATGGATATTGATCCATGATTCCTTAAATATATAAAGTATTAGCAATATTTTCATGACTATATGCAAAATGATAAAGCAAACCAGATAATATTGGGTATCTTTAAACCAGTTTTTTCTTTCCAATTAGTGCATAACATGCTTCTTCAAAGCTTTGATTCAAACCTCCCAGACCTCTTTCAAAAAAATTTAACCAAACTATATAATAACAAAGAATAAAGCATTATTAAACGTGTCATACTTGACATCATATTTGTATTTCATTCAACTCGAATTAAATTAAATGAATCTATTCACTTTTGGTGGAAGCAGATCACCATTAGCTCATAACATTTTGCCTAAGGTGACGTAGCCTGCATTCTGAAACCTACAGCTCATTTTTACTTTAAAAGATTAAGAAATCATAAACTTTAAGCGGACTACAATTAATGCTTGAGCAATCTGCCAGTTAACCTGCCTTGGATTAGGTTAAGCCAACTATGAATTGGAATTAGGTTGAGCCAAGTATGAAGTAGAAGTAGAATGATAGTTTCAATCTTTCCTATTGCATGGCCAACTCAATCATGAGGTCAAATGGTATGCACTGATTTGCGTTTAAAAGGAAACTTGTAATAAAATTCCTTCTACATAGTATAACTAGGCAAGAATACATATATTTAGCAAGAATCTCTTACTGTAGGCAATGACTGAATTAAGCATGTTCTTTCCTTGTTAATTTTCAGTGAGATAAGTCTCTCCTGCAATATTTAATGCTTGAAAAAAAGGCATTTTAGTTACATAAGCTTCCCTTAATTTGCAGTCTGCATGAGCTGCTGAGAATAATGGTCCATGAGTACAAGGTTAAATGAAAGAAATGTTATTTAGCTGTTGATCAGCTATATTCTAGAAAGATATCCACTAAAATAATTTGTAAATTGAGGAAGGACTTTTTTGTCCACAATTTCACTTTAACTCATCTTTTCTATCTGGTACGTCTAGTGTGCATATTTAAAAACTCTATCATTAAGTCTTTATATAGCCTTTGCTTGTTTCTTTTGGTATGCATGTAATAATGTTCTACAAGACATACCATGACACTGCTTGATTACATGGTCAATACAACTCAGTCAACATTGATTTGTAGCTTCTTCATCTTAGGATATATGTGAATACAGATACTTCTGAGGTCAATAAGCCATATACATTACAATACTTCTTCAAGCTCTAGTTGCTAACAATACCATACCAGGGAAGCAAAATGTAAAAACATGAATTCCATATTTGCTTCAGCCACCACTTGTGGGGCAGTAGTGGATTATAAAATGGATTGATTATTTAAAGCAGCAGGTCAACTACAGGGTTAATAATAATCTCCAAGCATTAAGGGCTTCCTGGAGCAGATTCAAGATCAGAATATTCCTAATATTAATTTATCTGAGGAAAAAAATGTTTGCTGTAGACTTCAGAAATGTATTCAGAGATACAAAAAAGTGAACATAGTTAAAAACTTAGATTGTGTCTGATTTAGCTGCAGATTTAACAGAAGAGAAGGGCACTGAAAAGTTACATTCTTAGGAAGATCTTAATATTTATTAGCTATTAAATTATGTAACCAGTCAGTCAGTCACATTTTATTTCAGTCAAAGATCAGTATAGAATGAAACAATTAACATATCATTTAAAAATCAAAGACTAGGACAAATGTAAATCACAAACTAAAAGAGTAATGTAGAATAATATTATAGTCCACATAAGGTAACCTACCTTGAAAATCTGTGGAGAAAAAGTGCTATACAGTATATAATCTCAGATCAATGTTGTATTTGATTATTTTTAATCTATTTTAATAAAATTATTTGGTAATACCCATAGAATGGTACATCATTCCCCTGAAGTGAATTGGTCCCAATCCTATTGATTTTCTGGAATGCCTTTAAAACTTGGTTCTGCCAAGAATTCCATGGACATGTGGAGCCTATAAAATGTTGTTTTGTGCTAAGCTCAATATGCATTCCTTCATACTGTGTTTTTGTTGTCAGTATTGTTGTTATAATTTAAATTCTTTTGATTGTATGGTGAATGGGTTTGCTTTTATTTATTTTGCTTGTTTTTTTGGTTGTGATTATTTTAATTATGTGTACCACCAGATTTATTCAGATTTACATATATGAAATAGGCAGCTATAGACATTTAATAAATAAATATAAAAAAAAGCCTTAATCAAGACATGGAGCAAATCTGGCACTCTTGCTGACCCTAGTTGGATCCTACCTATTTCATATTTTTTTCTTTTGTTAAATCGTATTTGATTCTTGGAGACTGTCTGGACAAATCCCTACAGTTTTCTTGGCAAGGTTTTTCAGAAATGGTTTGCCTTTGCCTCCTAGGATTGAGAAAAAGTAACAACCCAAGGCCACCCAGTTGGCTTTATGCCCAAGACAGGATTAGAATTAACCTTTTCCTGGCTTCTTGCCTTATGACATAACCACTGTACCAAATTATTCTTTCCACAGCAAGTTGGCACTCTGAGGTAGGCCTATTCATCACTTGGATTCTACTTGTGTTCAAGTAAAAGTCTTTATTGTGACCACAATAAAGTCCCCTTTATATCTTCCTCTTCTATATTGCCTAATCCTTTTGCTCTATCTCAATATAAACAAAACAAACTCCTGCTTAAATGATATCTTGATGTAGTTTTCCATATAGTTATATAGTTTCCTATAAGACTATAGTAATAAACTGCATATTTTAATGGGTTTGTTTCAGTGGTGGATTCAAATTTTTTTACTACTGGTTCTGTGGGCGTGGCTTGGTGGGTGTGGCAGGGGAAGGATACTGTCAAATCTCCAGTCAGAGGTGGTATTTGCTGGTTCTCTGAACTACTCAAAATTTCCACTATTGGTTTTCCAGAACTGGTCAGAACTTGCTGAATACCACCTCTGGTTGCCATTATATCTAAAGTAGACTTTATCATTAATATGGATAAAGAGAAAAATCTCCCCAATTGGGTTAAAAACAAACTGTTACTGGAAATCATTAAAAGTTCTAGCACAATTTATATGATGCAACTTTAATTTTGTTTCCCATCTTTCATGCAATTATCCCCCAATGATTTGTTGTGGAAATGCTGCAACTACAAAGTTTCAAATAAACTATTAGGAAATTTTAGGTAAAATAAAGAAAGGTGAATATAAACATTAAAGAGCAACAGAAATTGTTAAATGGAAAGATGCATTAGGATATTTCTTTAGATAAGAATAGTTGCTGCAATGAAGAATCCATGTTAACAATAAAATTGCTATGCTTAAAAAATCCACAATGATTTCAATATTTATGGCATTGCCTTTTTAAGTAGCAATAGTACTTGTCATAGTATTTTTGAAGGCTTACAGGTTGCATTAGACATAGAGTTATTTACCACCAGCCTACTGTCCACATTTAGGGAAGAAAATGTTATTGAGAAGTATACATTGGGAGATAGGAAAGTGCTCAGGGCACATATATAAATTTACTTTTCATTCTTTGTATGTATCTCCCACATCCAAAAACAGATAATACTATAAAAAAAAAGTAAGAAGATCTTTATTGAATCAGAACACATCTATTCTAAATCCTGTTCTCACAGGCACTAAACATATAATTTATAGAGAAAAATATGAACTTCTGCTATTGTTTTCAAGCAGTACTATTTCTAATTCTGAAGGTGACGATTGTTATAACTAATTACCATAATGACTATGATTCATCACTTAGCAAAGCTTTCTACATTGTAACATCATTGCATCAGCTGGAATTAGGCATTTCCTATTATTTTCAATAAATCTCTTCCTACTAAACCTCATTGGATTCTCCCAAATTCTTGTACTATGAAATATTGAGGAGCAGATCTCCGTATCCATTTTCTTTAGCAGATGCACAAAAGCTGCATTCTTTTATCTTTTGCAACCACAGCAAGCTCTAATATTGTCACCTTATAACTATATGTGCCAACATCACATTACTGCCATGAGAATTTTTCTGAAATTATCTTCTCTTTGAAAGATTTCTAAAGAGCACTCTCTTTTCTCAAAAAGAATGAGACCTGAAAAACAGGCACATTTCACGGCTTGATATCATTAAAAGGAAGCATAAAAACCAGAAACTCACAAAACAGTCATGATTGTTAAGGGGCATTAATTTATTCAGGCAATCGTGGTTGAAAGGGCAGAATAAGAGAAAGCTCACTGGTTCTCCTATTGTAGAATGCTCTACAATTTGTCTTCCCTGAATGTAGAACATAGAAAAATAGGAATACATGTCTGAAGAGAAGTTTTTCACAAACAGGAAAAAAAAGTCCTCATTAGTATTTTTTTATTCTTAAAACTCTATTCTTCTTTTCTTAAAATTTTGCCTATAGGTTGCATAAGAATTTCTGATTAGTTCAATAATATTGCAAGCTTTTCATGGCAAGCCAGTAACTAACTGCAAAGAAACTCCTAGCTGTGAAAGACAACCAGGGAATTTGTCACAGTGGACTTTCTTGTGGAAGACAAAGTATCTGGTAGGGGGAAAAAGATTTTGAGGTTTATTATAAAGAGCTAAAATCGTTCTTCTTTGGGGTCTGATTTACAAAACGCACTTCTTATTTCAGAAGCCCTGAATTTCATGCATATGAAATTTGAGACATTTTATACAAGGTGAGTCAGAGAACACATTCTGTTTTACAACTGCACGAAGATTAATCATAACTGTCATTTTCTACAAATTTACCCATCAAGTGAAACACTTTGGGTTTTTCTATTTGCGTTTTTTTCTTTTAATGGCGAGGCCTAGGATCCATAGTGCAGTAAGTTCTTATGTATTCACATTTTGAGTTCCTTCCACCCAGGAAGGAATTTTATATTTATCCAGCTAGAAAACCAAGGAGTTTATAAAATACCGTGCAAAATTTGCTCAGCCACATACATTGGACAAACCAACAGGAGAATAAATGCATGCATCGCAGAACACAAGAACGCAGTCAGAAAAGAAGAAAAAACTTCCTCCCTTTTCCAGCACTTTAAAGCCACAGGACATGAAATTGATTTTGAGGGATCCAAACTTATCTCCAATACTGAACACTTCAACAAGAGAATAATTAGGGAAGCCATCGAAATAGAGAAACACCCCATAACATGAATAAACGGATGATACTTCCCACCTACCAGACATCTGGAAACTAGCCCTAATCAACAAATGAGTCCCAGCCATGAAAACCAACACCGGACCCAAAATAACACATGATGCCACCACCAATCTCCTTCACCAGACTCAAACCCAAGCCCACGCCACAGATGAAAGGCAACCACCAACCAGAAACCAGACCATGGCTGCAACACCAGCTGCTACACCCCCCTCCGACCCCCAAACTAAGCAAACTGACACACGCTATAAACACATAGCCAGACCTCAAACTCAGAGCCAAACCAAGGCCCGGAATGTCACATCACAGCCTTCCACCCAGGATACTACATCACAGAACTCAGGAGATTACAACACAAAACATCAGGAGGTTGCAACACAGACAATGACCCAGGAGATTACAGCACCACACCCAGGATGTCACAACAATAGAACTCAGAAGGTCATCACACAGCCCATTACCCAGGTCGTTACAACACAAAAGGCTGAGAGACACACAGCCAGCACCTCAGCCACACAGGGTCTCAGGAAAAAGCCATCCAATCTGCATACATCAACTCCATCAACCAATCAAGAAGTAACAACACAGCCAACTCTGGAGTTTAAAAGGGAAAAACAGCCACTATCACACACTTCTCCCAGAAGAATGAAGCTGAAGACACCACCTGAAGATGACGGATGAGATTTCGTTGAAACGTTGCCAAGGTATTCTCAATCTTACACGGGACAAGACCCGAATACACCAAGACCTACATATATGTGTGTGTGTGTGTGTGTGTGTGTGTGTGTGTGTGTTTTCATAGATTTTCACGGGTAAAGGTATGTAGGTCTTGGGTGATTGGTCTTGTCCCGTGTAAGATTGAGAATACCTTGGCGACGTTTCGATGAGATCCTACTCGCCATCTTCAGGTTGGTGTCTTCGGCTTTGTGCTTGTGCCAAAGCTTTGCTGGCACAAGCACAAAGCCGAAGACACCAGCCTGAAGATGGCAAGTGGGATCTCGGAACGTCACCAAGGTATTCTCAATCTTACATGGGACAAGACCCGAATACACCAAGACCTACATATATATATATATCATATATATCATATGATATATATATATCATATATATATATAATACCTACACACACACACACACACACACACACATATATGATAGATAGCATGTATACACACACATACACTATTTTCTACATATGGTGGAAAGAAAATGGTGAGGCATTCTGCTATTTAAAATAGGTTTTATTTCATACTTTTTGTTCAATGATTTAAAAAAATGCAATGGTTCTTTAAAGCTATATTCCCCTCTTACTTCCATTGTCTACAATACTTTAGTTGATGGTGATGGAATGATTACCCCCAAATAATCCTTTATTAAGACAATAGTTTAAAAGTGAAGAAGGAAAGGGGAAAAGGGAACAAACAATAATCATGACTCAGATGGACCTAAAGGAATGGATCAAATAATAAAATTATAATGAGGTATGGGGAAAGGAGAGAAAAAAATCATTATGTTAATCAAACAATTCAGTCTGTTCTTGAAAAAATGCCAAAGAATAGGCTAAGTACATAAATAGTGGGGCAGGAGGGGACACTAAATAACTGCATACATAAAAACAATGATAGCTGTTGCACTTAGTATCTGTAGGTATTTTTCTAAATGTTTTGTATGGTTCCGTTATAAAGAAGAGAATTTTAGTAAGAGAACTGGCATTATCAGCTTCATTTATATTTTTTGTTGGCATTTTATATTGTAGGATAAGAAAATATCCCAAGTGTAAAAGAGTATAATAGGGCAATAATTCCTTCTCCTATATTTCCCTGTAGAATTAAATCATAATAGGAATCAATATCCCATTCCCTATGTTTGGCTATTATACATGGCTTTGCCCTGATTTACATTTAAAGGTATAAATTATTTTGTATTATCCCCTTCTTCCTTTGATCCATTTACAAAGATGAGGGGGTCAAACTATTTTCCAAAGCTCCTGTAGACAAGACAAGAAACAATAGTTGGAAACTAACCATGGAAAGAACCAACCTAGATCTAAGGAGAAATTTCCTAATGGTTAGAACAATCAACCAATGTAATATTTGGCCTTCGTAGGTTGTGAGTGCTCCATCACTGGAGACTTTAAAAAAGAGACTGGACAACCATTTGTCTGAAATGATATAAGGTCTCCTGCTTGAGCAGGGGGTTGGACTAGAAGACCTCCAAGGTCCCTTCCAACTGTATTATTCCACGTTCCTTTATGTGGCATTCAATACTGTCAGAGTCAATACATTCATTCAAATTCAGAACAAGATTACTTTGGTTTTGTCATCTTCACCTATGGATATTCTAAAAGTGGATACATCTCAAATGGGGTAACATTGTTAGGGAAAGGTTGATTTTTTTTGTACTGTTAGTGGTCTAACCGAAGCTATTAACCTCCCATCTGAAGCACAGTCTCCTGAGCAACCCCATTTAAAATCAATGAAATCATGATTTTTTAGCAAGGATAGAGGGAGGCAGATAAGACTGCTACTCTTCTTACCCTAGATCTTTCTGTGACATTTCATATTAACCTATTTGGTATCATTCTGGCATGTATTTTTAGTATAAAATGTTAACATTTGAGTAGACTAGGTTCCAAGTTGTTATTTCTGTTGCAATTGATCAGTGCATATTAAATAAGCTGGAAAACTTTTGCATTACTGCAGATCAATTCTATAATGACCTTCTAAAAATTTTATATTCTGTATTAGCATTTGCGTTGAGTAAGAGCAACAAAATAATTTCATTTTTCTCATTATAATCAGATTTTGATGAAGCTTACTGAATGTGATAGGAAATGGACAATTACTATTTGCTTTTATTGTCATTGTCCTTGGATATTTTTTTCTTGAATGCACTGTGCTATAGCACATGAACCACCCTTACTCTGTACAGATGGTAGAAAATCAAGACATTAATTCATCTATACTGTAAATTAATAGAAACTTGCCTCACTGAAACTCAGTCTAGATAAGACAGATATTATGAGTAGGCAGTTCAGTTTGATTACAAAATACTAACTAGCGTGTTTCTTTTTTGAATAGGTTGCAGCCAGGATATCCTATTTATGAAGGCCTATGGGTTCAGTGGCTTGGGATTCTTTTATTGGATGTAATTATAAACCATCTTCAGTATTTATATATCCTGATAAACCGTTACTAAGTTAACAAGCACAATAAATGAGATTGTGCATAACTTCATATTACTTTCCTCCATTGCACTCAGTTCTTAATCATCTGCAGCTGGAACAACTTCCATTTCTTGTAAGTGCTGCCATGAATGTGAAATCAAAGTTAGGTATTAGTTTCAAATTCCAGGTAGCATAAAGACAAGTGACTAGCCACAGTGTTCAACTAACATAAACTATCTGTTGACCGTGGCTAAAAATGAACATGGGACAAAGGGTAGATAAAGCTGGGTATGCCCACTTTTGATGATCAAGTTAGTTTGCTTGACATAACAGTCAAGTACACTAATATCATTTAAGGTTAACTGCTGAAAATAACCTTGTATGGAAATGATCACTGAAGAATGTTTCTAGAATGCAATTAATTAAAAAAAAGACCACCTTCTTCATCAGTAAGTCTGATGGTAGATTGTATCTGGGGAGTTGGAATAGATTTAGCAGCTACTCAACACTTTTTGAGAATAATTCAGATTTTGAGTTCTAAAGGCCTTGTTGTTCATGAAGCCATGTATCTGAAAATTCACATTCTTCTATATAAATTTTCTTAAATATTAACAATCATTGCTTGATCCAGCAGCAAGTTTCTCCATTCTCTGAATTAATTGGAAGTGGGGGGAACATTGAGGGAGGATCCTTTTTCTACTTTGGTGGTTCATTTTAAAATTGTCTCCAAAGAGCTGCCTGAGGCATCATCTTATTCCTCTCCTTTCAGTGCTAAAAGGAAGTTTTTATTAGCCCATTTTTTCTAGATTGTTTAGCTTTACATTGTGATAGAACCATATGACTGTTAGACTTTATTCTATCTATTTATTGTATTGAACTATGTTTTTTTATTTATTGAAAATAAATCATTTATTATTATGCGAATTTTGACTGAACCGTAGCTGATAAATATTCAAAATAACAAACAAATGAAGTGCTATATTAATCTCTGTTACACTATATGCAACTAGATATCATTTGATTAGCATATCTGAAAGTCCATGTGCTGAACTAACATTTTTATGTTAGATCTTATTAAAAAGGAGAAAATCAGTGGAAGCAAACGAAATGAGCTCTGACCTCCAAATGAGTCTGACTACATTTTATTTGAGAAGCACAATATGCTATAAATTGTTACCCAGCAAAGGCTAGATTAGAGCATTACAATCATCCACTTCTAAGGATGGATTTTGGCATTGTGACAGGTTTTGGAATGGTTCCTGTCGTAATGACTCATTACACATGGGGTTGATTCTTGCTTGCTGATTTTCCTCCTGTTCCTCCCCTTCCCCTCTAGAAAAGGCATTAGGTATGGGAACTAGAGAGGAACAAGTGCGATGTTCCTGAGAGAACCTGGATCTAAGTTGATCAATGTGCCTGCTCCAGAGGAGTCCATCCTCTGTTTGCACCCTGTAAGAATGAGGGCCTGTGATTTGAGTTATCTCAGCAGGAATCCATAATGGTTCACCCATACGGTTCTTAGCATAAACAGAATCACCCACACTGAATGTGCGAACTTTGGAAGTGGAATCTAGTAGTGCGTTGGAGTGGGATGAAGGCGGTCAAGGGAAGACCTAAGTTTCCTATCCATCAAAAACTCTGCTGGGGCTAAGTTACTAGATGGGTTAGGAGTGATGTGCTGAACACTGAAGTTTTTCAACTTTCTCAGTGATGTCCCCAGGACCCAGTTGCTGAAGCTTCTCTTTGGTAAAACGTACCATGTGCTCAGCCCGGCCATTAGCCGAAGGGTGCCCGGGGCAGTGAGGGCATGTCTGATACCCTGTTGTGCTAAATAGGATTCAAAAGGTTGGATGTAAATTGAGGGCCATTGTCAGAGACAAGAACATCAGGTAACCGTGGGTTACAAAAAGTTTTGAGCTGCTTGATGACAGCATCAGTTGTGGTGGATGCCATAGGAATTACCTCTAGCCATTTGGAATATGCATCTACTATGATAAGAAAGGTGTGCCCTCTGGTAGGGCCTGCGAAATCAATGTGAATCCTAGACCATGGGCCGCTAGGACATTCCCATTCCTGTGTGAGGGAGGTGGGGCAGGCCTGACTACCTGACAGTTGGGACAAGATGCAACCCAGTTTTCAACCATTTTGTCAATACCTGGCCACCATACATAACTTCTGGCCAATCCCTTCCTTCTGACAATACCAGGATGACCCTCATGTAACATTTCCAAAACCTCTTTTTGCAGTTTTGAAGGAATAACCACCCTGTTACCCCACAAAATATATCCTCTTAATACAGATAATTCAGTTTGCCTGGACTTAAAAGGTTGAGCCAAGTGAGGTAGATCTTGAAGAGGCCAACCTTTCTTAATCCAGCCTATAACAGTAGCCAATAAAGTGTCTTTGGCAGTCTCTCTTGCAATTTCAGCATGCACTGGAAGCTTGGCAACAGTTTCTAGGAAAAAGGTGTGTGTTTCAGGTTCAAAGTCTTCCTTGTGGCAAGGAAGTGGGCAATGACTCAGTGCATCAGCATGTCAATGTCCTTGCCAGGCTTGTGGATAAGTTTGTATGAATAAGCAGCAAGAAATTCAGTCCACCTCAGCATTCTTGGTGACAGGATAGTGGGTGTAGGTTTGTCTCCTGCCACAATGCCTAACAAAGGTTTGTGATCTGTAACAATGGTAAATGTTCTCCCATACAGATATTCATGAAATTTCTTAACAGCTGCAACAATTGCCAATGCTTCCTTGTCCAATTGGCTGTAATTCCTCTCTGCTTTGGTCAAAGTGTGAAGTAAAATGCAATAGGGGCTTCTCTCCCACTGGGAAGCCTGTGGCTCAAACCCCCCCACTCCAAAGGGGATGCATCACAAGTCAGTACAACAGGTAAATTCTCAGAGAACTGTATCAGTACAGCATCAGACGTGATTAGTCTTTTAATACTGTTAAATGCTGATTGTTCCTTCCTCCCCAGATCCAAACAGATTTTTATCAAGTAATCTGTGCAATGGTTCTGCAATGGTTGCCTTCTGAGGTAGGAACATGTGATAAAAGTTAATGAGTCCAAGGAAGGCTTGCAAATCTGTTTTGCATTTAGGTCTAGGAGCTTCTTTGATTGCTTGAACCTTGGCATCTGTAGGATGGATGCCATGCTTGTCAATCATATAGCAGTTTTAAGAGTGCATTTTTCTTCCTTGACTTTTAACCCCGCTTTCCTGAATCTGGTAAGGACTTCTCTGAGTCTTTCTCGTAACTGAGTGTCATTTTCAGCAGAGATTAACACATCATCAAAGTAAGGCACTACCCCTGGCAGTCCTTGGAGCATCCTTTCCATAAGGCTTTGAAAGATGCCTGGTGCCACGCTTACTCCAAATTGTAACCTTTTACATTTGAAGGCACCTCTATGAGTCACAATGGTTTGGGCCTCTGCAGTGGCATCATCAATTGTTAGTTGTTGATATGCCTGGGCCAGATCCAATTTGGCAAAGACTGTACCCTGCCAAGTGAATGTAACAGATGATGCACCACTGGAACTGGGTATGCACTCTGCTGCAGCACATGGTTCAGTGTCCCCTTATAGTCTCCACAGATTCTTACTGACTCATCAGTCTTGACTGGTGTGACTATGGGTGTCTCCCACCTGGAGTGGTCAGTGGGCTCTAAAACCCCTTGAGCTATTAATTTGTCTAATTGTGCATCAATTTTTTCCTTTAAAGCAAATGGGACCCTTCTGGGCTTTAAACGAATTGGGGGCACCCTGGGATCTAGGTTGAAAGTGATAGGGGTCCCCATATACTTGCCCAATCCTTCGCTGAAGACCTCTGGAAACTCAGACCTCCTCCCATTCAGAGTTGCTCACGTGATTGAATCCAGTCACCTCGATGCCTAGTGGATTGAACCACTCAAGTCCCAGCAAGCTTGGGCGATCCTTGTCCACGATGGTCAGGGGCAAACATTTGGTGTGGCCTTTGAACTTCACATTGAATTCTCTTGTTCCAACTACTGGAATCTTGTTCCCTTGGTAGTCTTTAAGAGTCATTGCTTGCTTCTGGAAATGTTTCTTCTGTATGTTGGGAAGTAGCCTGTGAATAGTGTCCCATGACACCATAGATAAATAGGAGCCTGAGTCCACTTCCATTTGGCAAGGCCTTCCTTCAATGAGTACCTTCACATGTACTTTTCTGCTTCTTAAGGGTGAAGAATGACCAATGGTGACTGTTTGATGAGTTTCATTCTTCCCATTTGCTTCTGAGTTGCCCCATTTTCTCACTGAAGTTGTTGGGCTTGAATTCTTTCTCAGGAAATTTCTTCCTACTAGGTGGAGTTCTGGATGATTTGCAGACTCTTGCTAGGTGACCTCTTTTCTCACAACGTAGGCAGATGGTGTCTAAAAACTTGCATTCAGTGCAGGGGTGCCCCCAGCCTCTGCAATAAAATTCTTGCCTCTTTTTTCCAAGGTCTTTCCTTTTCTTCTCCATTCTGAGTCTATAAATTCCTTCCTCCACCTCACTACAGTCTGAATCAGAATCTATTTGCTCGCAATGGCTTGTTGTGGACTTTTCCACATCAGAATGGCTTGAGGCCTTGTTAATTTCTTCATGGCTGCTGCTGAGGACTTGGTTGCTTCCACTGAAACAGCTTGCTCTATGGCCTCCTTAAACGTGATCTTAGGTTTCATTAGTAATTTGCTCTGTAAGACTTTTTCTTTAAGGCCTAGAACAAACCGATCAGCATGGCCTCTTCTAAGTTGGTAAAGTCACAAGCACCCCAATGTCCCTTAAACTTGCACGAAGTCGTTAACATTTTCGCTTCCTTGATCCCGACGATAAAATTTGTGTCTCTTAATGAGGCACGATACTTGTGGGGCGTAATGGGCTCTTAAAAGCTTTTCTAAATCAGGCCATTCCATTACCTTCAAGTCTGCAACTCCCGCCAATGCCTTCACCATCTTGAAGACTGCCGGACCGCAGTGCATGAGAAATACCACCCTCTTCCACTTCTTGGGTATGTCGGCGAGGTCGTTTCCTTCCAAATACATTTGGAAGCGATCCGCGTCGATTCCCAGTCTTCTGCCGGATCGAACGGGGCTGGGGGGGTGTTCAGCGAAGCCATCTCGCTCTTCTGCTTGTCTTCTGCATCGTCTTCTCTTCAGGGGAATCCCATCCTTGTCGCCAGTGTTAAGTTTGCTTGAAGAGTCAGACGCGAAAAGCTTCAGTGAAGAGTTTATTAAGTGACTACAGCTCGAATGGACCCAACTTGGCTGGGCTACAGCTGCTACTGATAGCCAGCAGCCGTAGTTGCCAGCCAATCAGAGTGCAGGGTTTTCCCGCACTTTTTAAACCAATCATATTTGACAATTTACAAGAACAATTCAAACTAAACCAATAACATTCAAACCTACATACATAACATTTAGTATCATCACTGGGCATAAAAAAGTGGACTTGAAGGAAAGGATTTTAATATAAGTATGCCATGACATCAAATGATATGAATTGGACATCTTTAAAGATTTTTTTCTTGGTTGATTGCTTTCCACAATAGCCTCAAGAAGGGAGTGGGCATAACATGTGTTCAGCCCTAAATCAGGACTGCTGCTTTGAAAACATTTTGATTAAAATTAGTGAGTATTGCTGATGACAGCTGCAGCTTTATGCCTGAAAATTTATCATTCCCATCCCTTTGTGAAGTTAACACAATACTGTATAAATATAGGCATTTTTTACACATAGCCTTTTTGAAAATAACTCAAAAAGAAGGTTCACTGGAGATTGCATTGTTAACAACACCTGATTGACCAGGCATCAAAAACTCCTCAGCTCTCTCTATTTCATCAGTAGGAAGGTCACAGCTGCTATTGGGATTAACTCTAGACAAAAATATTGGTATGTCTGAATTTTGTGCAGTCACAGCCTCTGAGGTACTTTAGTCTCCTGGGTTTTGAACTGAATCCCACAATCTGATTGATTCATTTATTAAAATTAGACTTGGAAAGGGCAGCTTATTCAGAGCCAGAGTTGCACAATGAATGCAAAGCCACAATCAGAAAAAGTTATTCCCAGTTTCTTTGCTTGGTGATCAGAGATCTCTAAAGGCAAGCAATGAATATCTGTTAGCTTCAGGTCCAAGTAAGACATTTGATTCCTAGAAGGAAAAAAATAAGCAAGAAAGTGAATGAAGTAGTAGTCACATTTCTGAGGAATGAAGTCAGTAGATTGCAAGTGACAGGTTCAATTACTGGTCCGTGGACCAATGACACATCTGCCTTAAACTCTGAGAAATGGGCAGCGGGAAAAGGATGAATAACTCTTAAGAATTGGAGAAAATATGTAACCACTCAGGCAGAAAATTAGCAATTACATTCCGTGCCATCAGTAATAAGTATTTCAACAAAGATCTTAGGTTAATGTCAGACTCTGTGACAGTATATCAACCATTACACCTGTGTTCAATCAGCAATCCCATCCCTCAATGTGATACTAGGCTGTTTAGTTCAAATGTGGCTTGTTCAGTGATAAGCAAGATGGCTGACATCTGTTACTAAAGTATTCAAAAGTAATTTATTTCACTCAGTGTTCAAAGGAGAACATATCTGAGAAACTATTGCAATTTGTATCTATGTGCTTTTGTTTTGACAATCCACCAAGAGAAGTCATAATCTGACAAAGCTGACACAAAACAAGCAATGAAGGTAACATGGAATACTATGCACTATGAAATTAGTGAGTTGCAATCACCCACAAGTAAGAATCTTTTTTCTTATAAAGTTGTTATATAAGAATTAAGGCCACCCTGAAAATGCTTACATGAAATATGGGTTGAAAGTCAGCAGAAGAAAGATGCCCAGAGAACTCAAGTAACTCTTTGGTATTATATACTAGAATATTAACATACATACACTGAATGTGCCCAGAAACAATTCAATCTTTGCTGATCAATGTTTTATTCATTCATTTCCCAGAGTTCTTTGAATCAGCCCTAGAGGGAGATGATGAATCACATTTCAGAGGAAAGCTTTCCAGTCACAATATTAGTATTTTTTCTTCTTTCTGTATAAAATTGGAAATGGGATACTGAAAACTCTTCTCCTGAATGAGTCAGCAATAATCTATATATGTTGGAAACAGATGCCATCTTCAGATATATAGCAGCACAATGAATTTTGGACTCATTTTATTGCTTTCCAAACTTCTGCCATTTTCTCTGCAACACATATTTTAAACATAAGGACTATATATCAGTTTAGCTACCAGAATTCATGAAACACTGTTAAAACATGATAAATTGTGTGGAATCTAGTCAATACACAATGACTACTATTTACATAGATCCCAACACTTTAATAAATATTGTTCTACTTACATAAATACATATTATTTTATCACCAAAGGAAACTAAACAAGTATTTTTCATTGTTAAAATCCTGTAAACAAAATTTTAAAAAATATTTACAGAATACAGAATAACATAGTTGGAAGGGACCTTGGAAGTCTTCTAGTCTTTGCTCAAGCAAAGATCCGGTATCATTCTGGACAAATGGCTGTCAGTTCCAATCTCTACTTAAAATCTTCCAGTGATGGAACACCCACAAGTTTTGGAGGTAAGCCTCCACTGATTGTTTTCACTGACAGGAAATTTCTCCTTAATTTCAGGTTAGATCTGTTATTGATAATGTTCCACCCATTGCTTCTTGTCCTGCCCTTAGGTGCTTTGGAGAATAAGTTCACTCCCATTTATCTGTGACAGTCCCTCAAATATTGAAAGACTATTATTATCTCACTTCTTGCCCTCCTCTTCGTTGGATTAGACAGACCTAGTTTCCACAACTGTTCATCTTAGGCTTTGCCTCCAATCTCCTATACTTATTCTAATAAACATTCTTTGTAAAAAATATTTCTAAAGCACCATTCCTCTTCTATTATTTATTCTATTATTTATTCTATTATTTATAAACCACTTTTGTTCAGTGCAAATACAGCCTTTCCATCCCCATGAATGTTTTGAAACACAATTAAAAAAAAAAAAGGAACAGCAAGTCATCTGAAAATTGACATGGAAGGACAAACCCATTGTGACACTGGAACCTAAATCCCAATTTGATTCAGGCCATTTAAGTCTATTGCAACCGTTTCTCTTTCAAAAGAAAACAGGGGGAAATTTGGGTCTTCCTGAAGCTTTCATCCATGTATTAGGAAAAGTAAAAGAAAAAGTAAAAGAAAAAGTAACAGATGACAATGTTGCCTTTTAGTTTAGTCTCTTTTCAGTTAAAACTCAATGAAAATGTGATGGTTTACACTGTATTACTTGAATGTATACCAAATTAGCATATCCGACTTTTTTTTTAAAGTGATTTGGAATAACCTTGATGTAGAATTGTACTTAATTGGGCTAATGTGTATTGTAGTGATAATGAAGAGGAAGAGAAGTTTAAAAAACACAAACAGACTTGCATTTCCTTTTTTGTGTATCATCATTTCTCCTGCAAAAACTTTCAGTCTCTATGTTACTTTCACAACTGGTGTAGAAACATTTTCCTTTAGCAGACCTTGCCATTAAGAAGATATTTTTTTCCTAACATATTGGGCAGGCAGTAGCTCAGGGAAGCCAATTCTCTGTCCAACAGTGGTAGACTGATCAAAAACAAACAAAGCCAACTGCAAATGCTAGAATCCAATAGTCAGCATCGGACTTAGTATGTGGTGGTAGTAACAAGTGCTGCCAAATCCCAACTCAGGGATGAATTTAGAGAAGGGGGAAGAGAACAGCCCTGAGGAAGAGATGAGGATTGCTGTGACAATTTTCTAGACTTAGAGATTTCAGTGACTTTCAATGCCCTTGCCTTGCAACCAGGTTTGGAAACTATTGTCTGTTTATACCCATCTCTCTGGAGGGATTTCTGTGATCAGAAGTGATTTGAAGTCCTGCCAATTTCAAAAGGAAAGTGAACTCACCTATCAGAATTATGGATTTAACTGCTTAACACTGTCTGGAACACATGTTTTAATGTTGCTATTTTATTAAGGCTATAAGATATGGGCTGCAAAAATCCAGGTGATACAGGCTGTCTGTTGCTGTGTATAAATGCACCAAATTTTTGCACACAGATATTATATCTCTGAATTTCATAACTACTAAGTTTCTTTCCACACTTATTTTTTTATGCTATATAGACTGAAAGAAATATACAAATGCATTTAGAGGATCCCATACATACTCTATATTCCAGTTATATTTCAGGTAGTAAGAATATACTTCCTGATTCTTTTCAATAACATATACAGACTGGTAATAGATTATTTTCTATACAGGTAGTCCTTGCTTAACAACTATTTGTTTGATGACTGTATGAAGCTATGAAAGCACTGAAAAAGTGACTTGGGTCCTGTCATTGTACTAATGGCCATTACAGCATTCCATAATCTAACGATCATGATTTGGGCACTTGGTAATATTAATGACAGTTGCAGCATCCCAAAGTCATATGATAGCCATTTATAAACTTCTCCAATGGTTTCCAATAAGCAAAATCAATGGGGAAGTTGGCATACGATGGCAACACATGGTCACATGACATCTTGCTTAATGACCAGGAACTGCTGTCATAACTATGGCATGGGTCCAGGTGACCTGAGGAACTGTCTCACATAAATTGTATTGGCCAGGCCCACATGGTCCATGGGAATGATCATATTGTAGACCCCATCAGTCAAGGAATTCTGGCTGGCAGGGATTAAGAGGACCTTTTTTGCCATGATTGTTACCCTCTGCAATATTGCCCCTCCAGTTGACATTCACTCTGTTTTAACCTTCAATAAGAGCCTTAAAACCTGGCTCTGCCAAATGGCCAGAGGTCCTGATAGCAGCATTCTATGTTGGAGGTGATTAGTGATCTAGAAAGAAGTTCCCATGTCCAGTTCATTGTATTCTGGCTTTTTAAAATGTATTTAATCTTTGTTCTTTTTAATATTTAACATTTTAACGTTTTTTAGTTTTGGTTTTATGATGTTTGTAAGCTCCCCAGAGTTTCTTGATAGTGATAAATTTAACAAAGAAACAATTTACGAATAAGTCATCATGATCACATGACTTAGTGATGGAATTTGCCAGTCCTAATTAGGCCTGTTAAACAATAGTCTGGTTCTGCATCCTGTTCTTTCCATCCAGAATTAGAAATAACAAAGAGGAAAAGAATGGAGAACAGGTGCATTCTTTTCAGATATCCTGTTCTCAATGGACTTGATTTGTAATAACAGATAATTATTTCTTTGTTTTTAATATTTGTGTATTTGCAACAGGTAAAAAGACATTTCCAGTAGTCCTGCAGCTGCTGGCCCTGGTTGCTCAGTCAACAGTCCTGAGTCTTATAGCCCATTTGTCAACAGATCTCCAGGAACTCCAGCACTTAGTATGGTCTTGTTGACCCATGTGATCAACAATCCACTATGCGTTTCTATGAATTTTTTTTAATTACATTTATATGCAAGATATAAAGAGTGAATAATGGAGATAATATATTTTCAGCAGATTGATATATCTTTATTTCTTTCTTGTAGAAACTAACTGTAAGATATCCACTGACTAAAGGATTTTAGGAACTCTGGGTAATATGAACATAATGAAAAAATCTGCATGTTCTAAAGCAGTTGTAGAGAACATATACATACAGACTTATGAGTAGAATTGAAAAATGAGAATCTTGTACATGATTTTTATACAACAGGTAGCCTAGCTTTACATCTAAATGGTTCTACATGAGCTGCAATCATGCCATCTCAGCATGCCAGAAGGGATTTTTGGAGGGCGTGTGTAAAGTTTGCTACTGCAAGACAATCATTCTGTACATATGGATGACTATTTGGTGATGCCATCAATTCATCTGTATGGAATTCCCTGTAGCAGCAAATGTATTGCTCAGATAGGGCTACCATGTCTGGGAAAAAGTCTTCACATCTTCACCTTGAACAATGTTTACTGAGCTGAATTCCAGAACAAGGTTATTTTCCTCACTCGTGATTTATAGTGTCTTCTGACTCTCATTCAACTTTTGTTCTTGTGCTGATACAAGAGAAATGAGGCTGAGCTTTATATTGCTTCAGCAATGGCTGGGGATGTCATAAAGACAGTATAAGTTCCTAGTCAGGAAAAATACAAAGGCTGCTAGTTCAAAAGTAGCTCTGGACTTCTGTGATCCCAGCTGTGTATAAAAGCTGATGCTGTTTATTTCTGGCCCAGCTTTAGTGTATATGAAACAGCAGTAAAAACTTGCCATTTCCCCATTTGTGGTTGTTCATGCTTCATGCTTCCTGGATCCTGGGCAAGGTGTCTTAATGTCCTTTTGAAGCCACAGAGAGGATTTCATTTTGTCTTGTTTTCAGCATCCAATCAGATAAATGCATGCAACATGAAATTGGGGTATGGATGGAGCAATTTATTTTTATTTCTTTTTTTCATACAGTGGGAGCTGGGATTCCTGCTGGATCTTAGTATTTTGAAGTTTGCAAGGAAACGGCAACTGAGTTTGTCTTCAAACAATGTTTGATAGATTGGAGAATGAGTATGATGATGCCCTTAGAAACCCATGCTACCCCTTGATGCATGGTACTCTTCTGGCACAAAATAAGGATGTGACTTAGGTGAGATGGTCAGCATATGTCAGAATTTTAATAAACAAATAATACTAAAATAAATCATGCTTAGGCAAAATCACATCAATATCATAAAAATTGATTGAGAGAAAAAGTTGGGTTTATTTCAGATAAGTAACATAGCCACAGAGAGCCAGTTTGGTGCAGTGCTTAAGGCATCAGAATAGAAACAGGAATTATGGGATTTATAGTTCTACCTTAGGCACAAAGCTAGCTAAGTAGCCTTGGGCCAGTCACTTTTTCTCAGCCCTAGGAAGAAAGTAATGGCAAATAATTTCTAAAAAAACCGTACCAGAAAAATTGCAGGGACATATCCAAAGCAATCTTCAAGATTTGGACACAATTGAATGGAAGAAAAATACACAGCCACTACTACTTTTTCCTAATATAAGAATTACGATTTAAAAAATCATTGTTGAAATGTCAGGGTGGCTGCTTGCATAAAACATGGCCAAACTGCCAGCTGCTCCATGTTTCATTTGTCATAAAAGTTGTCAAAAGAGAGAAACAAGTATTATACTATATGTGTCCACACTACACATGTCTAAATTATCGTTTTGACCTATGACATGTTTTTTTAAACACTGAATGCCTTGATATTTGTGGTAATCCTCTGGATTTCATATCAGCTTACCTTTATGTAAACTATGATTAACCTAAGGAAAACATCAATTTTCAATTTCCCACATTTTTACATTGAATTACATTAATTCAATATAAGCCTGAAAATTTGGATGTATTTTATATATATCATAGCATCATTTTTATTTTTTAATTTCCATCTGATATACACATTTGGAAATAGTTTTACCCAATGTGATGTATGTTTACATTATTTTCAAAGTACATGCATTTTTGTGCAAACTATAAACTATATCTGTACATGGCAAACAGCATTATAAAATTCAGATAAATGCACATTCCAAAAGAAGTGTATTGTTCAGTTTCTGCAAAGTTTGAACTTAAAAATGGAGTTACATTTGCATTGCATGCCAAGTTAATACCCCCTTCCCTAAAGAATATACTGTGCTTTTTAAATAAATAAAGTGTATTCTCGAGTGTACAAAAGCTGACTCCACTTCTCCGTGACTTAAACTTCAGTTAAATAGAGTCTGAAAGTGTCCATCAACTGGACTATGCATGCTCATGTCATCTCAGTGACTGTACTGATATAATACTTTAAATCTCACTTTCTGAATTCGAAAAAAGAACACTAAACAAACTCCTTTTCTTTTTTAGATGTTAGCAGTAAAGACTTCATGATACAATACGATCCCAGTGAATTTTCCCTTGACAAGTTGTTTTAATGTGTTATGCTCATGACACTCGTGCTATCAGGAAAATGGTAGTTAAAGAAGTCGTTAATTCTGTACTGTATGTACTTAAAGATTAATTTAGGATTTTTTCCCCCCGCTAGGTATTTTAATATATATATTCAGTTGGGAGCTAATTTAGCAATTTTGCCTAGCCTAAGGCTGGTCATACAAATCACACTATTGGCCTTCAGGAACCTAAAGGAAACACTGGAAAAGGAATCTTGATAGCCATTATCCATGAGATTTGGTTCACATGAGCCCAGATCAAAAGATACTAATAGATGGAAGAATGATTGCTGCTTCATTTCTGAAATATGCAATGGTATAAATTTGATCTGGAGATTAAAGCACCAAGGTAGAAAGTGGGAACCATGACTCCAATTCCTACTTTAGATGTGGAAGTCAACTGGGAAAACCCCATTTATTTGAAGTGATGATGCAACCTAGGTTGGGTAATGAAATGTCTGCAACTTCCAAGCTCAGAGAGCACCAAGGACCTCTCATTTCAACCTTAAGCTACAAATATTCTCATTTATTGGGTTTCACCTCATATCACCAGGTTGTTGTGGGAAAACAGGAGGAAAGAAATGTGTTTGATATGTTTGCCACCTTGAATTATTCATAAAGTAATCAAGTTGGGATAAATTTCTTATATTAGACAAAAACAAAGTAAAAATACATTTATTCAGCAAAGTTTGCAAAAAAAGAAAAAAAGAAAACTATGCAGGTTTACTTGTCCATTATATCTTCATTATTTATTTTGTATGATTTCATTTCTAGTGGCTTGTAGGTCACAGCAAATGTTTCTTTCTAGAATAGAGCTAACTTATTTAGTATAAATCTACTGTCGTGAACACATTTCCCTGCTGAAAATAACTTGAAACTTATGTTCTGTTATTCAAACCTACTTTGCTAAGTTCACAGAGTGGCTACAAAAAAAGTACGATATGATTTTCATACCAAAAATCTGGCAGGCATTCAGAAACCAGTAACTTCTCTTAGTAAATTTAGCTGATTCTTGATTCTGGGACTATCATTGGATTATCCCCTTACTCTTCTTCTCTTGGTAATTCAGCTTGTATAGTTTACTTGTTTGCTTACTCACAACTTCACTCAAGCTTTGTCCCTCATTAGTGTTTTATTCTTAATTTTATGCCATAAAACAGGACAGTTTACAGCCTCTGAATCACTTCTTCCAATTTTGAAGAACATTCAATAAGTATTGTCAGAAAATTTTGAAGACTCTCTTTATCACTTTATTGAACATTGTATGTACAGTATGTCAACATGCAAAACATTTTGGATATGATCAAAGTAGAGTGAGGATTTTTAACAGTTTGATATCCAAAACTTTAAAAGGGCCATGCTATATATACCATTTGCAGTGAATCCCTTCTTGAGTGACTTCATACTCTCTCTTATCTATCTATCTATCTATCTATCTATCTATCTATCTATCTATCTATCTATCATCTATGTATCTATCATCTATCTATCATCTATCTTCAACAAATTTGTTGCTTAATTGAAGTTGATGCATAATTATTTTTGGAAGGATGCTACAGTAAATTATAGCATGCTATATCTCAGTCTTTACGCTCAAGAGCTTTTATCATTATTCTTTATTCTAGTGGATTTAGTTTGGAATAATGCAACTCTGAGAGGTCAGCTTTATGAGAGTTGGGTTTCAGGAGTGGAAAGCTCCCCACTTTCAGTTTTGGTTTTAATTGTGCCTGTGCATTGTGTAGATATCTGAGAAAAGAAAGATGAAAGTGAAATCCTTGGTCATTGCCCTTTCTTAAGTAAAACCAAGGCTGTTGGAAAAGGTCAAATCAGTATGATCTCTGGAATTACAGTAGGTTTTGTAGTAGCTACTTGGGTTTTATGTCACTGGAGTCAATTGCACTTTCCACTAGATTCTGTATGTGGGATAAATATTGTTACTTTTTCATGATTGTCATCTATCAGAGCACTTTATTTTGTTTAAAACCTCAAGATGGTGTTGGAGAGAGTAGTGGGAACAGAACTGGAATGGATAGGTAAACCTGAATAGAGGTTCAAGTTTTTGCTTTGTTTGTTGTTCAGTGTGTTGGGTAATTTTGTGAGGTTAGTGCGGTTAAAGAGGATTGCCTCAAGCTGTTGTGCTGGTGGATGACCCCATTGGAGCAGCTGCAAAAGTCCTCAAAAGCTGGCATCCACACAGACATTGAGCAGCTGATGTGAAGTGACACTTCTCCAGTTCATCAAAGTCTGGTTATGCAGCATGAGTTGTATCAGTACTGGCAAAAAAGAAATTCAGGACTCCAATAGCTTTGGTAGATGTAACACATGGATAACAGGCCATGTCTTGGTTAATTCTGTATTGAACTAACACTGCAATTGAAAGTCTTAATCTATACAACGCCTTATGACTTTGTAATTAAATCAACCTTTTTTAATTCAGTCAATGGAGATACTTGACTGAGAGTCAGGATGTTGATGCATTGAATTGTTGCTTTTCAATAACAGCCCAAGCTCTTGGAATGGTCCTCTAGTTAAAATTAAATTCTAGTTAGTCACATCCCAGCCACTTTTTAAAAAAAAAGGTGTTTGGGCTGTGGCATAGGTGGGTGAATAATGTATATTTTTGTTTTTATTTTTGTCATGTTGTGATCATGTCTATTTTATTTGTATGTCTATTTTATTTGTATGCCGTCAATTGCAGCATTGTAAACCAACCAACCAACCTTTATGGTACTGAGGTAATTCTGAAGACCTCTACTCTGAGAAGATTTTGACTGTTGATAGATGTCAAGTGACATCTATCACTTGATTCTCTGGTTTCCTGGAGTCCTGATATCTCTTCAGATCCCATCAAGCTCCTGACAAACTGGGTCACTAGACTTTGTAGCAGACTTGCCATCACTAGACAAGGATATGAGTATTTTTTAGTCATGATATACTTATTCAGTAAAATGTCTTTTTTATCTCCTGTGAAGGACCCAACTTGAGGAGACAGTTTTTTCTCTTTACATCCAAATATTTTCTCTGTGGCATTCCAGTTCAGCTGGTATTAGCTTGCAATTCAGTACACATTTCTGGCAAGCATAGTTGTCTCCTTGAAATATAGTCATCTATTATTGGGTTGTTACTTTACAGTCAGATGGCCAATCAATAACATAACTCTGGAACAATACTTATATTTATGATATCAGCTGAACAACTAGAACTTTCTATTATTTTTTTCTGAGTTTGCACATAATAATTGTCTTATTTACTTATGGAAATAATATTGTTGTCATCTATAGGTACCATCACCAGTTTTTCTCATTAATCTTCAGTTCCTACATCAGATTTGACTGCATTGAAATGACAAGCCCTTCACTAGTTTGTCAAAACTAATTGAGCCAAGCTAAGCAAGATTATCATTTTCAGGTTGATGTTACCATCTCTGTCCCTCATTAAGGTTTTGGGATCAGATTTAGTTTTTGACCAATCATCTAAAAACTGGAGGTTTATGATATTGGACATTTGTTGCCTTAATCTAATTTACCTCAGATTTTGAGTTCAGCATCTTGCTTATCAGTATTCTCAAATGGAATTCAACAGTAAATCTCAATTTCCTTACAGTTCAAAATTCAACTCATTTACTTGGATTGAAGCCATAGAGAACAGCTAACTACCCATACCTAGTGTCAAGATGTAAAAACTTTAGGACTCACAGAAGTTTAAATTCACAGCTTCTTCCTCCTACTTTATGAATTAACAGATATTTGGTATAGCATTGAAGTGCAAGAGTTTAATTAATAACCATTCCTGTCATGGGAACAATTAATTCTCCCTCCTTCAAGCTATTGCAATTATTATCTCTGAATATACTGTTCTTTCCCCTTTTCTTGTTCATTTCTGATGTACTGGCAAATCCATTTCAGGCTCAATTTCCACATAGATTTAGATTTGTATTTCCACAACACTTTAGCTTGACCATGATCCTTTTTTTTTGTTCACCAACTAAGTTTGCTATTAGACAGAGTAATGATGATGTCCATAAAGGACCTATGTCAATAGACACCATGTTAGAGGATACAGTTGCTAGGAAACAATGACATAAATGGATATTGCTTTCAAGGCCAATTGATGTACTCCTTTGACAGCTTGGTCAGCTAGTGTGGAAAGCAGAATATTTGTGGAGAAAAATAACTTATGTGAATAGAGTCAAAACTAATTTTTATTATTTTTTCTTTTGAAAATATACTAATTTTAATATCAGTGATTTTAAATTGAGTGGATTTGTCAAAGTTTTTATTCCATTATTTTATATACTCATTATACAATGTAGGTGTGTGAATGAGTAACAGCTATGTTGTTTTCCAATAGAAGAGAATATCTGCTTTCTTATTGTAAATAGGTAGATGGAAGGAAAGAAGGGAGGGAGGGAGGAAGATCTAGTAGCATTTAACTATTGTTTTCAGTATCCAGATTACTGATTGCACTTTGCTAAATGAAATCAAAGTTGAAATTCCATTTATTTCATACTTATCTTTCTCTATTTACATTTCCTCAAATTTACATTTCACATACATACACACATACATATACCACACACACACACATGTAAATCGTATGTATCTGTATGTATGTGTGTGTATGCCATTTTTAAAGCTCATAACAGTTTAAAACAGCTTGTTCTGCAATTTTTCATATAGATTGGAGAACCTGTCCAACACAAAATAAATTTAATCTATAAGATAGTTTTTATTGCAACACATTAATAATTGGTATAACCCACAATAATTTAAACCCACAATTTTTTAAAATTAATTGATTTTCCAGCAGAAGCTTTGAGATCAAACTTCTCTTAAGAAGTAAAACAGCCCATTTTCAAAAGATAAACTTTCTTCAATACTGAAAATCAATTTTTATGTTTCTTATATAATCTTCAAATCTGGAAACATTTAATTTCAAACAATATTTGAAGACAAACTATTTCTTAAGTAGAGGACTGTATTTTGAGTATATTACACTGTATGTTGAACTTTGTAACCAGAAACTACTTGGATGATTAAAACCCCGTTGTGCTTTTCATATTTCAAAAAATGCTTAATAATGGCAAACATGTTATTCTTGTTTAATAGTACCCCAAAGACATTAGTAAGACCTTGGGGGAATATATTAGAATCTACCTTCTACCTTCCCTAAACATATCAAACTGAATTATTCTTCCATTAGAAAGATCGATTTGTAATGTTTACATGTACAACTTTTGAAATCCTAAATGAGCTATTGCTGATAGATACAACAGCAATTGTATATCAAATTGTACATAGACAAATTAAGCACAGAGGAATCATTGGATGACATTTGCATTAAGTGATGAAATGTAATATGCAAAGCCTTGGCTTTGACTATGAAAAGTTCCAACAAAGACAGGTGCACTCCAATATACTGTTTATCACAGAACTAATGAATGTTGAATCTAATCCCATACTAATATCTTCTGTTGCACTTTCACAGCTGTGCCATTTATTGCTTCCTGTTTTTGAAAAAAAGAGAAAAAAGTTAATAGTGAATTTTGTCTATTCACCTGGATATTTGCTAGCTATCTCTTAATATCCACCATCAAAAGCAAGAACTGTGGAGTGAGGATAATTAAGAGAAAAAGAAACATTCTGGCTAAAATAATGTATTGTATATTATATAATTTTTCAACTGATCAAGAATTTCATGAGTACTTTCACACAAACTTCAAAGTGTTTCTTTTGACATTAAGGCTTTTGTGATAAACTATTTCACTTAAGGGACAACAATGTTTAGCAGAATTCTGCTAAACTGGCCCCATGCCTGGAAGTTTGAATAAATATAGCTTACATTTATTATTATTATTATTTATGAGATTTATATGCCGTCCTATCTCCCGAAGGACTCAGGGTGGCTTACAATACTAAAAAAATATTTAATTGCAGTTCTGCAAGAAACTTTATGCATTTGGAGATATCTTAATAATAACATGCATGAGTGATCTCAAAGTTCAAAATATAAATCTATTGATCAAGCATTGTTAATCAGGAAAAGTGACAGATAGGAAAAGCCAACAGAAAGCTGATCAGGCATTGGGTCCTATTATACCACAATCTTCTAATCTGCAAGATATTTGTAAAATACAGAACATCCAGTTTACTTATTTTTTTCCTCACATTGTTTTCATTAATTGCCTCTTCAGGAGTGTGGCTACTTTGTGCTCAGCAGGAGATCTGGTGAGCAGTCAACTTCTCTAATGAAGAAGGAAAGCAGAGAAGAAACACATTAGAAAGCACATTTTTCTAAATGTAGAGACCCAGGTGGGGATGAAAAGAAGGTTGTTGGCAATTGCAAAGCCAGTGGACTTTTTCCCTGTTTCTGTCATGTCACTGCCAGACTGTGAGGAACTACGTGATTGCTGTTTCCAACAGTAATTGTGTATTGGAGATGTTAGTATTTCCTTTGTTATATTTTCTTAAGTTATTTTTTAAAAATAATATTGGATTCACAAGATATGTGAACATTATAAGCAAAACAATTTGCCTTGCATGCATTAATATTTAAGGGGATAATTTTACTTACAAATACATGATAAATTATAAGTAACTTGAGGATTATTTCCCAGCCAAATACTAGAACGGTGTTTTGCAACCTGTGTGGACTACAACTCCCAAAATTCTGGAAGGTCCATACATCTTAAAGTCAACAAGGTTGACAAACACTGTTCTAAGTACAGAGAGAATTTATCATGGAATGACAGGACAACCAATGCCACTATCAACTATTGCAACATGGTGCATGGATGCTCCTCCAGGACAAATTCTCCTTTGGAATAATTGAGAGTGAGCCAGATTAGCATAGTGTAGTGAAGTGCAGTGTAGTGAAGCACAGGCTAGAAATAGTTCCTATTCTCCCAGGTGGATGTGTACATAATTGTATGATACATTTAATAATGTTTGAATTTGAATGAAGACACTTGGAAGTGCATTCCTGTTCCTGAGATACATGATTTCTTTCCTAATAGAGGAACATACACTTGATTTCCACTTACACTTTTAAAGAAATCCTTGCTGTTTTTTCCAAATCTGTACATGAAGTAAAAATGGAGAAGTAAAACATTCTTCTATTAGACAGATTTGTCCCCTCCATATTAGATCCCCGCAGATATCATTATCCTGCATTCCTCAATACATTGGCTCAAGGCTTAAGGTTTGCTCAATTTCCTTTCCTATTATCTGTTTATTGGTGTTTTTCTATAGACTCATCCTAATTCAGAAAAAAATATATCAGAAGAGAGCATAACAGACTCTTCTCTGTTGAAGACCATATTCTGTTAACAGAATGACAAATGCCAAATAATGAATTTATTTTGTTTTGCTTCCTAATTGAGTTTCTTTGTGGAAAACTGGCAAACAACAATGGAAACCAATCTTCCTCCCTCCCTCCCTCCCTCCCTCCCTTCCTTCCTTCCTTCTTTCCCTCCTCCCTTACCCACTCCCCCTCCAGCTTTCCCATTTACTCTTCTTGTGGGAAGCTGTCAGGGAGAAAGTCAGTGAAAATCCAGCAGAAAGTTACAAGTCCAAGATGAGCATAAAACTAATCAGCTTCATTCAAGTAGGGGAGGAGTGAGGACTATATGTTGAGAAGAGAATAGGATGATGTGTGACAAGTGTTGTGTGAATTGGGAAGGGTATGTGCCAGAGATGTTGAATAGGTTGAGGAGGGTGGATGTGTTGTGGCCCATCGACTGCCAGCAGAGCTAGCAGCAGAGTCAGATGAGGGGGCGGGGGAGTCTGGGCCAGCTTCAAAGCCTTTGAAAGGCTCTGATGAGGAAACAGAGGCAGAGCCAAAGACAGAGCTGTCTGTCCTCCCCCATAAATTTATGAGGAGAGGAGAGGAAAGGAGAGCAACAGAAGGCAATAAGCTGGCTCTCATGGAACAGAAGTTGTAGTTGTTAGCCAGCTCCTCCCTGGCTGGGAAATAAATAGTAGAGGTTTGGGAGTGGCCTGTTGTCACAGACAACCATTAGTTTTCCAGTGTACATCAATCCAGTCAGATTCCTTTACCAGAACAAGGTTTGTCACAACTAATTCTCTGTATTTGAGGTGCCAACTGAGTCTCCCTGCTGGGAAACAATAGGTAGTGCATTTGCTTCAGCTGATGTAAACAGAGACTGTTTCTGTTTGGCTTAATCATTGAAGGACTTTTTTTAATCTTGAGTTCTCATGTGAATAAAGTTTGTTTGTGCCCTGTTTTTAAAAAGGGCTTTGTTTTACTCCTGAATAAGTGGTTTCTTATTGCTTGCAAAGGCTGGGTCAGAGCAGGATGGAGGCCTATGTTGGGTGGGTACCAAGGGGAAGCATGACTCAGGAGTTGGTAGATTTATTCAGAGGATGCCACACTCAAATAAGGGAGAGTGCAAGAGTTAGGAGAGTATAAAGATATATGTGTATGGTGTGGGTTGGGTAGATGTGTAAGAGTGCACAAGATGTATCCCGTGTATCAAAGAAAGGATACAGGTTGGTGGCAACGGTCAGAAAAAAATTGTTGAAAAGAGTGCAGAACAGATGCCACATGGGTCAGGAAAGGTGCATGGGGGGGCAGCATCAGTTGGAAAGAATGTGTGGGAATGTAGAACAGGTGTCAGACAAGTTGGAGAAGTTGTGTATAGGTGCAGCACAAGTTGGAGTTCTGGAAGCCATGCATGAGCTAGAAAGGGTGTGTAGAGTTTTTTTTTCTTCCTGATGCTTCTTTCTTTCCCTTTCCCCTTCCCTTCTACTTTCTTCCATCCATAAGTGGATGTTTCTGGATGCAAGAGTGACTGGGAAATGGAAAGTTGAAAATAAGCATGTGAATGCAGCAGCAGCCCAGCAGCACTGAGGCAGCTACAACTTCTCTCAATTTTATCCCCTTGGGAATCATGGGTCCTGGATTTTGGACATATTCTTTAAGTTAATCCATTTGTGATACCTTGGATCAAAAACTGTTGCCCTATGAGGAACCGTTTTGCCTAGTTAATGGTTTAGAAATGAGAGTTTTAGTGGTATGTAGATATATTTCTTTATATATTTATGCTTATTTCTAGTAATTAATATATTATTTTCAGAATAGTCACAGAGTTATCATTATATGATCTTTTCAGAAATTTACCAGGTATAGCTATGTGACTGGCCTGGATCTTTCTCCTCTCGTTATAAAGAGCAATAACTTTGCCTTCTCCAGTCATTCTACATAAAACTACATAAAATTTTAACCACATCATCACCAAATTTCCGTAATATCTTGAAGTTTTAAACAAGTTCAGATTAAATATATTTTTCACAAGTGTATTTCTATTAGTCTTAAACTTCAGTCCTTTCATCCTGGTTTTTCACAATTCCTTTGAAATATGTATTTTCTTCTCACAAAAGACTGATTCAAAACAGGAATTGAATAGTTCTGTCCCTTTTAAAATCTACATTAGCATTTTGCCAATTTTGATTGAGCAACTGTTATACTGATACTTTCTTTTTTATTATTTTATCATATTTGAAGAATCCTTTCATCTTGGCATCAACTTTAGTTTTAACCTTTGGGATTCTTTTTCTACAATTCTAAGCAATTTGTATGTATTCTTCTTGGTGACCTGCCCAGAGATCTGTAAGATAGCAGAAGAAATATAACGATCCAATCCTTATCCTATTTCTACATGTTTTCAACATTTGTGTGATGTACCAGGGCAGAAGTTGTTTTGTAATGTTGCACCTACCATTTTGTGTGAGGTTGGTAAATGTACTAGGAATATACTAGGGCAGAAATTGGTTTGTAATGCTGTGCCCACCATTGTTTGGACTGATCTGCCCATCTTTATACTCCTACATTTCCTTTTTTGTTTTCATATTTTCCTTAATGTTTTTAAGCCACTATGTTTGCTTTTTTGGCTATTATTAGCCTTCAAGCACTCCTTTTGTTCTGAAAACCTCACCCTTCTTTTGTTTCTTTTCCTATTACCTTGACATGGAATTCTATTAGTTCAAGATATCTGTCCAACTATACTCAATTCTAGTTTGTCTTAAAAATAAAGAACTCCAGCGTAATGCAATCACTCTTGGTCAGTGTTTCTAATATTTCCTTTATTGAAACCATTCTTACGGTTTAGTCTAATGTGAAGAATAGTTAAGTCTTTTATGCCTTACTCTATCCTCTGACAGACAAAGGTGTCTACAAAATTGGTTTAAAATTTCCAGGAATAAACAGAATTGGTAAACAGAATTGGTTTCTTCTTCTAACACAGATCAGGTTAATTAAAGTCCCCATCAATATTATTTCATATCTCTGGAAAATATAGCTTGTTTTTGGGAAAATATCATATACATCTTTTTCTTGGTTGAAAGAATAGTGGGGTT
Organism: Naja naja; assembly: GCA_009733165.1. NCBI lineage: Eukaryota > Metazoa > Chordata > Lepidosauria > Squamata > Elapidae > Naja > Naja naja. The sequence goes on along the minus strand of CM019149.1, from coordinate 258,419,782 downwards.
ATTTTTAATTGTATGTGCCACCCAGAGTTACAAATGTGAGATGGCAGTTACTGTATATAAATACATAAATATATAAAATTTGTTTCTCCCAGGATTTTAATCCAGGTGCTCTTTACAATATTGCTTAGTTCATTCACCTAGAGTTCTGAGAAGTGTATACTTTTAAAGTACAAATGCTCCTCTCCTCTTTTTTTTGAACAAATTACTATATTTTGATCTTTCTACCAATGATTCATTATACTTATTACAGATTTCCATTACTGAAAGTAGACACTCATTTTACTTATTTTCCAATGTATATAGCAACAAAGAGCATAAGCTTTTGGGTCATTTTTTTCATGACTGCAGTAAACCTATACATCCTTCAATAATGCAAACTCATTGTCATTTTTTTAAAATTCTAATCCCTACAGGATTCTGTTTAAGACCCTCCTGGTCAAGCTCCCTATTTGATTTGAACAAACAAATGTATCCCTGTAAATTGTAATTTGCCTCATTCCAACACTAGATAATTCAGACAGTGGTCCAGAAACAAAATTTCTTTTGTCAACATCCTTTGCATAGCCATCATTAACTTTCAGTGTTTTTCATTTTCTGTTCTTTTCTGTGGACTGGAATTTATTAGCTTATTTTTTGTTCACCATGACACTCAGTATTTCCATAATCAGAGAATTACTCTAATTTTATTTGAAAATTTCCAGTGAAGGGAAGCCTACTACTTCATAAGGAACATATCACATTGGTTGATAGTTCAGAAAATTCCTTCTAATGTCTAAGCTGAATCACTTTCCATATAGTTTCAATCCATTGATTCTGGTCCTGCTTTCCAGGGCTACGAGAAGCAAAACCACTGCAACTCTTTCTTCCCTCAATCTTTTCTTGTTCCAGCTAAATATGCCTAGATCATGTAACTATTCCTTAGACAATTTGGTTTACAGTCTCCTCAATTTCTTGTTAACTCTCCTTTGAAGTCACCACTCCTTGTCAATATCCTTTTTAGGCTGTAATATACAGAACTGAAGAGAATGTTCTAAGTGGGAACTGACCAAGTCTGACTTGAATGGAACCATTACTTTTCATGATTTGATTGGGATGCTTCTGGATTGAAAGGATTTGCCTTTCATCTTTCCCTTGAGGACCTCATGGCAATGTGACAGAATACCATTAAAGTTGCTAGTTTCTGGGCAAGATCTGTTCAATTTGGACATATTTTAATCTTGTATTTTACATTTTAAATTTATGTCACATAGCATGCCTTATTTTAATTGTGGTGCTTCTGACACAAATAACAAACCAATAATGAACTGGATTCTATGATTCTGTTAATACCTCCCAAAATGGCAAATACCTTCTCAGCAGCTTAATCATATGATAGTCTCTTCACACCTGGAATCTAGCAACCTTTCTTCTCTTATGAAACTTTTGCATTATGTTCCTGCTGGTTGTTGTTACTGTTCTGACCCAAACCCTTTTCCAATAAAACAAACACGAACCAAAGGGAACAGAAACCTTTTAATGATTCTTATGAATCCCCGGTTAAAAGACTGCTGCAAACTAATTAACTTTGATAAGCACGAGCCTCACCAAAACTGTGTGAGGCTGCCAAGAATAACAGATAAGGTGACCTAGAAATATTTTACAACACAAGAGTCTTCAAATACCAACTAAGATACTGCAATGTCCACGAGGCTCAAGTTTCAAAATGTCTTTGCTTCCTGCAAAGAACGTCTGATTCACAGCTGGATTTTATCTTTTTGATGGAGGGGCCATTTACCTTTCAGACTCACTCCCGAGTCGCTCGTGCTGCTGCAGCTGCTCTTTCCTGCGAGCAGCCCTGCGTGCATGTGCACTTGGTACAGGCTCCTCAGGAATTTCCTCATCACTGCTGCCAGCCCCCACAATCTCTGAAGGCAGCAGTCCACTCCCTAATGGTCCTGGCTCCTCATCTGAGTCCTCGCTCTCCTCAGCTGCCTGCACCTGCTGCTGGCTAGCTACAACAGTTGCAAACATTCTAAACAATGACTCTTTTTTCTCTTCCTCTCTTCCAATCCAGTTACCATAGCATGATAAGATATCCTGGCTAGAGTTCCTATTAAAGAAAAAGGCAGCTTGCTATCATCCTATTATTTGCAGGAGATTGCTGAATGACTCCTTGCATGTGTGACAAGAACATTTACCCTAATATAAATTGTTCAGGATTTTTCTTTCATGAACAGCTAGAATATATATTGAAATTTTTGCCAGAGAGAATGGTACTGCTATATTTATTTCTACTTAGTCTGCAGTGGAAACAAGTAATTTTTTGTGTTCCAATGTCAACAGTAGCTTATGTGGTGGGACACTGATTGGATGAACTCTTCTACTGGAGATGAGTACTGATTGACTCATAATAATTCTTGTATGTTCCCAATGTTTATAAGTTGGCAGAAATAAAAAAAATGATTGCAGTTAGTTTCTAGCTGATTTGCAAGGATTAGGAAATGGAAATGGCATGGAAATGATCAGACATAGTGTGTTTTATCCAAATGTAGTTATCTAAGAGGAAACTCACTGAAATGAATGGAAATTAAAATTATCATGACTAATATAAGCAAAATTGATGTCAATTTTAAAAGAGCTTTGGTGGCTCAGGCTGTAAATGCCTGCTCTTAAGATCCAGCTGTCTACAACTACTGTAGGCTCGAATCCCACCAGGCTCAAGGTTGACTCAGCCTTCCATCCTCTCGGGGTAGGTAAATTGAGGACCCAAGATTGTTGGGGGCAATTAGCTGACCTTGTAAAATGCCGCATAAGCAGGCATATACAATGGAATGAATATTGCTGAGCACATTGATTGTGCTTGTGACTGAGTCTTCATATAAATGTAATTAAAAAAATATGCTGAAGTTGAAGGATGAGTGAATTTCAGCTCAACCCACTATGTTCACTGTATGGTGATCATTAGAATGTTGTATTCTTTAGCGTTTCTGGAAAATAGATAAAAATGTCTGTCCCAAAAGCAAGCAGTAATATATTTCAAAGGAAGGCAGAACGCCATGGTTAAATTTGGCCCCCATTTAAAACAAAAACCAACCAACCAAGAACAACCAAATCAAATGTAGACATGATGTCTTTACTGAGCTAAAGATACAATTACACCTCATTTAAGACTTAAAAAATCTGTTAAACTGAAGGTAATCTTTTTATCTAAAACATGACACCAAAAAATTCACAGAATTTATATAGTGATTCATGACAGATTATTATGTTGTGTTTGTATGTGTGTATCTCCATGTGTCATTATAAAAATAAGAGAGGTAAAAATTTCAAAAAGCAATTCATAAACTGTGAGTGGTGTGTGTGGGTATGTGTATGTGTATATGTATGTACTTACATATATATGAATATATATGTAATGTATGTATGTGTGTGTGTGTGTATGTGTGTGACTTCATATAGATAGACAGACAATTTGCTCTCCATGTGAAGAAGATAAAATGATGATAATTATTATTTTGTGTATTTTTTTAACAATTTTGGTGGAATATTCACATGTGGATTTAAAATTCAGTCCTTATTTTATTTGTAAAGTCAGCAATCTGATTCATGTTAGCATCCTGGACAATCATCTCTCTAATGGATTATAAATTCATGGCCTCAACACCAAGGGAAAGCCTCTTGAGGAAATGACCCTCAAGGGATATTTTTCCAACCAGAAAGTACGGGCAGCCAGAGTAATGAAAAGTTGTGAAACAAACAAACAAACAAAAAAAACCCTCCATCATGTCACAGTGATAAAAATAAATTCCAAATACCGCAGAAAGACATTTGAAAGATGTTCTAAAGTTATCTGAGAAAGAAGGGAAAGGATTAGAAGGAAACCATCCTTATTTTACCAAGGGAAACAATCTTTTGGGAAACTGAACAAACATATTTTATCACAGTGCTATTTTTTTATTTTAGACCAAAGACAAGTGATCATAAAAAAGAAAAGGGTTGTGATGGTACAAATAAAAATGAGAGCTTTTTGAAGGGCATCTTTCTTCTCTGTTCTTCATACTAGAACTAAAAGCTAACTAAGAAAATGGATTGCTAGGAGGTTAAGAACAAAGAATATAATAATTTTAAATTTTTTTTTTTTTTTAATTACATTTATATGCCGCCCTTCTCCGAAGACTCAGGGCGGCTTACAATTTTTGGAGCACAACCCAATGTGTTCAGCAATAGCCTTCATTCCATTGTATATGCCTGCTTATTACTGCATTTTACAAGGTCAGCTAATTGCCCCCAACAATCTTGGGTCCTCAATTTACCTACCCCGAGAGGATGGAAGGCTGAGTCAACCTTGAGCCTGGTGGGATTCGAGCCTACAGTAATTGTAGACAGCTGGATCTTAAGAGCAGGCATTTAACAGCCTGAGCCACCAAAGCTTTTGTCTAAATACATGAAAGAAACACAAATTATACTGTGCATGTGTTCAAACTCATACTATGTGTAAGTGGAATGCCTTTATAGCATTGTCCCTGGCTGCTTTGTTGTAGTCCTATTTTCTGCATTCACTGCTTTTAATACATACCACTAGATGAATAAATGCTCAGAGTACCAATAAACAAGTATTGCAGCTGCTGCTTCAGGGTGAGAGGAGCTGGAACACCATCGCCTCCCTCTGCCAGCAATGGTTCTCTTGTTCTTTATTGATATTATATTGAATATTGTATTGTATTAATATAATATTCTCTGTATGTGTGTGTATGCACACACAAACAAACAAACAAACAATTGGGTACATAACAAGATTGCCCATCATGACTTTGGAAAAATCAATATTGAACTGGACAGAACCAAATGATTATAATAAAAGTTTGTTGGATGAATACAGTATGCCCACAGCCTATATTCAGGATGCAAAACTGAAAGAATATCCAACCACATTTGGGCCTGGTTCACCAAAGAAAAAGGAAACCAATGATCTTCAACTGGATCACTTGAAAGTAAGTTGAATTAGATCCTTTCTCCTCACAATTCCTCCAAACAACAGTGTCTGCCATACCTCCATGTTTTCTGAAATGATCTTCAACCACCAAAGTTTGCTAGATAAATCTGCTTCTGATCTTGAACCCAGTGATCATATTCTTCAATAAACTATGCCTATAAAGATAATCAGAAAAAAATGTATTCTGATGAACTGTGTGAAAGAAGCACCATTCCTGAAAGTCAGCATAAAGAAGGGTTGTACATCACATTTTTTGAATCAGATTGCTTCACACCAGTTCCACAATGAATAGCAAAAATGGAAGACTGAGATTTACCACTGCAGGATGCCTTTTTATGTGATGAAAATTTTAGCAATTTTACAAAGAGGGATGAATGAACAAATTGGCCACTGACACAGTGGAGAGGAAAATATTGCTTCTGCATACCTTCTTGTTGATTTGAGGAGTCTTTTAAATAAAAGCTTCCAACTTTGCACCTGACAAGCCTAATCTAAAAATTTGCATTTTGCAGTCATCATTGTGAAGATCTGCCAGGAGTGAATTCATTTACCGTAGAGAATGATGAATATGCTGTATAAGAATGCAGGGACCCGCCTTGTTTTACATTGGTCCTTTGAGCAAAGTGACTTTGGAGTTTCTTTTTTCCCAGAGACTGTAGAGTCATGGTTCACAAAAAATGCACAATTCACACTGGTCTTGTATAAAATAATACGATCAGGTGCAACAGAGATAAGATTATTCATATGAGTTGAGACACTGCCTTTCAAGGCAATGATAGAAAATACTTTTCAGCTTACAAAGAATACATTTGATTTGCTGGCTGCTTGTGTGTTTTTGAGATAGCAGTAACTTTGCTGTATGTCAAGGTGACAGATGATATGTGTTCTAAAGAAACTAACCTTGTAATCATTACAAATCAGTCCATATAATAATTGTATTTCTAAAAAGCACAAGTCTTACTTTGATGAAAAGTTTCAATTGAATGAAAGATTAACTTATTTCTATTTCTCTTCTTCTATGTCAACTCTTATTGGAGTATTTTTCTTGCAGCTCGCATGTCAAGATCTGCCTGTGTCCTTCACACCATCATCATCTCAATCTGTGAAACAAATATTTTCTTTCATTTGCAAGATATTTGAGCTGTATTACCAAAAGTCAATTGAGGCCAAGAGAAAGACAGAGGAATATGGCATAGACATCAAAGAAATCACCACAAAGGAAGAAAGACATTGCAGTTATAAGGACATTGCTTGCTTTGGTAAAATAGAACTTCCTTCCATTCTCAAAATAAAATTACAATTGTGGCTTCCTTTGGTAAAAGAACAATATTCATTCCAGGAGGTAGCAGTCACAAGTCTCCAGGAAAGTGAAAAAAGGTGTATGACCCATAGTGACATAAATCCCATGATTTGTGTAGTTGTGTCCAATAATGGGATAAAAATCTGAAAGGGGAGGATTTGCAGTGATATCAACATATGATTTTATTTTCACTGGGGGTAATGCTGACTCCTCAGTTGGCAGCCCCAGACACTTTAGACTATCAAGAAGATATACAGGATTAATACTTGAATGGAAAACCACCAGCAGATCTCAGGATTGCAATATTGAAATAAAATAATCTATTCTGAATATTGCACTACACAGGAGTAACCTGAGTAAATTCATAAAGTTGAATTGTGCACTGTCCAAAAAACACTTGAATTTAAATACTATTTCTTCCAGAAAACACAATGCTGTTCAGACATGACTACTGACATCTAAGAAGCCCATAAATAGTTTGCATTTGTACTGGTGCAGACTTTAATGGCTGAAATTTGTTAGGCAAAGTTGGGCTTCCAGGTTTAGTGACCATAGTCTAGACAAGATTTCCTGATGCTTCACAAGCAGTGTGATATTCAGAGGAAAGGTGGTCTACTATGCACTTAAATTTGCACTTAAATCATCTTTTGAAACTCTTTTAATATGATATTGTTAAAATCATTTGTTAAGAAATAAGTAGGAAGCACCTTGGAAAGGTTTATCTGTCTTTCTTTCTCCTTCCCTGTCTTATCTGAGGGAGATGGGCAATTTAGAAATATGATAAATGAATAAATAAAATTCAAACAAAGAATTTAGTAAACTGAGTGAATTTTTGTACATAAAAGATACTTTACGAATTTTCATCAACTTTTTAGAAACCTGAATACTTCAAACTCCCCTGAGTCTTATCGTTTCCCAGTCTTCAAGAAATTATGTAGAACCATTTTTCAAGGATGAATGTTACAAAAACTCCTTAGCAGTAGACATTTGGTTTCAATAAATCATGACTTGGAGTTGGAAGGGAAGTACTTAAGATGATTTGAAAATTATTTGAATCCCAAGAGAATAGATGAATAAGATGATGGTGATAGATGAATAGATAGATGTAGAAAAATAAAGTTAATGCAAACGAATATAAGGTAAGAAAAAGAAAGAAATCAAAGAGAAAGATAGAAATGCAAGAAAATAAAAAAACAAAAACAGAGTAGAAATTTTAAAAATTTTTTTTACAGCAGTTGTAAATATAGTTATAAATTGATCTCTTACTCAATGGTCACAGCACAATTCTCTTCTTTCTATACTCTATTCTATCTAATCATCAAATCATGTTCATTTTTTCTTGCATTACAAAAAATGGCCAGAAAGGGTTGAATCCCTTGGGAATTAAAAGAAACACAAAGGTAACTTCAAGGAGTTGTCCAAGCATTCAAAATATAGTGAGGGCCATCTCTAGGTCTAGCAGGTCTTGTGTTCCTCTCTAAATACACCAGAACATATCTCTTGAGAGAATTTGAAGTTTTGATAAGCTATGGAGAATACCAGTGGGATTATCTCCTATCAGGAAATGATACTCTGGGTATACTGGCCCATCATTCACAAGTGGAGAAAGGGGTCTTATTAATTGCTGCTGGATGAGTTGGAGCTCTCCCCCACTATTGCTGGAAATTTCTTCCACTCCCCACTGACTCTCCCTTTCTGAATTTGCTTCCTTTTGGAGAGGTAGAAGGATATTAAACAGACAGTGGTAGGGTGATTATTAGCTGAATGAAGTGAACAGCCTGCTCAAGGTGAATGGTTCCCTTTAAATCCAAAAATCATAGCTGATCATGTTCTCCTTATTCTAACATTCATATTCTATCTTGAACGCCTTAGTTACAAATTCAGTTTTATTGGAGAAGAGCTTTCCCTTGTTTGTTTATTTTGCTTTATTCTTTAATGTGGTTTTGTAAATTCTTTCACAGAGCATCATCTCATAGAAATTTTACTAGGAAACATAAAATATGTTTTTGTCTTCATCACTCACATGGAAAGTGAATTTTGAATCCTTTTGCATATCACTAGAACACACACACAGAGATAGACACAATATATGAATTAATATATTCTCTTGTTTTTACTGCTCAAATATACAAACAGTTATGTCCCTATTGTACATCAGGGGATTATTTAGCCTGAAGAAATAGAGATTTTAATATCTTTACTTTACAGTTCTAATTATGTACATTAATGAAACTACCATATTATTCAAAGGACTTGCTGAGTTACACATATTGAAAGTGGGTTTATGGAGTTTTTATGACAGGCTTACGAATTGTGACATTTTGAAAAATATATTAAAAATATAACTTATTCTAATCCAATATTTTAAGGAAGATTTTGCATGAAATTAAATGCTTTATAGGCCATTTATTATGGTGACATTTAATGAGACAGATTAGTAATACATTGTCATCATAAACATTGGTTATAAAAAATGAAATTACAGATTCAAATAATTTATTTTATACATGGGAAGGTTGTTGGGTGCATTGGTGAGTCAACATAATGTACATTTATATGAGAATGTAAATATTAAAAGTTATCTGTAGTTTCTTATCTACCAGACAAAGCAGTAAAAATGTTACATATTACACGTATTATTTATTTTCCGAAGTACTTAGCTTTTATGTGCAATAATAAAAATATTCTCTGGTGTGATAAAATGAATATGGATTTAAATAATATGTAGAGAATCAGGGAGATAATCCTGATGGAATGGATAATATGGAAAATATATGCAAAATGGACTGAAATATTGAAGTCTTGGGAAGCACAATAGTATTTAGAATAAACTCAAGCAGGTTTCTCCCTGATTCACTGGCATATAAGAGGGAAGGGAGACCAAGTACAGTCAGGCTTTGAAAATTGATATTATAGACAATCCTAACGAAGTTCACTTCTGCTCTTCTCGTGGAGAATATTTCTTGCTCGGCTTTAACTCCAAGAATCAAGACTAATCAAAAGCATCTCTTCACACCCATTCACACAAATCTCTATCATATTTGCAGGTCATTTTCCCTGATACTCCATTTAGTATAGTAGTTAGGGTCCTGGCATAGAAATCTGGAAAGTGTAAGTTTTAGCATAAAGGCCAGCTGCTGACTTTGGACCAATGGTGGTATTCTACCAGTTTGGTCTTGTTCTGCCAAGCCGGTAGCGGCGATGAGCAGCTGAGACTGAAAAGGTTCTCTCAGCCCTCTGCTGTTGGGCCCACCTGCCTTCCGGGCTCACATACTCACCTTTATCCTCTGCTTTTGAAGTGCAGCTGCTTTGTGCGGCGCAGCAGAGTGCCGCGTGGCAGCTGCTAAAGTGACCAGGAGAGTGCAGGCTTGCAGGAGGTGTTGGAACCCCTCTGCACCTGTGTATGTTGGGTGCACGTGTACATGCAAAGTGTGTGCATGCACACAAAGTGCACCCACTAAGCCATGCCCACCGAACTGGTGGTAAAACTTTTTGAATCCCACCACTGCCTTGAACCACTTCTTCCCTCTCTCAGATAAATTCACTTCACAGGGTGGTGGTGATGGGAAATTTAGGAAAGAACATTAGTTATGTGTGCTGCCTTGTAATAAAGTAATAAAGGCGGGATAAAAATCTAATACATAAATAAATATCCCAGAAGAGTTATCTCTTGCACTGTTAAATCTAAGATGTCCTGATGGAAAGCTGGAGAACACCAGAGAATGCCAGACTAAGTTGTTGAAGGAATATAAAATTACATGCTGATAACTGATTATTAAGGAAGAACAATTCAGTGCCATTCAGGGCAAAGGAGGAGAGAGGTGAAAAAATGAAAATAGTAGCTGTGGCTATGCAATTAAAGTCCACCCCTCTGTGGTACATGCAACTAAAGCTGCCTTTTTAATTTTTTTAAGTGTCTCCCAATGGCCTAAAGCATCATGAAATGAACTCATATCACAGATTCTATGACCCCTTTTTCTGTTGGAAGTCTCAAGATTATACTATTGTAATTTAGTCAGAAACTGTGTTACAATTTCCTCATGTTTTTGTTAGACTTCACACAAATAGAAATGTTTTATTTAAAAACAACTACAACCCTCAAACATTTTCCCCTAGGTTTTTTTTTTAAAAACCTGAAAATCTTGCTCTTGGCCCTTCTGTTAACATTCCTGTTCATTTCTTTTTTTATAACTGTATTTACTTTTATTTTCATTTGAGAATATGCAAGAAAAAAAGTTTGACCCAAGGTTTTCCACCAGACCAAGTGGCTCTCAGTCAATCTTTGCCACTGAATTCTTTAAATTCCTTCAGCCTGCAAACATTTCTCATGTCTTTTGTACAGATGATCCATAAAAAGTGAAAGGTAGAGGATAAATCCTGATTAGCTGAAGAAAATGAACAGCCAAAGACACTAAACACCAAAGATAGGTCATTTGCTTCTTTACAGATGTTTTTGATTATGATTCTCCTACTCTTTTATGATTGGACTGGACCCAGAAAATCTGAGGAATATCAGAATGCCTTCCTCTGTTGCACATAATGCATCAATTGAAAGAAACCATGAAAGAAAAAAAATCAAGGCTAAAATAAAAATGTGACTGGTGACATGATGGCTTCCTATTTCTATATTCACAAATATAAAGATAAAGATAAAGATAAAGATCATGGATAAACAAATTGATAGCTGAAATGTAGACAGGAATAGATACTTCCTAAAATAACTACATGTCAAGCCATGATAAATTTGTACGGTTAGGATTCACACACTCACACACACACACACACACATATACATACATATACATACATACACACATGTACATATATACACACATACATGCACAAGCATACACATACATAAGTGTGTAAATCCTAGTAGATATACCATTTGTATGGTTAGGATACACACACACATATACACATACATATACATACATACATATACACACACTCGCACGCACATGCACAAGCACGCACACATGTATATATGTAAGTGTGTAAATCCTACTGGATAGACCAAAAGCTTATTTAGAAGAGCATTAAATTTCAATTCTGGCCCTTGAAGACAATTAAAACATCAGAATGGCAAAGATAACCAGTAATTACAAATCTTCACAAATTAAAATGACAAGAAACATAACACTCTAACCAATAAAACTGCAAGTAATTTAGACACACCAAAATAGCAAAACTAATAAATATGCAATCCTACTTCTTACCCAAATTAGCAATAAAAGAATTCAGTTAAATGAAAATCTACAAAACAATAGGATGTAAAATATTACTTGCCTTGTTGATGATTACATTTTGCCCTACTTCTTAGGTTATACCTCTCTCTATATATATATAGCAATAGCATTTAGGCTTATATACCACTTTACAGTGCTTTACATCCCTCTCTAAGTATTTTACAGAGTCAGCATTTTGCCCTCAACAATCTGGGTCCTCATTTTATCGACCTTGGAAGGAAGAAAGGCTGAGTCAACCTTGAGCCACTCAGAACTCAGAATTGAACTCCTGGAGTGAGCAGTGAGTTAGCATGCAGTACTGCATGCTAACAACTGCACCACTACGACATGCAGATAGATAGATAGATAGATAGATAGATAGATAGATAGATAGATAGATAGATAGATAGATAGATAGATAGACAGACAGACAGACAGACAGACAGACAGACATTCCTAGAGAGGTACGAAGAAATGTAGACTTTCCCTGGAAATGGAGGAGGAATGAGGGAAGGGGGGAATTTTAGTAGATAGTATTCAGTTCCAAGAAAAATAAAAGTGTGAGAAACACAAAATAACTCTGCACTGATTTTGTTTGGTATAAGAAGAGACAAATTCTGTCAGGATTTCAAGATTTGGTAATTCAATCCTATAATTATTAAAGAACATTCCCGGAATCTCTCCCATGCTTGTTTCTAGAACTTGCTGCCTTGAATAGTTGATAGGACACGTTGGGCCAATACATGTAATTGAGATGCTTTATTTGTGATTCCTCTGCTGAGTAGGGAGCTGGATCAGATAGCTTAAATGGCTTCTCAGGTTCTAGGGATGTTTTCACTGCAGCTGTTTATTTATTAGATTTTTTAAACTCTGCCTTTATTACTATATTAGTAACTCAAAGTGGAAAACATACCTAATATTCCTTTCACATTCTATTTTTCCCAGAACAACATCCCTAAAAGAAAGTGATTGTCCCAAGATCACCCACCTGTTTTTTCATGCTTAAGAGAGGACTAGAACCCACAATCCCCTGGTTTCTAGACTAGTCCCTTAACCACTAGACCAGGGGTGTCAAGCACAAGGCCATGGGCTGGCACTGGCCTGCAATGTGTTAGGATACAGCTCATGAAGCCAGCCTGAAAAATGTAAGGGCTGGCCCACATTGCTTTCACCCAGTCTACCCACTGTGAAGAGGAAACATGCCAGCAGTTTGGGGAGTGTCATCAAGCTGGCCATGCCCACTCAATCAGCCATGCCCATCAGTTGGCCATGCCCAATCAGTGGTGTCAAGCTGTCCACACCCACCCAGTAGGCCATACCCACCCAGTCAGCCACACCCACTCAGCCCCACGAGGGTAACCACAGCTCTGATGCAGCCCTCAATAAAATTGAGTTTGACACCCCTGCACTAGAACAAACTGGCTATCAGCTGTTGTGAGAGCTGCCATAGTTCTGCTGAGCTACTTCATCTGATCAATTAGCTCTTCCTTATTATTGTCTTACACATCTTCCTGAAACCAAGAAGCAAAAACAAAAACAGAAAATCAGTGGACTGGCTCAGAAAACATATCACATTTGAATCCAACAGTACTGTGAAGATATGATTACCTCATAGCCAATGGAGAAAGGGGTATGGGCACTTGAGACAAAGGCTGACAGAAATTTGTTTGATTGGTCATTTGAATTTGTTGGCACCTCAGCTGGAATCTGCTTCCTCCATGGCTGATGGGCTGGTTGATGACAGATCATCATTTGGGAAAAACAGCAAAATCCAGTGTGGAAGTGCTCTACAGAGATGAAAAACCTTCCTTTTCTGCTTTCTCTACACATGTCTATCCAGTTTCCCTGAGCAATCTCTTAAAATTCACATTTTCTTAATAAAAAAATATATCACATTGCCCTCTTCTGCAATAAATGTGGGAAGTTACCTGGTTTTCTATATGCTGAGTAACTTTATGGAAAAATGTAGAATTCAATCCATTCAGCATAGCTGGTAAACCTTGTGACATCAAGATTCCAGCAGGTGCTGATTGACAGTGGTTTTTTTTCTCTTTCTGTCCCTTTTCATTTCTATCAGTAAAACACTTTCTTCAATAAAACTTTCCCTCCCCCAGAGGTTTCAACAAGAAAAATGTGAAACAGTTCTGCTTATGTCCACAATCTATTCAGATCTCCTACAGGTGTCACTATGCCCACATCATTTGCATCTAATCTAATTACAAGTTTCATCCTCTAATGTAGTTTTAGAGAGCACAAAATCAGCACAAATTAGCTTTAAGTGTATAGTTTTCCTTAAGTGACTGCTTCAGGCTCATTGATCAGCCTGCAATTTCTACTCTTGGGGAGGGGATGCTTTAAAGTTGGCTGAGATAATTTTACGATCACTTAGACCTGAATGACTGAATGCAAAGGATCACAACCATGGACAAGGCTGATTAGCAAAGCTTTAATGTCATTGTAGTTGTTCACAACAGCATGGGTTTTTTCCCCCAATTTCTAGATAGCTTTAAAAAAATACTACATAAATAAGCTGACAAAGCACAGCTTGACTGTCTTAAAAGAACAGCATTGGCTTCTGGTCTGCTGCAGAACATAATTTAAAGTGCTGGCCTTCACTTTTACTAAGCAATGCTCTACGATTTAATTCAATCTATATTTTCAAGCAAATCAGCCTGATTCATCCTTCTAGTTAAATGAAGAGAACTGTGCATAATTGTCCTTTTGTTTATATATCTCAACAAATGTTGAGACACACTGCTTGGCCCGTATTGTACAAAATGAGTAAAAATGCATATTTTAAGATTATAAAAATGCATTTTAATCAGAGGTTTCATATTTTTCCATTCCAAAGTTTGGTTTACCCTAAGTCATTGAGACTATGACAATTTGCAATGGCCAACTCACCACAGCCAAATCATCACAGCCAACTTGCTGTGGCCAACTCACTATAGGACAAATCACCATGGCCAACTTGCTGCAAGACAACTCACTGCAGGACGAGAGTTATACTAATATTGAAGAATGGTGGAATAGAATCATTAAAGAAAGGATGCAAAAGGAGAGACAGAATGAAATGTAAATGGCAAAAAATAAATACTATTTATTTATTTTTAATAACTAAACAGAATTGTTAAATTGTCCTGCAGTGAGTTATCCCACAATGAGTTGGCCATGGCAAGTTGGCTGTAAAAAGTTGGCTGTGGCATGTTATCCCAGTCCAGTCTTTGTTTATTTTTGAATAAATGTGTGAGGAGACAATGACTTACAAAATGGCTACCTTGTCCTGTCTGTCTGCTGTTGCTAGACAGCATAGTAATTATAAAAGTGGGGCAGAGAGGTGACAGGGTGGTAGGGTGTGTTGTCTGTGGAAAAACAAACATCCTGAAGCAGCCTAAGACAAATGAAGGAAAAAAAACCCTGTTTTCCAGCACTAAGACTCACAAGGAGTAGTATAAATATGGCTGTAGTAGAAGTGGGTAAGAAGAGTGGAATAGCAAACTGTGTGTACTAGTGTTGTAGCCTATCAGCCACTGTCTCCTCCAGCAGCCAAATCAGATTAGGAGGCGGCATGGGAGTCAGGACCAGCATCAAGGCAATCTGAGGAAATGGAGTTGTCAAAGATAGAGGCAGAGATGTAGCCTGGCTGTCCATCAGCCATCAGATGGAGAGTGAACACTCCCAGGTCTAGAGGTGGCTGATGAGTAAGAGGAGGAACAGCTGGGTCCAATGCCTGACATGTGGATGTGCAGAAGGCAGAGGAGAGGAGAGCAGTGGAAATATATGGGCTGATCCTTGGGACAGAATAGCCACTGCTGCTAGCAAAGCCCCACAGTAGCTTGGGATAAAAGGCAGGGGGCAGAAATGAATAGATGTGGCATACAACTATTCATCTCCCTGCTGGACAGTCTTGTTAGTCTGCTGTGAGAGAGGAACCTTTTGCCGGGGCTGCTGGTGCTCCTAATAAAGGGAACATTTGTTTAACTACAAAGGGTTTGTCATGTTTGGGAGCCGGGTCAGAACAACTAGCCTTTGGAGTGCTTGTGTTGGTGTTGCTTCTGAGCCTGAGAGATTGAGTTGGCTTTCTTAGATTTTGGAGCCCACTGACGTGGGTTACATAAAAGAATTCATGACACAATTCTATGATGGTAGACTAATCCATTGTTAACCTTTTTTTAAAAAAAATCCATATTTGTAAATGGTCATAGAAGGAAATGAAAACATATGCATGAAATTAGATAGCAGATGGCACTTCCATTAGGCACAAAAGAAATGTTTCTACCTACATTTCCAGATAGCACCAACCAATAATGAAATTCTGTGTTCTCCTGCAGCAGCAACTAGTCTCCAAAGCCCTTCCATAATGTTTTAGCCAGCAGCTTGTAAACAAGAGTGGGTGGGTGATAACACATAGAGCAGGAGCAGAGGTGGTATTCAGCAGGTTCTGACCAGTTCTGGAGAAACGGTAGCAGAAATTTTGAGTAGTTCAGAGAACCGGCAAATATCACCTCTGACTGGAGATTTTACAGTATCCTTTCCCTGCCACATCCACCAAGCCACGCCCACAGAGCCAGTAGTAAAAAAAATTGAATCCCACCACTGGGCAGGAGTGCCCACTTTAAGATTAGTAAGCTTCAACTTCCAGACCTCCCCAGCCAGCACAGCTGATTGGGGAATTCTGGGAATTGAAATCCACCAGTCCTAATGCTGCCAAAGTTGGATACTCCACTCTAGGAATCCATAGTTGTGTTGTTGAAAGTTATGGTCAATATGGGAAGAAATATAACCCCACTGGGCTGTCTAAACTGGAAGAAGGAAGAGGAGCCTGATACGCATCTGTACTTTACAAACAGGCAGACTAATCACTTTGAAGCTTTACTTGTGTGCCTACTCCTAAGTATGCTCTTCTGTTTCCACTTTAATTTATTTTTTTACTTATTATCATTTTTAATTAGTTGTCTTTTTGCAAGACATTATAGTTGAAAAACAAAACAATTAATAGACTGATATATATATATATAAATATTTTACTTTACATTTGAGTTAGATGTAATTTAGGAATTTGTTGTTGTTTCTAGTTTTGCTTTGTTACTTTTGTTGGAATTTTTGTTGCCTTTTTTAGTTGTCTTTTCTCTGGTTTCCATCCCAACCTCTTCAATCGATTGGTATACAACTTTCTTTTTCTTTTCTCTTTCATTACATATTTTTATATGTTAGGTTTCTTCTGGAAAATAAATTGTCTTTTATTTAATAGTATAGTTATATCATTATATAGCTTTGTAATTTATATTATACATTTATAATTAAGGTTTTAAAAATGTTAATTTTAATGTTTGTAAAGCTTATATAAAAGAAAATAAGTAGGAATATATCAAAGATTTGCATATAAAGAGGAAGCACACAATTGGATTACTATAATGAAAATACTTACCTCTAACTTGGTGTTTAATTAATGTATAACATTCAGAAATAATTACAATTATTTCAAATAGATTTTGAAAAGATTTGAAAGCAAAAAAGAAGGTTAAGCCTACAAATTACTATCATTTTCTTTCCTAAAAACCATTCAGTTTTATGTGCTACAGGAATCTTTTCCGCCCATTGCAGAATACATTAAATTGAATTATATTAATTTACAGTGCCCATAAGCTCTTTATGACAAAGGACAGGCCTTTATTTCAGAAAGGTCTTCTTTACATTAAACATTTATTTTCTTGGCTTTTGTCTTGAATTTTCATTTGTAAACCAAAGTTATAAATAAATTATAAATATTTTATTTATTCATAAATATATTATTTATACATTATAAATAAATCAAATTAATAAGTTACCTTTGTGGATATCTTTCAGACTTGTCCCCTTTTCAGATTTGTTTTTATTTTTTTTCCCAAGAAAATATTGTTACTATATATTAGATTGACCTTTAGACTGATTCAGAAGGAAGATTATTCAGTATTAAAATTCTTGATCTGGGAATAAATGTTTGCCTTACTGAAACCTACATTCAGGGTAGATATCTGTATTAAATGTTCTACCTGCAGCATCCGTAGGATCTCACTTGAAGAAGGAAAGGAGAAGGAAAGGAGAGGAGAAGGTAGAAAGAAGAGTCATTGTCCTGCAATGGCACATATGCGATCTTACAACATATGTAGGAAAGAGCTGCAGATTTTGCATTGTGACGTTGTTATATTTTATTTATTCATTTGTTATATTTATGTAAATGCCCAATTCACAAACAAGTAACTCTAGGTCCACCATCTAAGGAAATGCTATATGAAGCTCCCTAGCCAACAGAACCTGCAGCACTTTTTCTGTCTGGATTGGTTTGATGTGTATATTAAACTGGGGAGAGGCAGTCCCTCAGGTAACCTGGTCCTATGCCATTTAAAGCTTTAAAGGTTAAATGGAGCACCTTGAATTGGACCCATAAGCATGCTGATAACCAATGCAGCTTATGGAGAAGAGGTGTAACATGTTCTTCTAGAAACTTGCATAATTCCCTGCGCTGCTGTGTTTTGTACCAAGTGAAGCTTCTGGATACTTTTGAAGGGCAGCTCACATGTACAGCATACTATAACTTTCATTAGTCTGTTACAGCAATTGTACCTTTCAACTTGTTTAGTATACATTAAATCTCCAAATAATCATCATACCTACAACCATAGTTGAAGAATGTTTGACTTTTAAATACCACTGTGCCTCCAAATCAAAAGTAGTGAGGAAAATAAGAATTTGAAGTTCTACTTGCTTGCTAATTTGTTCTGTTTTTACTAATATTAGTTACATCCATAAAACTTTCAGATGGGGACAACTGGTGGAAAAAATAATTCACTGGCTACATGCTTTTGATTTTTTTTTATTTTCCTCAAGTGTATTTTTTTTAATATGAATTTAGGTATTGCTAAAGGGGAATTTAAATGTCGGCTCTGAATATGTACATCTCTTGCTTAATTTAGCAATTTGATACTACAAGGTTATATTCAATTAAGATATCTGTTAAATCTTTCAGACCTAGGAGTTGCTGTAAAGATTGGGTATTTCACTGTGAGAAAGCTAATATTTGGAGATCTATTCACTCATGGATTTCTTTACAGCTTAAAAGTGTTAGAGATGGATATATATTGTACAGATAAGATACAGGCCAAATAATATCAAATGAGACCACAAGGTCACTGGCAAACTTCTTAATCCTCAATGTTCACCCAACATGACCTTTAACTAATCTTTGGAAAGGGATTTGGGTATACTTATACCATATTGAGCCAACTTCTAGAAAGCAACAAATATTATATCTGCAAATTGCTTTATATGTATTAACAGGATTTCATCTAAATGTATTTTAACATGTTCAACTATGCAAACTAATAAATACAAAGATGAAACAACTCTAATTGTCAATGTATTTTAAGATACATGGAGTTCTGCAAGGATATGTGTGAAGTTCTAGACTTGATAGTTAGCCAGGTAAGTCACTTTGGGTCAACCACAGTTCAATCTAATCATAGGGGAAATAGGAAGAAGGAGTGTGAAGTGTGTTCTCTACCTTGAGTTATACAGTGTATAAAAAGATTGGATAAAAATCTAATAATGAGCAGGGCTAAACGTTAAGAGTTGGATGGTACACAAGCAGTAAATTCCAGGGTAGGAATTTATTAGATTGGAAGTTGGGGGGAGGTAGTTTTATAGAAAGCAATAAAAGAGCCTTTCCACATTGTTGCTGTTGGAACCTTAATGTATACTTATGTCACTGCAATAGGAACAAGAGCTAGAAGATTAGTCCTCTAATCCAGAAGCCAGAATGCTGGCTAGGAAATTCTGGAAGTTGAAGTCCATACATCTTACATTTACCAATTTTGAAAAACACTATTATAATCAGTCTACTAACCCAGAAGCAAATACGGTGACAATAAAGCTGTTCAGGGAATCCTCACTCTTTTGTCTTGTGTTTCACTCTTCTCCTGCTTTCATGTCAAGAGTGGAACATGGATAGAAAGAAGTTGGACTTGCATCTTTCCTGCTCTGGCCATAAGAGGACTGCTGTTGGTTTAAACATCAAACCTAAACAAAGAACCAGAAGGTGATTATTTTCCAGCTGTGGTTGTGTTCTCCATTAGACCAAGAATCTGCAATTATGAACTATTAAAGGAGTGATTGATTTGGTCAGTTTCATTGTGTGAAGAAAGACCATTACAATCTAAACAATGTCCCCCCCTCTGAGTTTCATTTAGGGGTTATTACAGGTCATCTACTTTCCGCACAATGGCATAATGGTTATTTCCAAAATATCACACAGCAATACTTCTATAAAAACATTCACAATAAAAACCACTGGTTTTCCTGTGGTTCTAAGAAAGCCAAAATATTTGGGAGTGGGTGGTGGGGAGGTGAAAGAAGGCCCTCTTGCTCATCAACATTGCACAGCTCTTAGAATAATTTTGTGGAATGGTACTTTATTCTCTCTCCAGCCTCCAGATCTGTTAGAATTTATTCCACATATGAGCAATGGTTCTTTTCAGAGAGAAATGTGTAGCATTTATATTCTTGTGGACTCTGCATGGTGCCTTATGAAATCAACATTATTCAATAGCTTCCTTGGAAATGGCTAGCACGCACTGTTTGTTATTACCATGCAAGAGGTCAAAACTAGTTCAGCCAACTTATCAAAGGTTAAAGCTTTCCTAATCACTTTAAAAGGTTCTAATCCCTGCACAAACTCCTACACAGTTTCTTTGCCCAATTTCTTTCTCTGAAATACTGTCTGGGAAAAAAAAACAAATTTCACTGGAAACCAATTCTAAAGAATGCCTCGTGTCACTTGTTTGAAAAAATGGGGAGTTTTCCTTCCTTGAAGACTTTAGCAAGCTAAGACTTTTATATTAGCAGAGAAAGGGAGAACAAAGCTGAGATTCCAGCTTTGTAATGTTACCCAGTATTACAACTGCATTACATAAGGAGTTGACAAACTAAATCATTTTATAAACTTTAGAAGTAGGGTTAGGTAGTCCTCAACTTACAGCCATAATTGAGCCCAAAATTTCCATTGCTAAACAAGGCAATTAAGTGAGCTTTGCCCCATTTTATGACCTTTTTTTGCCGCAATAAGCAAAATAAGTCAATCACTTCTGTTGTTAAGTGAATCATGAGAATCTGGCTTCTCTAATTGACTTTGCCTGACAGAAGCAGGCTGCCTTAGTTATGACATACAGGCAAGGCAGTCAGCATTGATGGCAGGCTAAACATTAAAAAAGAAAGAAAAAGGAGCATTTCTTCTAATCTTAATGGAGTCAGGAAGATTATCTTTGTGATAGTGTGAAGTCATAGTAGGTTGGTATATGATAATGGAAATGGTAATGGGAAAAGTTGTCATTCCTTGACTAACAGATAACAGATAATCAGAGTTGGAAGGGACCTTGTAGGCCATCTAGTCCAAGCGGGAGACCCTACACCATTTCTGACAAATGGCAGTCCAATCTCTTCTTGAAAGTCTCAAGTGATGGCCATTACCCATGTTTTTTTCCATGCCTTCCGATTAACCAGCCAAGTGGATATTAGTATTCTGGCAAAGGCTGAGTTTGAGATATGACTCAGTTGAGTCATATCTTTTATGCAGTAATATATCACATGTTGTCACAGCAGAGAGGGTTTGTAACAAATTCCTTAATCCTTTAGGCATTCATATGAGTTAGGGCTGTTTCCTAAATTACTCCCACTGATATAATTGGGATCTGAATGAGTAACCCAGTCTCAATCCTCCATCACCTCTATTGTTATCATTCTACCTTTTTATTTTTTAAATATCTAAAGTAATTTACATAACTTAATAATATGGGCAAGTCAGTAGGACCATCAGACAATATACAACAAACATGAGTAAATGTAATAAAACAGAAGAGCACTACACTGTTAAAATCACAGATTTATTTATTTATTTATTTATTTATTTATTTATTTATTTATTTATTTATTTATTTATTTATGGGATTTGTATGCTGCCCCATCTCCGAAGACTCAGGGTGGCTCACAACTAAAAACAGCAACAACAATAAATAGTTAAGAAAAAATTAAACTAAACAAGCCCCAAGAGAATACAAATACAAAATAAAAGAATAAAAGAATAAAACCACCCCACCCAAAAGGGTCACAACCCGGATTGGTCAAACAACCAGGTCTTCAAATCATGATGGAAGGTGCGGAGGTCAGGGGCCAGGCGGAGCTCCAAGGGAAGTTGGTTCCAGAGGTCAGGGGCCGCGATAGAATAGGCTCGTCATCGGGGGATCGCCAGCCGGCATTGGCCAGCTGACGTGACCCCAAGGAGTCCTTGCCTATGTGCTCGCACAGGGCGGTTAGTATTCGATGTCAAAATCTTAAAGATTAAAGATCTATACATGAAAAGTATGAGACTCTGAAACAGAGTCTTTAAAATTTGTTCAAAACAGTAAGAGGCTTGTAAGATCTTCATAGGAAATTATTCGGTTTCTCAGTGCCATTGCTGAAAAGCTCTTTCTTGTGTACCTACTTCATCTGACATCATAAAAAGCCTGAAACAGCAGCAGGTGTAAGAAAAAAGAAGGGAGGGTAAGAAGTCTCTCCAGGTGCACAGGGGTGAAAATATTTACTGAGCATGGTACAATTGGAATTAATTATTATGTTGCAGAGGTGTGAGAAGATGAGAGAAGTACCAGTGTTTTGGAAAAAATTCAACTTCAATCTCCCTGGGTTCTTGAAAAATAGTTATTGGGGCACTAAAAGATGTCCTTCTTTTCTAATGCAAAGATGGTCTCTGAGATAGCATGATCAAAGTCAGAGTGAAGAAAGACCCAGAGTTTGCTGCTCTGATGATTGTCCATAACTTGGTACTATATAGAGCAACTTCCATGGAGGAGCTTTAGAAGACACCCTCTACCCCACAGATCTCCAAACTTGGCAACTTGGATACGTATGGATTTCAACTTCCAGAATACCAGCCATGCTGGAGTTCACTAGTCTTAAAGTTGCCAAATTTGGAGATCCTTGCTCTAATCTGTACAGTCAGGTGTATTAATATGTATAAATCAATTGGCTGGCTGACATCAGGTTTTTTTGCTTTGCCTCTTAAATTTACATAGAAAGAATATGAATCTATAGTCAGATGAACATAATGAAGTTATACGATCCTGAATTTACACTGTATCTTGCTCTAAAATATATCAGGGTAAGCAATCTTTCTGAAAATCTTAAGAGCTAGTTAGTACCAAGATGTCCAATAGAAATTGACCAGTGGTGAACAGTGTATCATTTCTGTTAATGTGTTTCATAATGTAACAGCTTATGAATTAATTCCCACTTATGGCCACTAAGTTGGAATCAAAGACCCAGATTCATAGTGATTCTTGGTAACGTTTGCCTATGGACCTCAAGTTAGAACATTAATTTAAATGCATTGAGTGATGCTCTTATTTCCTTGATGCATATCTTTTTTTCTACATTTAAATAATGATTTGGATGTAGATTAGACATTATTATTCAGCTACAATGAGAAACTCATCCTCTTTGACTTTACTGCTCTATAATACTGGATGGCATTTCTCTTAATGAATATCTTGGCTTGGATGGAAGGCTGAATTGACTTAACCCAATTAACAAGGCTGAAGAGTCTCTCACTCCATTACTTTTCATAAAATTGAATTGTAGTTCATCTAACTTATTAAAAATGGAACTACTTTTTGACTTTTGTATAATGGAACTAAAAATGAATTGATTTATCGAAGTAAAACACAGAGGAAGAATCAAGGCTTGTCAGACTACTTAAAATTGTCTTAAGACAAATGTATGTCAATTTAACTAAAACTCAGTGAAGCATTACTTGCAATATTGTAATCAAGAAAAGGATTCCATTAGTTTCAAAAAGGGGAAACTTGAGCATTGGGGGATAAAGGTTTTTTTCCAATTTATATTGTAAGAAGCACAAGTTTGTTGGGGGAAATATGCTGACTTTGTAAAAATGCCGCTTAGTAATAAGCAGGCATATACAATGGAATGAAGGCTATTGCTGAGCACACTGGGTTGTATCCCAAAAATTGTAAGCCGCCCTGAGTCTTCGGAGAAGGGCGGCATATAAATGTAATTTTAAAAAAATTACTGAACAGTATTTTGTCACTGTTTAAGCATGTGTATAACTTTTCATTCTGTATTGTAATTAGCAAGAAAAAATAAATAATTTCTCAAAAACTTGCAAGTGGTTCAGCTCCCTATAAAAAACAAACATGTACATGCACATATATGAATCTTCCCTGGATTGAGATCCTTGATGTACATAGAAAACTGCGAAGCAATGAGATAAGAAATAACAGTGTGCATTGTGATGCTGCAGTGCAAACTCTGCTTCTTTCTTTATTCCCATGTTATATTACAAGGCACAGGTGAAAGGATAGAGAGTACGGTGCACCATGCAGCATTGGGATACACACATTGCCATTTTGCCACTGTTGTAATTAGGAACAGACACCCATGACGACTTACCACAATAATACTTACAAGAAATCATAAAGATTTCTCATAGGCTCAAGGCTGACTCAGCCTTCCATCCTAAAATGAGGAGCCAGATTGTTGGGGGGAATATGTTGATTCTGTAAACTGCTTAGAGAGGGCTATAAAACATTGTGAAGGGGCATATAAGTCTAAATGCTGTTGCTATTGCTATTGTACTATAAACAATTCAAGGGAAAATTCTGTTTTCTCTTTAAATATAGAACATAAGAATAGAAAGTCACTGGTTGTTATGGAAGGCAGGGTAGGAAAAAAACTATAAGCCAAAGGAAGAACTTTGATACTGGGAATTTCTTCCTAGCTGCAAATAAAGCCTCCTATTGTTGTTCTTTGTTGAAGGCAGCTCTTCTGTTAAAATGAAAATATGACATCAAATGCGGAACAAATGTTTTTAATCATAAGAGAAGAGGAAAACTGCTTCCTGTAGCACTGCTGCATCTTCTATAACATGTGTTCTCGTCTCTAGTTACACTGTGTTTGGCACTGGCTCCCCTTCAACAAGTAGAAATGCTGATAGAATTGATCTTTCACTCTTTGACCATGGAAGACATGGGTGGTCAGCATGTGGCTGAAAAACAACATGTGGCCTTTGAACTCATTTCATTTGGCCCTTGAAAAGACTTTCAAGAGTTTAGTTCAGATTTCTGGTTTGGAGACATTTTTTTCCCATCCTGGAAGGCAGCTAAAGAAAAGAGAATAACAAAAAGTGAAAAAGAGGTTACTGAAGAGAGAAAAACATTTCATTTTGGATGTGACTACCATGTGCTACTTATTTCTGCCCAGTCACAGCTAATGTTCCGTAACAGATAGCGCCTCATGGATTGCAGTTTTTAACATCTGCAAACTACCTAGACTATGAGTATAGAAGCAATAGATAAATTACATCAATGCACTGCATAAATGAATAAATGGGGTGGGGGGCAGAAGGATGGACTGCCCATACTTGTTGTAAAATATTGCCTTTTCATACTTGGATTCAACTTTGATTTCCAATTCTCTTCCTTTCTTTCACTATTTTTTAAAACTATTTCTGAGAGTGCATGGCTTTATCAGCTAGCTTGCAGCTCTGAAGGAGAAGCTGCTGCTATCAGATAAGGTACCCCAACTCTCCCCTTCAAATTCTTGTTTTCAGTTTGTTTGCTTGTTTGTAATTTTAATTCATTTTATATTTATAATTGTTATGTGTTGTTTTATCTTGATGTAAGTTGCTCAGAGTTGGCTGAGATGAACTGTGAGATCAGGGATTCCAATAATTTAACAACTGGTTTACTCAGGGTCAAGTTGGCTATTGTGGAAGACATGGTCCAACCTGACCCTGGGTGAACCACTTGTTAAATTACTCCCCCCTCCCACTATCAAAGTAGATCCTGAGTGCTGCATTGTGCTGCAATGGAGAAATGGGCAACAGAGCGGCTGGCAAGATGGAAGGAGGAGGAGGAGCAGGGAGAAGAAGGTGACCTTCTCTTTTCCTCACGCCGGCCACTCCATTTCCCATTTCTCCATTGCAGCGCAGTATCCAGGATCCACTTTGATAGTGGGGTCTGGGTAATTTAATAACTGATTTGTCTCAACTGGTGTGATCAGCTGAATCCCACCACTGTGTTAGATGGGCAGCAAATAAGTTTGAAAAATGATAGATAGATAGATAGATAGATAGATAGATAGATAGATAGATAGATAGATGAATAGACAGACAGATGTTCTTGGTTACCCTTTAAACCTCCATTTCAGGAAAGGGAAGGGTGAGGTTTTTCTTTTCTTTTCATATTAGGAGATAAATTCTGTTTGGGGACTTCCAATGGCAATATGACATCAACAAAGTAGACAGTTTTAACTCACCATTTTTTTATTATTTTATTTTATGAAGAGTTAGGAGATAACAGGTATAATGGATAGTTGAGGCTTTGTAGAGGCACTAACTTTGTGCTCTTCCATCAGCCTGATTTGGGACAGCATTTGGGGTTTCAATGATTTCCTTTGAAATCATTGGCCCTACCTTTTCCTGTGCTTTGGAGATGATGTGTGTTAGATTATGTAAAGCAAAGTTGTAAACAAAATTATTTTTTAAAAAAATAAAGGTTTAAATAATGTTTCTAAGTCAATGCAAATTCAGTTTAAAGCATAAATGTGACTCAAATGTTTAACCTGAACTGATTATTTCAATAATTTGAATTAGAGCCAATTCATAGATCTGGTACAGCTGGACAGAGTTGCCCATCCCTGCTCTAATATCTCTAATTAGGTATGTACAACTTTTGCTGAACATAGTTTCATGCCTGGTCTTGATTGACATGCTGGGAAATATACTCTGAGACATAATAACCAGGGAAAAACTAAATATGAAATGATTTTATAATATGGAGTCTGTATGTTTTCCATCTCTGCTAGGTTTTAAGAAAAGGCTGGACTACGTTTTTTATGATTGAATGAATTTTCCTTCACATTGCAGAAGATCAGACTAGATCAGGGGTCACCAAACCTGGCAATTTTAAGACTTGTGGACTTTGACTCCCAGAATTCCCCAGCCAGCCTTCAATTCTATGAATTGAAATCCACAAATCTTAAAGCTGACAAGATTGGAGATCCCTGGACTAGATGATCCTTTTAATTCTGCAGCCCTGTGATTTAAACCTATGATTTAAATGGAATTAAAATTTAAAATGGTTGCCACGATTACTTTCCCTTCAGGTCATAATTACTTCTCCTGTTACTTATTAAGAAACACAATTTTATAAGACCATTTGGAAGACTCTGGAAGGCTGATACCAAGATTTTGAAGATTCTGGAAGGCTGATACCAAGATTTTGTGGCAGGATGTCCTGGATGGGTATGTGAACATCTGTAAAAGACTCGAGATAATCATTGTAAACGCACACATCCTTTTGCATGTTTAGGAGCCTGTTTTTGGAGAATTTAGGTTACATACATTAACCCTAAATACTCTCTGCATTATCATTTTGGAGAATCCTGGTGGTGGATTCTTTACAGATAAAGGAGGAAAAAAGACTCAGTTCCTCCACAAAAGAGTGGAGTCCTTTTACCTAATAAAATGAAGGAAAACATTATTTGGAATGTTATTTGGAACTGGTAAACCCCATACAGTGAGCCCCTGATACTATCATTTTCTATTCTGCAGGGATGACACTTTCTAGCTTACAGTATTTGAAACAAAATCTGGTTTGTTCCAGGTTTTTAAAGAAACCTTTACAGTTTGAGGTCATTTCCAGAAAGTCAAAATAACGAGTATCCTATGGATGTTCCTATCTCTGGATACACTAGAGGTTTGCAAAGACATTCTCTTATTTGTTGCATTAAATATTTTATCAGACACTCTCTTCTGCACCGCATCATCATGATCTATTTTTCTACTTCAAGTTGACATTCAGCTTTTCTACTCACATATATTTATTAGTAACATTTTCCCCCTGAATTTTGCTGTGACAAATTTCTTTGCCTTACCAGTATTCAGGCTTAATATGAGGAAAATCATTCAACTTAGAAGAAATCTATTGTGATAGGTGATGCTAGGAGCAAGAGAGAGATGGCTTACATTTTGTTCTGCATTAGAGTCCAATTTAAGCATTGTGCATCGGAATCAGTGGGCAGAGGCAAATGGAGCATGACAGTAATAATTATGGGCATAAGGAGGGTGCTGGAAAGGTTGTAAAAGCTGCCTAAATTAGGACTGCCTTTAGGAATAGAGGAGAGGAAACCAATCAGCTAACCAATTTTCCAAGCACTTCAGCACCAGCAAACAGATGGTTTACCAGCCAGACTGTTGATTCTCTAAGCAGTTCAGAGGAGCGGGGAATGAAGAGGTTCAGCATTCACTAAAGTAATGCATAGCTCTTGGAAAAAAGCCTATCTTTTCTAGTAAGCATTTTTTTTTATTACTTAGCCTTTTTTGATAGACAGCAAGCTTAGCACTTCACACAACTCATGCTATACCACAGAAGCAAAGTGTGTTTGTGTGTAATAAACACTTGCATGCTCACATAACTGTGCACACAAACACACAAATCAATATGTTCGTAGGGTATAGAATTGTTATACCTGGGCGGTAACGAGGCAGTCAACCATTCAATGGGAGCAAAGAACTATAGAAAACACTTTTTGCTACTATCTAGTTTATGTCTAGATTCTCACAGCCATATACAGTTGGTGTATATGATGTGATTGCTAAAACATAATATGAGGCAGATTTCTAAATCACCAGTGTACTCATATACAGGACTGCAGCCTCCATACTCACAACTCTTTACCCAATTGCCTGCGGTAAGGATTAAATGTCACATGCAAATTTGAGAGTATGGTGGGATTCCATTTCCACACGTGCATGGTCTCTGAAAGACCCAGGAGATCCTAGATACCCCATTTACCTAGAAGACAGAAAACAATAAACTCAATATCCCAGAAATTAGGACTATGAAGAACCCAAAATATTTTTTAAAATGAGGTTATTTTACTACCTTGTGTAAATATTATATTGAACCATATGACAATTACAGATACAAAACTATACTTAGGATAAGATTTTCTTGTATTTATAGGTGACTGGCTGCTAGATTGATGGCAGACTCTCCTTCCTCTCCCCCAGCTGTCTCCTCTCCACCCATCCATTCTTGGTTAGTATATTGAAGTATTTATTTTCATTGTGTTCTTTTGTCATTATTTACTTTGTTTTTCTATTATTTTACTTCTGTTCTGTTTACACACTCCTTCATTTTTCTTTCTTTTTATTATTGTAAACTGCCTAGAGTAGCTTGATGGCAAAATAAGTGGCAAATATTTTTTTTTGTTTCCCATAAGTTCTCTCTTGGTTTTGTGGCTTTACACCTGCTTGATGAAAAAAAAGGATTTCCCCTTCCTTTTCCCAGGGCGCTGGCTGATACTTTTCTTAAAAGCCTCCAAAAAGTAACAAGCTTATTCTTAACAATTAAACTCATGAACACTTCTTATGCTTCAAGATTTTCCTAAAATGTTGTTTGAATGGATTAGAAACTTTAGGGGAATGTTAATGAAAAAACACTTGTTTTCTTTTTTTAAAAAATGGAAATAAAATTCTGAAGAGCAACTCTAGCTTAGTTAAGATGTAGGTAAAACCAATTTATTCGTGTCTTTTTAGAGCTTGTGGGATAGAAAGATTTGGTCTGATCATATTGTATAGATGCCACTTTCTGTGACAGCCCTTTTTGAATGTTTTGTGCACAAACAGAGTTATCGTAGAAATTAGAAATGGAACAGTCAAAAAGGCATGAGCTACTATTTAGAAGGGGAGGAAAAGAATTTCAAATAGAATTATAACTGGAGGTTGTTTAAAATTCAGTTTGGATGACTCAATAGGATTAAGAGGCTCCATATCTCTTTAACATAGAAAATACTAAGCCAATAAACCTTGTCCAATGAAAGAAAACTTCTCAATTTACAGTTGATTAACACAAAATATGAACAAATAAGCCAAAACATTATGATATGGTATATTAAATAATGAGAAAGAGAGCAATAAGCCACACAAAGTGCTTTGTTCCAGTTACCTTGTTTGCTGTGTGGACCTTAATTTAGTTATCAAAATAGATGTCCACCGTATACAATGTAACCCCATTTCTATTTTCCCATTAGGCTGTCAACTGGCTAGATGAATAACACATTCCTGTTATATACCCTAGAATTTTTGGATTCCCAGAAGGCTATAATTTATTTTTGCCACTAGTTTGCCCACATGATTTTCATATGAACAGTCTTATCTGATGTGGTTGCACTTCAATTGCTACATAGAATACATTGCATGCTTTTTAATCCAGGAGTGTCTTATAATTGCCTATTGATTTCAGCGATGCGTACAACTTTGTATTTGACTTGGGTCTCTGTACATGCAGAGCTGTTCCAACAGAGAAGTCAATGGGGGATAGGTTTACAAAGCACTGTATTCAATAATATGAATTAAAATAATAACACTCCCCATCTTAAAGACAGCTGGGGCGAGTGGGTTGTTGAACTTTTTTTCCAGTTATTCCTAGATAATATCAGGCAAGTGGTTTGTGAGTGCCACTCTTATTGAAACCATTTTTGTTCTAAGCAATAAAATGTGTAAAAGCAAATTGATATTATATTTTTAAATCTGAGTAATGGAAAATTCTCTAAAAATGAGCATATGTCTTGAGCAAGATTCATCATGAAAAACACTCTGAGGGTAACTCATAATAATTTAGCTTTGGAAAAAGGTATCTTAATAGTGTAATTCAATGTATAACTACTTAAACATATGTTGTACTATGCTTAGAGGGGCTAATCTTTTAGGGAAGATTTAGGATTATAGCCTATTACATGATTTACTTTTTATTCTTATACTTAAAAGTTTAGTAGTGTAATCTATGCAGTCTATGCCTACTGAAATCTAAAGTTTTGTTCAATTCAATGGGACTTATTCTAAGACATCTAGACATGGAGCTGTATCCTAAATAATGTTTGTTTTTTCTCAGTATTTCAACTGAATCCATATTAAATGGTGAATTACTCCCTTTTAATTAATTACAGTCTGAGTTAATTACAGTCTGTGGCTATAATTGCAGTATTGGTATAAGAGATTATTTATTTAGACAGCTATGCCTTCACAGCATATTTATGCATTGTGTATAATTTACTGTATTCTCCTGTTTGATATCATTTGAAAACTGGGAAAAAATACACTCTGGAGAGAATTGGTTGGGAATCATGAATTGATCAAATTAGAGTAGAGAATATCTTAGTGTTGCCTCTGGACCTGGGATACTTATCATTTTTACTTTCATGAAAAAATACATCTTAAAAAAACTTGTTCACAATATTTTATTACAATGTCCATTATAACAACAGGTTAGTATATTTTCCCATTCATTTTTGTTTTATTCTCTAGTTAAACTCTCTAGTTATGGTTTATACAGCCAATCAATCTCTTTACCTCCATAATCAATCTAAGAAATGTACAAAGTAAAAGGAGAGAATATAAGTAGAATATGTTGCTATTAAAAAGTTGGAATTCATAATGCAGGGCACTGTATTCCAGTTTTTAGGTTAGGGACACGTTTAGAACAGTAGATCTGTCTTAAGCACTATGATCTGATTTGATCTGGAGATTTGACATTGAAGGTGCTGTGATTTTATTCAAGATTCAGAGAAACACAATTCAAACACAAATTCAAAGGGCCTTGGTGGCTCAGGCTGTTAATTGCCTGCACTTAAGTTCCAGCTGCCTACAGCTGCTGTAGGCTCGAATCCCACCAGGCTCAAGGTTGACTCAGCCTTCCATCTTCTCTGGGTAGGTAAATTGAGGACCCAAGATTGTTGGGGGCAATTAGCTGACCTTGTAAAAATGCCGCTTAGTAATAAGCAGGCATATACAATGGAATGAAGGCTATTGCTGAGCACACTGGGTTGTATCCCAAAAATTGTAAGCCGCCCTGAGTCTCCGGAGAAGGGCGGCATATAAATGTAATTAAAATAAATAAAAAAAATAAACTGATACCTGATTTGTTTTTTTTAATATAGCTTATATTGAAGCTACTGTATATTTTTGGCCAAGAAGAATAAAAATAACTGAGTTGCTCAATCTTGCCAAGTTTCAGTTGGAGAACTTTAAAGGTTTTACCACAATGTTTTTTTTTAATTAGATTTATATGCTGCCCTTCTCCGAAGACTCAGGGCGGCTTACAATTTTTGGGATACAACCCAGTGTGCTCAGCAATAGCCTTCATTCCATTGTATATGCCTGCTTATTACTAAGCGGCATTTTTACAAAGTCAGCTTATTGCCACCAACAATCTTTTACCTACCCCGAGAGGATGGAAGGCTGAGTCAACCTTGAGCCTATTTGAGCCTACAGTAATTGTAGGCAGCTGGAACTTAAATGCAGGCATTTAACAGCCTGAGCCACCAAGGTTTGTTTTGAAAAAAATCCGTTCTGTATTTTGCTTAGGGCAGGGATAGCAAGCAACAGTTGTCCAGCAAAGAGCTCATAGAGATGTTGGACAAACAAATGCAGCAACTGTCTTACTCCAATATAATAATATAATCCTTCAAGAACTCTTTTTTATCTTCCCCCCTCACTTGTCTGGGATGTCAGTTTTGGCATAACCCTGAAGAATAATAGCTTGCACCTTGTGGGATGGTGAAGCTTTGCTGCTCTCTATTCTTCAGCATTTCTGTAGTGACAGGACATTTGGCATAGCTGGTTCACAAGCACAGACCTTCCTTAAAAGACTCCTCTCAATGCTGGTAGGAGCTGGTTATGCTACAATTATGATTTGCTGCCAATTCTTCATGTTAATTAGCAAAGCTAGCACAAGTAGAGTCATGCAGTAAGGTTCGCTGCCAGAAAAATATTTAGGGCATATATTAAAATAGCATTCATAGCCTTGCCACCCCAGTTTTACTTTTAAACCAACAAAAAGTTTGATCCAGTATTTTTAAGTGTTAATTTGGCAGCCACTCACACATTGTCAAGAGAATGAACAACAATGTTCCAGTTCTGCAAAATTAAATAGTAAGGTCAACCTTGAGGCCATATTTAGAATAAACTCCCATCCCAGTTGTTTTGGCAGGATCAGCAAAGAAGTGTAATATTACATTAGCTGGGAGAGTAAGACTTGTGGCTGGCCATAACAAAGATGTTGAGAGCTTTAAAAAAAAGTGAATGAAGCCCAAAATCTGTTTAACTTTATCTCCCCAAAGAGCTCTCATAGGCTGCTAATTTAAAGAAGGATTTAAAGTGATTGGCATTTGTGACAATGTCAGAGAATCCATCTCATCACTCAGTTGGTAGTCCTGCATCTCAATATATAGAACCAAGGTTAAGACAATTGTAGACAATAACTTCAGGAGCAAAGAAAAGCCATCAACTCTGTGAAGTGCTTCAAAGCCATATCTTTGGACTACTGCTTCAAAGTAGGTGGTACTTCCTTTTATTCCCAAGTATGTTTTGATGAGGTGATTTGATTGAAGTATCATAAAATGGAGATATTTTCTCAACACTGTCCAGATTTGAGCTAAATAGCAAATACCTAACCAGCTCAGGTTTTTACAGATACTGCAATGGTATGTGTATATGTGTTTATGTTTGTGTTAAAGAGCCTAAAGTAAATATGGACAGTACTGTTGGCCTATCTCCAGTTCCTTTTGCTTTAATCAGCTAATTTGAAGTATAATTAATATTGGTTTGACTGCTTATCAGTTCATGAGAGAAAGTGTCCTCACATACTGTATAACAGCATGGTATGCTGGTTTAAGAGCCATGGAAAGGAAGGCACTACAGAGTGATTAATTTGGGACAAGAAACCATTGGTTGCCCCCTAACACCACTGGTATCTCTCCCCAGGTCTTGCTGTTTCAGCAGAAGATACTTAGGGATGATTCACATCCTGGCCAGTGTCTCTTTTCACTTTTACCATCGGGCAGAAGGCACAGAAGTATAGCCAGCCAGACAAACAGGTTTAAAAATAGCTCCTACCCATGGGCTGTCAGAGTCCTAAACACAATATAGCATCACAAACTGATTAATATGATGAACTTCACTAGTACCAGTGTAGTGTGTAATATCTATATACCATGATATAAGATCATACACCAGAGTAATGTACATGTTGCACAGAATACTCTGTTGCGGCCCCGGACCTCTGGAATCGACTTCCCCTGGAGCTTCGCCTGGCCCCTGACCTCCGCACTTTCCGTCGCGACCTGAAGACCTGGTTGTTTGACCAATCCGGGCTGTGACCCTGGGGTGGGGTGGTTTTTTAGAGTTTTAATCCTGTAATTTTAGTGTTAATTCGGCTTGATTGTTTAATTTGGTTTTATCTAATTTATTGTTGTGTGATTTTATTTTGTGAGCCGCCCCGAGTCCTTTTGGAGAGGGGGCGGCATATAAGTCGAATAAATAAATAAATAAATAAATATGACATACATATGGAAACGTATGATTAGTTTTTTTCCTAACTATTTGTATAAGGACTATTCATTATATTATTCATGTATTCTTGTATTCTTGTATGGACTGCACCAGCAGAGGCTAAATGAATTTCATTGTATACATGATGTACAATGACAATAAAACATTTGAACTTTGAACTTCATATCCTGTACCTATAAATATTTTCCCAGTATCCAAATGAATGGTATGAATCTGGAAGACTGCAGCTGTCTAGATTGTACAACAATAATCCTTCTGTCATGCCCCTGTCAGAATTTGATTTGGAGGGAGAGGCTGAGCAGCTGACAGGGACTGGGAGTGTGGCTCTTTTGGCTGTGGAAGAAACTGGGGAAGGGCACAGTCTGGCTGGGCAGAGCAGGGGAGAGGGAGAGCAAGGGAGAGGGAATTCAGAGGAAGACCCAGCCCCTCCCCTCTTTATCCTAGGGCATGCAGGGAGGAACAGTCTTTAAAGGGAGGGAAGGTCTCTGATTCCCTTATTAGCTGTAGCTGGGAACACAATGTTTAAAAAGGGAAGTTGCGCACAGCAATTTGTTGGGAGCAAATTGTGAATTATCTGGTATCGTGGAGGCTTATCTATGTTCCTGGCATCTTCCCTGTTAAGTTTGCATGAAGAGTCAGACGCGAAGAGCTTCAGTGAAGAGTTTATTTAGTGACTACAGCTTGAATGGACCCAACTTGGCTGGGCTACGGCTGCTACTTATAGCCAGCAGCCGTAGTTGCCAGCCAATCAGAGTGCAGGGTTTTCCCGCACTTTTTAAACCAATCCTATTTGACATTTTACATGAACAATTCAAACTAAACCAATGACATTCAAACCTACAAACATAACACCCTTCCCCACTAGGTTACCAAACCCCAACCTATCTAATGTATTCTTTTAAATAGGTGGGGCTCTTACGTGTACGTTGAGACCTTCGTGGTTCAGAAGTTTTAACATTCTCACCCAGTGAGAGAGGAAATGTGTCTGCTGACATTTCCCCACTGGGACTTCCTGTGAAAGAAGAACCTGTTTGATTGTTAGAATCTGGTCTCTCCTCCCAACCCATCTCCAGCCCAATGTCAGCACCCAAGTCAGGTAGTGATGTACAATCTTCCACTTCTAAGGATGGATTTTGGCATTGTGACAGGTTTTGGAATGGTTTCTGTCGTAATGGCTCGTTACACATGGGGTGGATTCTTGCTTGATGATTATCCTCCTGTTCCTCCCCTTCCCCCCTAGATTGACATCAGGTATGGGAACTAGAGAGGAACAAGTGCGATGTTCCTGAGAGAACCTGGATCTAAGTTGATCAATGTGCCTGCTCCAGAGGAGTCCATCCTCTGTTTGTACACTGTAAGAACGAGGGCCTGTGATTTCAGTTATCCCAGCAGGAATCCACAAAGGTTCACCCTTAAGGTTCTTAGCATAAACAGAATCACCCACACTGAATGTGCGAACTTTGGAAGTGGAATCTAGTGGTGCGTTGGGTGCGTAAGTGGGATGAAGGCGGTCAAGGGAAGACCTAAGTTTCCTTCCCATCAACAACTCTGCTGGGGATAAGTTATTAGATGGGTTAGGAGTGATGTGCTGAACACTAAGAAGTTTTTCAACTTTCTCAGTGATGTCCCCAGGACCCAGTTGCTGAAGCTTCTCCTTGGTAAAACATACCATGTGTTCAGTCTGGCCGTTAGCCGAAGGGTGCCCAGGGGCAGTAAGGGCATGTCTGATACCCTGTTGTGCTAAATAGGATTCAAAAAGGTTGGATGTAAATTAAGGGCCATTATCAGAGACAAGGACATCAGGTAACCTGTGGGTTACAAAAAGTTTTTTGAGCTGCTTGATGACAGCATCAGTTGTGGTGGATGCCATAGGGATTACCTCTAGCCATTTGGAATATGCATCTACTATAATAAGAAAGGTGTGCCCTCTGGTAGGGCTGAACTCAATGTGAATCCTAGACCATGGACCCCTAGGACATTCCCATTCCTGTGTGGGGGCGAGAGGTGGGGCAGGCCTGACTACCTGACAGTTGGGACAAGATGCAACCCAGTTTTCAACCATTTTGTCAATACCTGGCCACCATACATAACTCCTGGCCAATCCCTTCATCCTTACAATACCAGGATGACCCTCATGTAACATTTCCAAAACCTCTCTTTGCAGTTTTGCAGGAATAACCACCCTGTTAACCCACAAAATACATCCTCTTAATACAGATAATTCAGTTTGCCTGGACTTAAAAGGTTGAGCCAGGTGAGGTAGATCTTGAACAGACCAACCTTTCTTAATCCAGCCTATAACAGTAGCCAATAAAGTGTCTTTGGCAGTCTCTCTGGCAATTTCAGCAGCACGCACTGGAAGCTTGGCAACAGTTTCTAGGAAAAAGGTGTGTGTTTCAGGTTCAAAGTCCTCCTTGTGGCAAGGAAGTGGGCAATGACTCAGTGCATCAGCATGTCCAATGTCCTTGCCAGGCTTGTGGATAAGTTTGTATGAATAAGCAGCAAGAAATTCAGTCCATCTCAGCATTCTTGGTGACAGGATAGTAGGTGTAGGTTTGTCTCCTGCCACAATGCCTAACAAAGGTTTGTGATCTGTAACAATGGTAAATGTTCTCCCATACAGATATTCATGAAATTTCTTAACAGCTGCAACAATTGCCAATGCTTCCTTGTCCAATTGGCTGTAATTCCTCTCTGCTTTAGTCAAAGTGCAGTAAAATGCAATAGGGGCTTCTCTCCACTGGGAAGCCTGTGGCTCAAAACCCCCCACTCCAAAGGGGATGCATCACAAGTCAGTACAACAGGTAAATTCTCAGAGAACTGTATCAGTACAGCATCAGACGTGATTAGTCTTTTAATACTGTTAAATGCTGATTGTTCCTTCCTCCCCAGACCCAAACAGACTTTTTTCAAGTAATCTGTGCAATGGTTCTGCAATGGTTGCCTTCTGAGGTAGGAACATGTGATAAAAGTTAATGAGTCCAAGGAAGGCTTGCAAATCTGTTTTGCATTTAGGTCTAGGGGCTTCTTTGATTGCTTGAACCTTGGCATCGGTAGGGTGGATGCCATGCTTGTCAATCATATAGCCCAGGAACTCAACCTTGTCAGTTTTAAGAGTGCATTTTTCTTCCTTGACTTTTAAGCCCGCTTTCCTGAATCTGGTAAGGACTTCTCTGAGTCTTTCTTGTAACTGAGTGTCATTTTCAGCAGAGATTAACACATCATCAAAGTAAGGCACTACCCCTGGCAGTCCTTGGAGCATTCTTTCCATAAGGCTTTGAAGGATGCCTGGTGCCACGCTTACTCCAAATTGTAACCTTTTACATTTGAAGGCACCTCTATGAGTCACAATGGTTTGGGCCTCTGCAGTGGCATCATCAACTGTTAGTTGTTGATATGCCTGGGCCAGATCCAATTTGGCAAAGACTGTACCCCTGCCAAGTGAATGTAACAGATGATGCACCACTGGAACTGGGTATGCTCTGCTGCAGCGCATGGTTCAATGTCCCCTTATAGTCTCCACAGATTCTTACTGACCCATCAGTCTTGACTGGTGTGACTATGGGTGTCTCCCATCTGGAGTGGTCAGTGGGCTCTAAAACCCTTGAGCTATTAATTTGTCTAATTGTGCATCAATTTTTTCCTTTAAAGCAAATGTGACCCTTCTGGGCTTTAAATGAATTGGGGCACCCTGGGATCTAGGTTGAAAGTGATAGGGGTCCCCATATACTTGCCCAATCCTTCGCTGAAGACCTCTGGAAACTCAGACTTCAAGGCCTCCTCCCATTCAGAGTTGCTCACATGACTGATGCCAGTCACCTCAATGCCTAGTGGATTGAACCACTCAAGTTCCAGCAAGCTTGGCGATCCTTGTCCACAATGGTCAGGGCAAACGTTTGTGTGGCCTTTAAACTTCACATTGAATTCTCTTGTTCCAACTACTGGAATCTTGTTACCTTGGTAGTCTTTAAGAGTCAGTGCTTGCTTCTGGAAATGTCTCTTCTGAATGTTGGGAAGTAGCCTGTGAATAGTGTCCCATGACACCATAGATAAATAGGAGCCTGAGTCCACTTCCATTTGGCAAAGCCTTCCTTCAATGAGTACCTTCACATGTACTTTTCTGCTTCTCAAGGGTGAAGAATGACCAATGGTGACTGTTTGATGAGTTTCATTCTTCCTATTTGCTTCTGAGTTGCCCCATTTTCTCACTGAAGTTGTTGGGCTTGAAATCTTTATCAGGAAACTTTCTTCTGTGTGGAGGAGTTCTGGATGATTTGCAGACCTCTTTTTTCACAACGAAGGCAGATGGTATCAAGAAACTTGCATTCAGTGTGGGGGTGCCCCCAACAACCTCTGCAATAAAAGTCTTACCTTTTTCTTCCCAGGTCTTTCTTTTTCTTTTCCATTCTGAGTCTATAAATTCCTTCCTCCACCTCACTACAGTCTGATTCAGCATCTATCTGCTCGCAATGAGTCGTTGTGGACTTTTCCACATCAGGATGGCTTGAGGCCTTGTTAATTTTCTTCATGGCTGCCGCTGAGGACTTAGTGGCTTCTGCTGAGGAGGCCTCTTCTATGGCCTCCTTTAACGTGATCTTAGGTTTTAATAATAATTTGCTCTGAAGCACCTTGTCTTTGAGGCCTAGAACAAACCAATCGCGCATGGCCTCCTCCAAACTGTTAAACTCGCATGCACCCCCAATGTCTCTTAAGCTTGCCATGAAGTCGTTAACATTTTTGCTTTCCCCTTGATCCTCACGGTAAAACTCGTGTCTGTTAATGAGGCACGATACTTGTGGGGTGTAATGGGCTCTTAAAAGCTTTTCTAAATCAGGCCATTCCATTACCTTTACGTCTGCAGCTCCCGCCAATGCCTTCGCCATTTTGAAGACTGCCGGACCGCAGCGCGTAAGGAAGACCGCCCTTTCCCACTTCTCGGAGATGTCGGCGAGGTCGTTTCCTTCCAAATACATTTGGAAGCGATCCCATCGATTCCCAGTCTTCTGCCGCCGGATCGAATGGGGCTGGGGTGTGTTCAGCAGCCTCGCTCTTCTGCTTGTCTTCTCGTCGTCTTCTCTTCAGGGGAATCCCACCTTCGTTGCCAGTGTTAAGTTTGCATGAAGAGTCAGACGCGAAGAGCTTCAGTGAAGAGTTTATTTAGTGACTACAGCACGAATGGACCCAACTTGGCTGGGCTACGGCTGCTACTTATAGCCAGCAGCCGTAGTTGCCAGCCAATCAGAGTGCAGGGTTTTCCCGCACTTTTTAAACCAATCCTATTTGACATTTTACACGAACAATTCAAACTAAACCAATGATATTCAAACCTACATACATAACATTCCCAACTGTGTGTGTTTTGCTGTGCTTTCAAGTCTGCAATTCCTTCTCCTGCCCTGTCAAGTTGCAGCTGCAGCATGGTTTGTTTGGACTTTCATTTATAATTTGTATGTACTTTGTTTTCGGACTGAATTTCTTCCCCTTAAAGACTGTTCCTGGGAGAGTTTTTCTCCAGCCAAAAGTAACCTGGACATCGGGGTCAAAGTTGGACATAAAGGGACTCATCTTGCTTATTTGACTGTTTGTCTTTGTGCCATGCCCTGGGTCATCATACCTTCAATAATATAACAGGCTGTAGTCTCAATACCAAATATAAATTTCATCCAATAACATTGTAGTGGAAACCAGCTAGCCTGTAAGTCA
The DNA here is from genome assembly GCA_009733165.1 of Naja naja. Lineage (NCBI taxonomy): Eukaryota > Metazoa > Chordata > Lepidosauria > Squamata > Elapidae > Naja > Naja naja. The sequence continues at coordinate 258,380,120 of CM019149.1, read as the reverse complement.
ACAATTAAATTTGTTATAATTTAAGTTTAGAAAAGTAAATTTCTTAAAAATATTACTTTCCTTACATTTAATAATTTTCCTCTAAAATCACGTTGAAGCTTAAAAATTGGTGGCAGCTGAGACCTGGGAGTCCACCAAAGTTAAGGGAGGAACTCATGTGGCCCTAGATTAAAGCCTTTTACATTCACATTAATGACCACATTTACTTTTGCATAAAGGGAAAAAAAACCATACATAGCTATGCAGTTTGGCTACAGCCCTCCCAACCAAAGGAAATTTTTCAAAATTATATAAAATTAGAAAATGGTAAATAGATGAAGTAGATTTTTCTAATGTACTGGGCACAACCACACTACTACCTATATTGATTTTAGACAAAATTAACTGTGATTGTTTTCTTTAAAGAATAATAGGTACTGTGGTTTGGCAAGGATCCTGAAAATAAATTCTGGTTGTCTTACGGTATTCAAGAGTCTCTAGGGAGAAAACATTATTATTATATTATTTGAAGTCTGTCATAGAAAATCAAGCTGTAGGATAACTTTGCTATTGCCAAAGGGAGAATTTTCTCAAATCTGTACATTTTGAACCTTAGGATAAAATCTGTATCTTCTGAAAACCTGGCCCTTAATTCTCAATATTAGGAGAAAAATAAAATGTGCTAGAATGTGATTGTCCTGCTATGCTAGAAGAGACAGATAAAAACAGAATATTTCCTCTTTTTAAGATTTTGTCCTAATAGAGTGAGACCAATTCAGATGCATTGCATCTATTTCTATGTAAGACATTCTTCTAGAATTATTAGGAAAAAATGGGTAAGGGGAAGAAAGCAAAGCAGATGGCTAATGGAGCATTTTCAATTTTATATGCGTACAAAATACTTTTCAAATAGTTGCAATTGAACCTAATGGATTTTCCCTCTTCTGTTTCCTACATTTAACTTTGATAAATCAGATAGTATATTTCAAACACATTCCCTTGCAATTATATAATCTCTTAAAATGGGTCAACTAGAGTCTCAGAGTATCTTTAATCTAGTAATAAAATGTTATATCTCAAGTTCAGTGACAACCTTCATAGACCAAATATCTTACATAGTCAGCCAGAATACTTATTTCAGTTCAAGATTTGTGATCTTCATGCTTTAAAATGGAGCCTTTGTGCATTTTTACCCTTAATCATGTTTGGTTTCATAGTTTTTATGTTGCCTCACTGGAAATCTATTGCCAATTTTCATAATGTGACTCACAATTTTCTACAGTTTCTGTCAATTATTTCATTATCCTTTCTACTCTGGTACAATTTTGATAATATTTTTTTATTTAGTCACAACTCTTGGGACCTCTGGATTATTTGAGAAGGATTAAGTATTTCTGAATTTAGTGATCCTTTCCTTTTTCTATTTCTCAACATTAGCATGTGCCTGCTATTCTGTTGCAATACTTGTAATAGTCCAAGGGGCAGCAACTCATGGCACATAGGAAATACAATTATCCAAACCCTCAGTTCAAACCCAGAGTCTATTTCAGATTACCACCAAACAAACATCAGAGTAAATCCTGTTTCCGATTCCAGTACATTATTTTCAAAATAAAATGGACAATCTTCAGATGATGCTCTACATAGAATTATTACTTAATTAAATTACTATAGACAAATTGATTCTTTTGTAGGATTAATAAACCTACAAACATGTTTAAAAATATATGCAAACCTAAAACACATGTGTTATATCATCACTGCCTTTCTCCTTGTTGTGTTCAGGGGAGAAAATAAGAAAAGTAGATTGCCATCTTTTGTTCTTTTCTGTGATACTAAATGGTACCTCATATGTCTCTGTTAATTTTGGATCATGCAAAGAAGGCATTCTAAATAATTTTAGAATGCACGCACGCCCCTAACTTCCTCAGTTCCAACTACAACTGCCCTTAAATGCAAACTACTCAATGCAAGAAGTCTTGTAAATAAAATACCTGAATTTCTCCTCTTACAAAATTTGGCTAAATTTGACATCATATTTGTCTGTGAAACATGGCTCAACGCATCTCTCCCTGACTCCATTACCACAGTAAGAGACTATCATGTTTACTGATCAGATCGCAAAATCCATAGAGGAGGTGGTGTTGCTATCTTCTATAAAAAGTTCCTACATCTAAAAAAACATCCAAGTTACCCAGGAGCTTGCTCTTCCTGAGACCATCGTCTGTGAACTGTCCTTAAATATCACATTTCGATTCTTATTATGTTACAGAGCCCCTGATTATGACATTGAACATATAAACAAGTTAAATTCACTACTAACATGTGCAACATCCTGCCCACATGCTTTTATCTCATATTAACTGGACCCTAAACAAATGTAAAACTGAACCCATACATGCAACCTTCTACAATGCTGTAACAAACCTGGGACTGGAACAACTAGTAATCAACAATACTAGACTTAACAACTGCCTCGATCTCATCTTCTGCAATAGTTTGAATTCAACTTATGGAATACCAATTAAAGAACCCTTTTCCAACAGTGACCACAACATGATTAACTTTTGTCTCAACATACGTCCACACAAAAATCATCATAATGACAGGATCCCCAATTATAACTTCAAAAAAGACAACTATGATCACATAGACAATGATCTATCATCTCTTGATTGGCAATTTCTATTCACTGGATGCAATACTGTTGAAAACCATTACAACATATTTTTGCTTGAAGTCAAAAGAGTCATCAAACTATATGTACCAATAACAACCCCCAAAATCAGAAAAAACAGATCACCCATAACAATAAGGAAACTTCAATCCAAAAAGAAATCACTTTGGTGGAAAAACAAATCTGGTCACGTTGCCAACTTCAAAAGCCGATACAAAAATTTATGCCACCAGATAAAGACTGAATGCACCAATTATCACATTAAACAAGAGGAAAACCTTCTACACACCAATTCCACCTGCACTTTCTACAATTTTGTAAACAAACTAAAAGATTCAAGATCCATCCCACCCCTGAAAGGACCTAATGGTACAGACTGCAATGATGACACCATTAAAGCCAACCTCTTTAACACATTCTTTGGCTCAGTATTTGTAAACAGCAATGGATCATGCCCAGTATTTCCTAGTCGAACTACAGACAACTACAATGATATAATACATATCGATTTTACAGAAGACAATGTTGAAAAAGCACTACGCAATCTAAAACCATCTCTATCTATTGGACCGGACGGAATATGTACCTACTTCTTAAAAACGCTATCCACTGCCATAGCCAAACCTCTAAGCATAATCTTTGAAAAATCTTTCAGGACCAGCTCCTTGCTATGGTCACTAGCCACGGTCATCCCCATCTTCAAAAAGAGAGACCCCAGCCTAGTTGAAAATTACAGACCAATCTCTTTATGCTGCATCACCTGTAAAGTCATGGAATCAATTATTAACCAATCCATTATCCTCCACTTAGAGACAAAGAACATACCCTCTAATAAACAATTTGGTTTCAGAAAAAAAACTTTTCTGTAATCTGCAACTCTTACACTGCAAAAACATATGGACTAACAACTCGATCAGGGCAAAGCAATAGATGCAATCTACATAGACTTCTGTAAAGCCTTTCATTCAGTAGTACACGACAAACTACTACTAAAACTAAAATCTTATGGTATCTCTGGACACCTGCACAACTGGATAGAAGCACTCCTGTCAAACAGACAACAAACGGTCAAAATTGGGAGTGTCCTATCAAATTCTGTACCTGTCAACAGTGGTGTCTCCCAAGGCAGTGTTCAGGGACCAACTCTCTTCATACTCTACATAAATGACCTCTGTGATCATATTAAGAGCAACTGCGTTCTCTTCGCTGATGATGTAAAGCTATTCAACACCACAGACAATACTGCTGCCCTTGCTGACCTCGACTATGTATCAGAATGGTCAAACAAATGGCAACTTCAAATCTCAACAAATAAATGCTCTGTCTTACATATTGGGGAAAAAAATCAGAAAATAAAATACAAGCTGAATAGTCAAGACCTTGTTGATGATCCAAACTTTGTCAAGGACCTTGGAGTATTCATCTCTAATGATCTAAGTGCTAGAGCCCACTGTAACTACATAGCCAAAAGGCATTAAAGTTGTTAACCTAATCCTACATAGCTTTTTCTCTGGTAATATCACACTACTAACTAGAGCATACAAAACATTTGCTAGACCAATATTTGAATACAGCTCATCAGTCTGGAACCCACATTACATATCTGATATTAATACAGTTGAGAAAGTCCAGAAATATTTCACAAGAAGAGTTCTCCACTCCTCTAGTCATTGAAGAATACTTTATGCCACCAGACTCGAAATTCTGGACCTAGAAAACCTAGAACTATGCCGTCTTCGGTCCGATCTAAGTATACTTTATAAAATTATATATTGCAATGTCCTACCTGTCAATGAATACTTCAGTTTCAACCAGAACAATACAAGAGCACACAACAGATACAAACTCAAGGTAAACCGCACCAAACTTGATTGCAGGAAATACGACTTCAGCAACAGAGTGATCAATGTCTGGAATACTCTACCTGACTCTGTGGTTTCTTCCCCAAACCCCAAAAACTTTAACCTTAGACTGTCTACTATTAACCTCTGCCCTTTCCTAAGAGGTCTGTAGGGGGTGTGCATAAGCACACCAGTGTGCCTACCGTCCCTGTCCTATTGTTTCTTTTTATTTTTCTTATATGTATCCATTTCATGTATCCATAACTATGTTTATACTTATACCTGTTATCTTATAATCGCTTGACAAAATAAATAAATAAATAAACACTCTCATTAAAAGAAACCTTGGAGATGGAGAAAGGGGTAGGGCGTAGAGCAAAAGTTTAACTTTTTCTGCTAACTTCAGTTCTAGCATTCTAAGCAATTAGTCATCTCAACAATAAATATACATCTCTTATAAAGGCTTATTATTTTTAAAATCATCTTTTTTGGACATAGCAATAGCAATACCACTTAAACTTATATATCACTTCATAGTGCTTTATAGCTGTCTTTAAGTGGTTTACCATCAGCACATTGTTCTCAACAATCTGGGTCCTCATTTGTTAACACAATTCATAATTTCCAGGTTGCAGAGAAATGTATTTATAGTATGTAGCTTCATTTTAAAGTACATTATACTATATAAATTGCAGTCTATGTATTTTATAGTCTATGATATTCCAGATTTTGGGGAAAGATAAATAAAGAGGGAATTCTAGAACATTTTAAAGGAAATATGTTAAGAAAACTGTAAAGAAATATATTTCAGATATCAGCCTTGGAATCTGCAGGTATATGTAATTACTGGTTATCTGAGCACATAATGCTAGAATTTTTTTTAATTCAGTGCATCTCTTTTCCTGATAATAGTGGGAATTATGTTCCGAACTCTTCTAATACCATTACCTAACATTTTCAGTGTTAATAAAGTGCTAACCATGCTAATAATATCTGTCACTGAGGTGTAAAATGTGCTCAGTTGTTTATGAAGTTGTAGCTCTGAAACATTTATCACAGTTTATTTATTGTTCTGCTCTACTCCAATGCTAATTACCTGAATGGCTGAAAACATAATTCTGTGAGCAACAGTCATGTTGGAGGGTAAAAGGGAAAAAAATGTAACTATCAATTGTTGCATCCTAGGGCTCTTCAAGGAAAGATACATACCAATTTTGACATTCCGATGCATGTGGAACAGAGGTTAATGTTATTTTAAGTACTAGCCTTGTACACTTGCGTAAATTCAACTCAATCTCTGTAGATCTATAGCTGCAGGCATAGTCTTGCTATCATCATTTATGCCTCTCTTCTTTGAAAGTAAAACCCTTAAATAACCAATCACAAAAGAAGAGGATGCTTTATAGACATTTAATATTCCTTCATGCATTTCACATCTATGTGCTGTGATTTATTTAGCTCTTCTGCTTATTATGGGAAGGTCTATTCATCTAGCTCAGGGATCCCCAAACTTGGCAACTTTAAGACTTGTGGACTTCAACTCCCAGAATTCTGGGAGTTGAAGTCCACAAGTCTTAAAGTTGCCAGGTTTGGAGACCTCTGATCTAGCTAGCTTATACACGATTGCATATTTTATAGAGGCGCAGGTAAGATTTCCCATGAAGAAGCATGATATAATTACCCTCACCAAGATGCATTATACTTTTCTATAAGAAACCTAATGGTTTAGAACTAATGTTGTTTAAATCAAATACTAGCTGTACTAAAATATTAGAAATTTCCCCATAACTATATAGACAAAGAAAGGGTGTAAATTTGTTCAGATATACAGGATGAATTCAAATACAATATCTAACCATGTTTAACTTTTATGTTTTCATCTGATCAAATCTATGGTTGCCAGCAACAAGAACATGATCAACTAGCCTTGGTGGTGCAGGCTATTAAATGCACTTAGCACTTAGTTCCAGCTGCCTGCAATTACTGCAGGCTCAAATCCCACCAGGCTCAAGGTTGACTCAGCCTTCCATCCTCTCCGGGTAGGTAAATTGAGGACCCAAGATTGTTGGGGGCAATAAGCTGACTTTCTAAAAATGCTGCTTAGTAATAAGCAGGCATATACAATGGAATGAAGGCTATTGCTGAGCACATTGGGTTGTGCTCCAAACATTGTAAGCCACCCTGAGTCTCTGGAGAAGGGTGGCATGTAAATATGAATTAAAAATAAATAAATAAAAACTATCCAATAGCTTTAGGTCTCATTAATCTTTTTTTTTACTACCATTTTAATAAAGTTCTTGGTGCATAGCACAATTCTATGGAGTTTTCTAGTTTGACCTGCCAGTTTCCTTCCACTCTCCCCAGGCTTGTTCTCTGTGTTGTTCAATCCTTAACAAAGATGCTCTTTCTTAGACCTGAGATGAGAAAAACTGTCTTATTTCTGACAAGTTCCTGATCAGAGACAAGAGCTTCTTTTTCAAACTCAGCATGTTGAAATAACCCTTTTCCCAACACAGGAATTGATCAGATATAAGAGCTCTTCCTTGCCTAAAGCAGAGACCGGGTTCCCTTTCTTCTGCATGAAGAAAGGGATTTTTCTCACTCTGTCTCTCTTTTTGTTTTTCTTCTTCCCTTTCTGGTTCTGCAGAAAAAAAAGGATTATTCTATGTTATACTTCTTGCAAGAAGAAAGGCAGAGCCAGGATGAGATTCTCCCTTTCTGAAGCTGAAATAATATGTCTTCTTTCAGATATGCATAGCCTACTCTGGCCAGATTAGGCTCCACATAGATTCTATAAAGCTTTCTTCAGAAAGGGGGAGAACTACTTTCCTCTCACTGAAATGTTGAGAGTCTTGCATTTGTTTTTGATCCTGATACTCTTCACTGTACATGCCTAATATTGATATTTTGTTTAAAAAAATCTGTGCCAGGCCATTTTGAAAGTGAGTTCTCCCTCTTAAAGAATAAACCAGAAATATTGTTTCAGTTTATTAGTGTATGCTCAGCTGGTTTGTACAGATCAAGGTGGTGTGCCAACTGTGGCTCTTTTTGGTAAGGATCACATTTAGGCTAGATTATTAAAATTCATTCTACTTGAATCTCCTTTAAAAGAAGCTTTAGAAATTGCAATTGTTACAGTAGCAAGAATTCTAGGAAAGATATAACTTATTCAATGGTATTTTCCTTGCTGGGGAATGTTACAGGTGATAATGAAGATTGATACAAAAACTGAATCCAAGTTACAAAATTTCAATTCAACTCATACTGTCAGATTTCATTCTATCCAACTAGATTGGGTGCTTAACCATGACATGTTTGTCTACAACAGAACATATTTAGTAGCATCCCATAAACTGTGTTGTAAGGACATAGTTTAATCCATATTGTTGATTTTTTTTCGATAGTTTACCATTTTGTGTTCTTGCCCAGGGATGGGAGAGGGAAATCACAGTTGAGTCTAATAATACAGGCATTTGACCATCCAAATTGTTCTTTATGCATCTGTAAGAGAAATTCTGTCTCCATCTCAACCTATCTCTCATATATCTTTCCATAAAAAGCTATCACTGTTTATTGTTTCTAATGGTGATAAGGGCTTTTAAGATGCTATTTGGCTCACAATGTTTAAAAGAAAGCTGATATGAACCTTGAATGCTCTTTTAGCAAAGGAAACTTCTTAGGGGAAAAATGAACTGTGGAAAGTCAACTAGCAAAGAGTGCATTTATTTACCTTCTTTAAAGCTCATTTTTCAACTGGAAAGATTATTTCAGAAACTGTGCTACATTGATAAGAAACATGAGACATTCTTTTTTGTACTTCCCTAGTAATCTTAGTAGAGTTGTTCTGCATAAACATTATATGATCCAATAGAAATGTTCTTTGACCATTATGGAAATGATAACATGGGACAAGGAATATGAAATAAACATTGACAGTATCACTCAGAAATTAATAAGCAACATAATATAGCACTGGTCATATAAAAATATTATCTGTTTGAACCCTATGTTCATTCACTGTCCCAATTCAGCACAATAGGTTGGACATAAATGCCTACTCACCACATCCTTCTATGAATTGCTATATATATCCAGTTCAGCTAGACTCTGTCCACCAGCATTGTGATATGAAAGTGGTGGTCTTCTTCTCATTCAGAGGAATTTTCTGTGTTTCATTTTTTGTTCTTTGACACTGGGTAAACATGAAATGAACTCTCCTTTTGTGGTTTAACTGTTCCCTAAAGAAATCATTAGCCTCAAACAATAGTCAACTAAAATGTAAATATTTCTTATGATTTAAAAAAATAAAAAAATGATTCTGATATTTTTAGATATGCATTGGCCACACTGGTTGCTTTGAGAATAAAAAAGTTTTAGCAGAAATTCAGAATGGGGGGGGGTGTTCCCTTGAGAGATAAAAGATACTAATTAGTTTCAGATTTTTCTATTTTAATATTGCAAAGCAAATATAGCAGATTGTATTTTACAGTCCAATCACTGCTTCCTTCAGGAATGACAAGCACAATCTAGATCCCTCCTTCTCTTTTTTGCTATTACCCCTTTCCTGTCCTCTTACCCAGCTTTTCAATTCTCCTCTTTCTGATCATCACTCTTTTCCTTCTTCTTTATGAATTTTTTTGTTTTGTTTTTGATAGGCGCGATGGCTCAGTGGCTTAATGATGCTGGAGAAGGTCTGTATTCTGAGTCCTAGCACTGTATGTTGGAGTGTACTCCCATCACTTCCCTTAATTTTTGCCAACCTACCAATTCAAAAGCATGTTTACATGCAAGTAGATAAGTAGGTACCACTTCAGTAGGGAAAAACCATTTTTTTGTTTTCCCAAATTTCACTCTATTGTACTTTACTAATTTATTTGATTCTTTTGTTAGTTCTTATTGTTTTTATTTTGTTTTAAATATGATTTTACATTGTGTAAGCCACCTCGAGTCACCAAGGGCGAATAGGCAGCAATATAAATCAAATAAATAAAATAAAATAAATAAAAAGGCACTTTGAGCATCAGCATGAATCTGACCAGTACTGGACCTGCCTGGATGTGACACCTGAAGGCAAAGTGACATTGGTGGTGAAAAAAGTTCAGGGTGACATGGCCTTATGAATGTGGAGCTAGTTTGCCCCCTTAAGGTGCACTCTGGATATCGAATGATCATGAACAGAAATGACTAGCAAATGTTGGCAGCCAAACAACTACTTTGTATTAGCACCCTAGTCTCATGGGTAATGTAACATTGCCATATGCTGAGTAAAATATTTTTCCCTAAAAGTAAAGAAGTTCTAAATTTGGTAAGGGGTTGAAATTGGGCTAAGAGCTACCTGCTGATTGAGGACTATAAATAGTCCTTACATGACCTGTATCCATCTTTACTCAGATAAAAATAATTGAGGCAAATTTAAATGAACTGAAGAACATTTTGGCAAACTTAATGAAATTCTAATAGGGGATAAAGCTGTATAAGTTATCAATCAGAGTCAGTTTTATTTCATTTGCTATCTGGGAACATGAAAAATATTACCATGGTCTTTTAAAGCCCATTTTCTTCCAAAGATTAAAATTACTCTAAACAGCAGTTCAATTCTTTCCAAACATTAAAAAGGAGAATCATTTGCTTTTTGCACAAATATAAGAAAATGTATTTTCTACTCCTTGGAATTAGGCTCTTGCTTCATGATTAAAGCATGTGGATTACTCTCATTTAAATTATTCAATTTGCTAGATCCTTTTAAGATTCCAACAATTCTTGTTCAGCTCAAGATATCATACAGTATAAGTCTAGCTGGTCTTTACTTTTGTTATAACTGATAGTATATATTTCCAACTTCCTAATTTACTTTGGATTTCTAGTTATTTATTGCAATATTTACCTACAACTTCCATAATTCTGGATTCCAAATAGAAATGACTGCTAGATAAGTAAGTTTTAATCATATTGTATCTATTTGTTTTCAACTTATGATGGCTGACTCTATATAATGCTTTTCATGGAACAAATGTGTTTAAACACACTGAGACTTATTTTACAGCATATGACACAGCATTTCTTCCCAATCATGTAAGGGAACAAAGACTCAAATCTATAAAAATCACTTCTGCTGCTTTTATTTTGGAATCTAATCTGCAGATGCTGGTATTTGGAACATGTTCATATCTAGATTGTGTACTGAAATGAAAGGATTGGTGTAGACCAAGATTCAGATTGGCATGAGTCCCCTAAACTATTATTTTTTATAACATTCCTTTAGCCAAAATAATGGTTTGTTCAGCCAAGTCAGGATTTGGTGTTAATCTGAAGGCAAGAGCTGGAAAATATGGCTGCCTTTTTGGATACATCATCATTATTATTATTATTATTATTATTATTATTATAATTATTATTATTATTAATCACACAGCCAGTCAGATGTTCAGACTGGGTTTGGCATTTTTGTGTTATCTATTGAGTCCTTACCAAGGACCTGGGATAGGCAAATCTGGATGTTTGATGGTGTTACAGATATTGCCACAGGATGGAAGCTGTTCCAAGTAAAGCTGCCTTCCTTAAAAAATTATTATTATTATTATTATTATTATTATTATTATTATTATTATTTTCACAATACAAAGCAAGCCTCTAAAACTTGACTATTGAAAAACAAAGCAATCAAGTATTCTTCTTTCCTAAAAGAGAATCATTCAAATATTACACAAAAACCAACACGAAAGCTTTGAATATTTAAAATGTCAATTTTAAACACACCTAGAGATAATGACTACTTTGAGGTAGGAACGGAGCTTGGCTGCTGGAAGTAACCAATTTGCTCTCTGTGTGTCCTTGTTCATTTTGTAAACTACTTTGTGGAGATTAGAAATCAGTGACATTGAAACAAGAGGTCATTCTTATCCTCTCAGTTATTTTTGTCCATTTGTACAATATATTGTCTCTCAAGTTTTTTACCTTCATAACACATGTGTGCAGTTAAAAGTGTCATCACCTCCGTATCACAGCAAGTATTTAAGCTGTTAGCAAGACATACCTTTCTCAAAAGAGCATGTGAATGGTAACTCCTAGTGAATGGCAGCCTTTCAATACCTGATAAGAATGATAGAAAGTACTAATAGAAGGAAAGATTAACAGCAGATTACAATCTTATGTCTTGGAAATGTTAGAATAAACAATTTTGAAAGACAGTTATACTACAAATGCACAGTCTCCAGGGAAAATGCCTTCTTTGCATCTCCTTTGGAGTACATCATGAATGGAGAACATGTGTTCTTACATATTTTCCTGAACTACAATTCCTAATACATTCCTAAGGATCATGGTCAATAAGAGTAGACACCAGTAGTTTACTAACATCAAGATGATCACTTCTCCTGCCTGGTTTTTGCAAATCCTGAAATGATCAAATATTGAAAATGTTTAATTTAAACTGAAAGGGAAAAAAACAAACAAATGCTGTGTATATCCATGTTTTTGGATGTTATTCATTTTTATCCTGAATCTTAATTTTGAATCTTGACTTTCAACAAACTAGATCTGTGGCATAGATCATATATCATTTATTAAGGACACTTGAGAAATCCACAGTGGTAGGAAAGGTAGAAAGAAAGAAGATAAAGTGATAACCACCAGCAAATTATACTGACTTGTTTATGATGGCAATGGATGCACAACTGGGAAATCTGAAAGGTTAGGTTTAGATAGTTCATCATGAAAAATGTCCACCTATATGCTAGCTAAGGATCAAGACTACCTTGATGAGTTGTGATTGAGCATTTTACTTGAAAGGAGGTCTTGCTGAGAGAAAAATACTGAAATCTGACTTTAAAATCTGATTTCTGACATACAGAAGACTGTAAAATTGGCTTTTATCATATTCACGATAGAATTCCTTATTTCATTTTCTCACATCTTGGTTCATTGGCAAAAAAAAGTGAATCTCCTGATTATGAAAATTTGTCCAGCCCCAATACAAATCACTGATAGCTTATTTCAGTGAGTATATTTGAAAAAAATAATATCATTTCCTTTTTCTGTAGCCTGCTGTACTAAAAATATTTTTAAGAAATGACAGAAATAATTTCATAGTTTCAAATTTAAAAGGATTTTATTTCCATATTATTTTATTTTCCTTAACCAAACAATGCACTTAATTACTTGCCATTATTCATCTAACAATATTTCTATTAATTTGTGTGCCAAGTGAGAAAATGCAGCAAATAATTGGTTCTTAATATTATTTTGTGCTCAATTAAAAATATGGAATTAAGATACCAGACTCTGATAATAGTTGACCTTAATCTTTTGGGGGGGGGTGAATCTTGCATTTGGTTTTTAGTTATAAGCGTCTTCTAATTATTCTATATAAATGCCGAACATCACTCTGTAAATTCAGTAATAATAGAATACTATTTGTAATTATTAACATATTTTAACCTGCACTTAGAAGAATGACTACCCCATACTGTGCAAGCATTTGTTATCTTCATAAAACTATGGTAAGTTTTGTCAAAAAGAAATTGAACTCACTGAATGCCAGTATCTATTTAAAAATAAATGTTTTACCCATAGTAATAAATCTACTTAAATAAATGGACTAAAAAAGTTAATGTTTCATTCCTACACATCATTTATTTCAGACAGATAAACAGCAAAACAATTTAATATGCTTTTGTCTTGTTGTCAAACTGTCCAATTCACCATATTTCCCATATGGTAGCTCAGAACATTAAATCATGGTAAGACAAATCTTTGTTGGAGCTGAAAAATGTGATTTTTCTTCAAAACCCATTCTTAGTTCAGGTCTATATGGACAGAGCCACAATTGTTTTTGTAAAACATGCCGTTACAGTTTATCTAAATTTGTGAAATATTTTAAAGATTGTTGTCTCACCAATTATTATTTCTTAAAAATAAACAAATGCATAACGATAAGGTATACATAATAGTACTATTGTTTTGCTATTAATTGTTGCTGATAGATACAATTCATTACAATAAAAATTGGATAGAAAGTTATTGGTGAAGCAAACAATACTGCAACAGTCTTGTACGTTTTTCAGGCCAGCTACAAGAGATCATGGAATGAAACTATTTTAGTCACAATGCTCAACTCATTTCATTTCTTGACTTTTTTTTCTTTTTCTTTTGTCAGTAGAATTTGATATCTGTGCGATGATAGTTATTGAACATTGGTTTGTCACCTTTTGGAATTTCATACAAAAATGAGAATTTCATAGACAAAATCTTAAAAAATCCTGAAGCTACTGGATAATGAAAAACAATTAAGTTGTTAGGTTGACTGCTAGTTCTAAATTCTGACTGGTTAAACAGCTTCTAAATAGGCTTATTCCTTACATTTTTTAAAAAAATCTTCCCCATATCTTCTTCTGAAGTGAGTGGAGGGGGCAAACTGTGTCAAATCCAGCGTGGTATAAAAGAAAGCCTGAGCCTTAGATCCTTCTATGAGGAAAAAAAAGAAGCCTAGGAACTGCTATAACTCCATCATTGTTGAAAGAAACACTAATGGTGGTAGATCTACATGTCTATAGTTGTACCAAGATTTGTCAGAGTTTTTCAATCATTTGTAGGGCCTTTGCAGCATAATGTATTATGGCCAGACAGTGGATATGAAGTTAGTGTCAGAGTTCTAAGAAACATCCACAACAGAATCAAAACTCTGAGGCAGATATATTATTCAAAGAAGAGATTTATTAGGCATGTCATATTGCCACATGTGGGGAAACCCAAATCTAAAGTCCCTTGGGTTTCCCCCTAGTAAAAACCACATCTTCCATCTTCCTGCCCCTTCAGACCACCACATGACCCAATCAGGTCATCTGGACTCATGTTCTGCCTCCTCACACCTGGTGGGAATGCCCTTTGCTCTCAGAGGAAAGAATCTTATTTTGATTACAAAACCCTTGCTATCGCTACCTCCTCCATCCTGTTCCCATAGCTCACTTAGCTATTGCTGTGACAGCCCTGAAGATGCCAAGAAAAAATGGCTCCAGGGCTGATAGTTAATATTGTTCTTGTCAGAAAGTAGAACTTTCTGGAGTTACTATGCAGTTTACAAATTAGTAGAGTTTGATGGGGTGATCAAACCTACCAATGACAGGGTGGCATTGAGCACCTCACTGTGATACTGTAGGACACGCCCCTAAATACAAAAGGGCCGTCAACTGTCATTTTCAAGTGAGAAAAAGTAAGAAAGAAAATGAGGAGATTCTGTGGAGACTCATTTTGTCTGAGGGAGATTGGAGATACTGAGAAGATCCAAGACTCTGAGGAGATATTAGGATCTGACAGACTGAGGTCTGTGTATGAGAAAATATAGCAAAGAGATCTGAGAGAAGATCTATAACCTAAAGAGAAAGGGACTTTCTAAAGAGGTTAGCTTTCTAAAGAGGTTATGAGAGGAAGAATTGTGAATCTCTCATAGTAACTTCTAGTTCCTTGAAGGACTGTTTAAAAGGAACGAAAGAAGAAAAGACTCTGTATATATTTAAGAATAATATATTTATTGATTATTCTGTTATAAATAAATC
Organism: Naja naja; assembly: GCA_009733165.1. Lineage (NCBI taxonomy): Eukaryota > Metazoa > Chordata > Lepidosauria > Squamata > Elapidae > Naja > Naja naja. The sequence continues at coordinate 258,365,073 of CM019149.1, read as the reverse complement.
TGTTTTGATCTGACACAACTTGGCATTGCAATTTATTGAATGACTCTGTGAAATAGATATAGGTTTAAAGATCCAGGCCAATTAATATTATTTAACATTTTGGTGGCAGTGGGCGGTTGGTTAAACCTATCTATCTTCAAGTCGTTCAAAAATGCCAACTCTAAAAACTACCAAAAAAAGTGCCAGGGTGATGGCCAGAGCCAAAGCAAGGCTCCTGGCATCACAAAACAGAACAGAAACAGAGTCTGAGACAGCAAGCAATGTGGAAAGGAACCTGAAAGCTGTCAAAACCTCTCACTCACTCATGGCTCCAGATCTCTGCAATCCAGCCCACCAGATTGCACTGGAGGAAGCAGTCAGGGCCAGGACTGAGGCCCATGAAGACAGCAGACTGGTAAGGGTCACCCAGTTCTGCCCTGAAACCCCAGTAGCTGCTGGCATGACAAGTGCAGGAAGCCAAAAGCACTCTCTTTCAGCTTTCCCACCCAACAAAATGGCTGCCCAAAGGCAGGAGATTCAAAAATCTCACTTTAAAATGGTGCCTGCCACCTTCCTAGCTGAGGAACAGACCCTGCCTAGCCAGCATGGCTACAGCTTAAGAGCTACTCTCCTGGCAGTGCCTATCACTGCAGCAGCCCACAATAGCCAGCCAGCCCAAAGGCTGACCCCACCAGCAATGACAGCCCAGCAACAAGCAGAAAACAGCTCACCTATTGAGGAAGAAATCCAAAAGGCCTTAAAAATTCTAAACACGGCCTTTGGAACAAATTTCCTACACCCCCCAGCCACCTGGTCTACTCCAAGCTACCCAGAGAGGCCCTGGTCTACTTGCAGCCAAGATGGGACCCGTTCTACCAGCGGTCATCTAGATGAGCCCAGGCTACCATGACCTGCAAGGAAGGCTCCCAGCACACCGCTCCCTATGCTGCCAAACCCCTGGCCTACCCAGGCACCACCCCTGCAGCTTGCTTACCTGGCCCGAGGTTTTCTGGAGAAGCCCCAGTGAAGAGTCCCTTCTCCAGCATCGTTCCTCTTCAAATGGCATCTGCACATGCCCAGTTGGAACCTCCCAAGGCAGGCCTGAGGCCTACCTCAGAAGCTCAATCTACGAGCTCCTTCTTCTGCGAAGGCCAAGCCAGAATGAGCTCTGCATATGTGCAAAAGGTTTTTGCTCCCCCTCCCATCTGGAAAGAGCAATTGCTCATGTCTAGGCCAATGGGGAACAGGCCTGCTGTTACCATACCCCTTCCTTATTGTGCTGACAGGGGATACTGGCACAATGGATACAGGGAAATGCTAACTTGTTGCCTTTAAGTTTTAATAAGCTGTCTGTTTCTGGGACAAACTTCCATGAATGGGCCAGGGAGATCCAGGTGCTACTAATGAGGGAAAATGGGCTTGATTTATTAATAAATCCTCCTCACAAGCCCTGGGCTATGGAAGTAGACATGCTTCACCATAAGATTTTTTGTCTGATTCTCCTTTCAATTGATCCAGCACTTTACACTAGGATCCCCCATGGTCTCACTGTATGTGAGCTTTGGGAAATTTTATTTAACATGTTTAATTCTAAGAATTGTAATGCCACAGCCAGAATTTCCCAAGAATTCCATTCGTCCAAATTAAGGGCTGGAATGGATATCAATGAGCACCTCTGTAATTTAAAGAGGATGAGGGAGGAATTAAATTCAAGGGGAACCGTCTCTGAACGGAGTTTGATAAGTATCATTATTAATTCCTTGGATGCCAGTTGGGACAATTTTATTTCCCAATTGGATAACTCCAACTATAATGGTATATCCCTGGAAGTTCTGACTGGCAAGCTCATTGCAGAATTTAATTTCAGGAAGGATAGGGCAGCCTTCCATAAAGAAAAGGGGATGACTAGAGGGACTGGAAGTCCCAGTAGAGTAAACACAATTGGTGAGTGCTATGGATGTGGATCAATGGGACATTTTAGGAGGGATTGTCCTAAAGTTGTGGGCCCAAGGACAAATCAAAGGGGACGCTCAAACAGTAGAAACAGAAAGAGGTCACCCACTCCTAAAAGGAACCCCCAAACAAAACCTGTCAACCAGAGAAGGGGTAAAGGGGACTATGTAGGCAACAAAAAGAACCAGTACAAGCAAAATGACTTCACAAGTATATCTGAGACAAGTTACCCCAGGCTCACCAAGCAGAAACGTGAGCAATTATGGTTGCTGGACAGTGGTGCTAGCAAGCACATGGTTTGTAACAAGCTGTTGTTGAATGACCTGGTTGACCATGATAGCATTGTAACCGTGGCTAATGGCCTGAGAACAAAGGCCACAGGTATAGGGAATGTAAGTATACATGGGCTTGGTAACATTGACAATGTGTTATATGTTCCAAAGCTGGAACATAACCTTCTCAGTATTTTAAAACTCACTGAAAAATGTAATGTAAAAGTGATCTTCTCAGAAAGGGAAGCCATGGTAACCAAGGATGGCAATATGGTGGGAAAGGTTATTAGAATCAATAACCTACCATATTACTCCCCATTACAAAGCTTGAGGAGTCTGGTACCAGCAACCAGGTCAATGCTGGTGAACCAGATGGTGACTCCCAAGCAGAGCCTGAGGTTGACCATGAGGGATATACACAAGAGAAGGGGAAAACTAATTGTAATGTAAATAAAACCAAACATGTAAGGTTTGTCACAGAGCACAGTGATGAACAGTCTAAGGGTGCCAAGACCTTGTCCATTGGCAAACCCCTGCACGATGAGTGTGCCCATCTCCTACACAGGAGGATAGGTCACCTCAGTTTCCCGATTGTGCAGAGGCTACCTGAGTGCTCTAGGGGTTGAATGTAAAAGTTGTAATGTATTCATGGATTGCTCTGTTTGCAGGGGAGCCAAGTCCAGGGTGAAGCCAGCCCAGAAAATCCCAGAGGCAATCCAAACACATTTTTGAGCTGGTGCATATGGACCTGGTGGGTCCATTGAAACCCTCCCTGGTAAGAACATCTACTTTCTCACCATAGTGGACGACCATAGTAGATATGGGTTTGTGTACCCCTCAAATCCAAGGATCAGACCTTTTCAAAATTCAGGGAATTTTATAATTTGATCCTAAACCAGCACAAAATCAAGATTCAGAGAATCTTGACAGACAGAGGTACCGAGTTCAATTCTAACAACTTCTCTGTCTGGTTGAAGGAGCGGGGATAGTCCACCTTAGGACAGCTCCTTATTCCGCATTCCAGAACGGGGTTTCAGAGAGGAGAAACGGGGTTCTCCAATCAATGATGAGATGCCCTTGAGGATGCTGGCCTAAATTTTGCATATTGGGCGGAGGCCATATTGTATGCCAACTACACTCTCAACAGAGTATGGTCGAGTGTTGTAGAGAAAACCCCCTATGAGATGGTCTATGGGTGCAAACCTAGTTTAAGACATCTGCATGTATTTGGGGTGATGGCTGATGTGCATGTCCCCAAGGAGTTAAGGAAGAAAGGGGACAGGAGGTCGATCAAATTAAGATTCATAGGGTATGAGCCTGGGTCCAAGGCTTACAAATTTTGTGGAAATGACAAAAGGATTGTCATCTCAAGATCGGCCACCTTCTATGAGAGCACAAACTGGAGCAGAATCCATGCCAATGAGATTCTGGCTCCCAAACAAGCCCATGATTCGGCCAGCAAAGATAAAAATGTGTTGCAAACCCCATCTAATGATGGTAACACATCTGGCTCAGGAGGTAGTGGAGAGAGGGCAATCTCCATGCCCCTTAAGGGAATCCTCAAGAAGCAAGTGGGGGAAGCCCAGAAGCAGGGGCATCCCAAAATTAAAACTGGTAAAATTAATAGTGATGAAGCTGGTGACAATTTGGACAATTTGGATGATTCAAATTGTGAACAGGAGCCAGTTAGTAGACCAATCTGGACTACTAGAAATAAGAAACCTGAAAGGTTTGGTGACTTCATCACTAATGTAAATTTGGCATCAACCACTCCTCAAAGATATGAGGATGTTTTAAAGCTATCTCCAAAAGAGCAGGGAAATTGGCATGCTGCTATGGATTTGGAGATGAACAGCCTTAGGAAGCTGGAGGTGTTCACACCTGCTAAATTGCCAAAAGACAAGAAAGCAATTGGCACAAGGTGGGTTTATAAGAAGCCACTGGATGATGGGAACTTCTTATACAAGGCGAGACTGGTGGCACAGGGATTCTCGCAGAGATATCCTGAGGATTTTGATGACATCTTCTCACCCACAGTATGCCCTGAGAGCGTAAAGACAGCTCTCACCTTAGCGGCCATACATGGGGAGAGTGTTCTGCAGTTTGATGTACAAACGGCCTATTTTCATGCCAAATTGGACAAGGAAATCTATGTAAGGGCACCTCCGGGCGTAGATCATAGAGAAGATGAAATCTGGCTTCTTAACAAAAGTCTCTATGGTCTGAAGCAGTCTGGGAGAAGGTATGAATGCCTTACCGAGTGTCTAAGACAAATAGGTTTCACCGCCTCACCAGCTGATGAATGTGTTTTCATCAGGCAGCAAGATGGTATCAAGGAAACTGTCCTTGTATACGTTGATGACATTTTGTACATCAGCAAATCAGAGGAGAGGAGTAAGTCCTTCTCTGATCAGGTAAGTAAAAAGTTTGCACTGAAGCCAGATTGACAAATTTCTGGGGGTTCAGTTCACAAAAACTGAGAAAGGATTTGAGCTTTCTCAGTGGGATAAAATCTTAGATTTGATTGACAGGTGCAACATGGCAGAGGCCAAGCCCTGTGACACTCCAATGCAAACAGATTTCCCAAGAAACATGTATAGTGATAGTGAGGATTTTGTACATAAAACTATGTACAAATCCGTATTGGGCTCACTCTTGTATATAGCAGGTTGGACTAGGCCTGACATCAGCCTATCTATAAATATCCTAGCTAGGCATTCTGAAAATCCCAAACAAATACATTGGACTGGTATCAAGAGGGTTCTAAGATACCTTAAGGGCACAGTGAATCTCTCACTCTTACTTGAGCCTTACGTTTCAGAAATTACCTCAACTCTACACCTACTCTGATGCTGATTGGGCAGGTGATACCAAATCGAGGAAGAGTACTTCAGGTTATATTGTATATCTTAATAACTGTCCAGTACATTGGTACTCAGGTAAGCAAAAGTTAATTTCCACCTCAACAGCTGAGGCTGAGTACGCATGCTTGTCTAAAGTCTCCAACAATCTAGTATGGTTCGATGAACTCTTGAAGAGTTTATGGGGAGAACCAGAATACCCTATAATTATCCACGAGGATAATCTTGCAGCAATTGAAATTTCAAAAGCTGAAGCCATAGGCCACAGATCACGGCACATAGACATAAAATATAAGCATGTTAGACAGTTGTCTAAAACAGTTTCATAAAGAAAATATATACTGAAACGAAGGAACAGATCGCTGACATTTTCACCAAGCCCTTGCCTAGAGAACAACACATGTACCTGCTAGAAAAATTACCTTTAACTATGTAAGTATAATTATTTCAATGATTGTAAATAGAGTGTGTATATATATAGCCCAATATATATGTGTGTAAAAATTCTGTAAATGCATAGAGAAGGGGATTGTCAGAAAGTAGAACTTTCTGGAGTTACTATGCAGTTTACAAATTAGTAGAGTTTGATGGGGTGATCAAACCTACCAATGACAGGGTGGCATTGAGCACCTCACTGTGATACTGTAGGACACGCCCCTAAGTATAAAAGGGCTGTCAACTGTCATTTTCAAGTGAGAAAAAGTAAGAAAGAAAATGAGGAGATTCTGTGGAGACTCATTTTGTCTGAAGGAGATTGGAGATACTGGGAAGATCCAAGACTCTGAGGAGATATTAGGATCTGACAGACTGAGGTCTGTGTATGAGAAGATATAGCAAAGAGATCTGAGAGAAGATCTATAACCTAAAGAGAAAGGGACTTTCTAAAGAGGTTAGCTATATCTAAGAAGAGGTTATGAGAGATAGAACTGTGAATCTCTCATAGTAACTTCTAGTTCCTTGAAGGACTATTTAAGAGGAACGAAAGAAGAAAAGACTCAGTATATATTTAAGAATAATATATTTATTGATTGTTCTGTCATAAATAAATCTGTTTTTATCTGACACAACTTGGCATTACAATTTATTGAATGTCTTTGTGAAATAGATATAGGTTTAAAGATCCAGGCCAATTAATATTATTTAACAGTTCTTTGACTTTTGAATCAAACATCCTATGGTAGAGTGGAAATTAGATTTTTCCAAGCAAGGACTACCATATTGTCCATTAAATTTCCACTAAATTTCTAGATTTCTTGGAAAGATGGTGACGGTGGTAGCGGCAGTGTGAGGAGCTCCGGCAGGCATGGGAAGAGCCAGGTGACAAGCCCACTAAACCCAGCAGGTCCAACCAGCAAGGTGAAAAGCCTGACGCCCGTGACTGGCCAGCAAGCCAGAAAAGAGCTGCATTCCTCGGAAAGCGCTCAATTCAAAAGCACTTGGCGATCTCCGATTCCTCCCATCCTTGCCGGACAGTAAGATGGTGGGGCTCGCCAGCACCGGGGACTTGACGATCATCCTTGCAGGGCAGTGAGCACCGGGAGATGTGAGTCGGTCTTCAGACGCTTGCAGCCTGGGTGTGACTGCTCCCCACACGCCCCTAATTCATCCCTTCCTTCTTCAACATCTCCATCAAAAAAAACGGTAAAAGCAAATTGCTAATCTGGACTCCTTCAATAAAAGGACAGTAAATTTGGACTCCCAAAAGTAAAGAAATAGTGTTATATCTGAACTAACTATGTGCCTTTTTCTCTTCTAAGCAACAGACTATGAAAGTGCACTCGAATTGACTGGGAGGGAGCCAGAAATAAAAAATCCCATTTCTCAAGGAAAATAAAAACAAAAACAAAAATTTCCTGTTGTGTCCCTGTGAATTATTCTGTTTATCTCTGCTGAATCAAAGTCTGCTTCAAGAATATCCAATCTTTCCCCAGAACTCAAAGACAGAAGAATAGTCGGTTTCCTCTGACAGGAAGAACCAATAAGTCTCCATAGGAACAGACTGCCTATTAGCTCCAATAAGTAACCAATAAGTCTCCATAAAATTGGACTGCCTACTAGCTCCAAAGTCATTAAGTAACCAATAAGTCTCCATAGAAATGGACTGCCTAAGAACTCCAAAGTCATTAATCTTTTCTTTGAGAAAAAAAACGGGCTGTGATTTGTTTCCCCCCTAAAGAGGGAATTCAACCAGCAATTTTAAAAAGCATTTTCTAATTCTACCTCATTACCTATATCAAGATTAGATAATCAATTTCTATAAAACTATTGGAAAACAATCTTATTCAGAGACATTTTGACTGTAGTAAAAGTGTTTTAATTCAGTGTGTTTTTGCTCTGTTTCAATAATCCAGTGTGCCTTTGGACTTATTTATTTATTTATTTATTTATTTATTAGTGGGACTTGTATACTGCCCCATCTCCGAAGACTCGGGGCGGCTCACAATTAAAACAACGACAACAATAAATAATTAAAAAGAATTAAACTAAGCAAGCCCCAAAGAATATAATTACAAAATACAGAAATAAGAACCACCCCACCCAAAGGGTCACAGCCCGGATTGGTTAAACAACCAGGCCTTCAAGTCATGGCGGAAGGTGCGGAGGTCAGGGGCCAGGCGGAGCTCCAAGGGAAGTTGGTTCCAGAGGTCAGGGGCCGCGACAGAATAGGCTCGTCGTCAGGGGACCGCCAACCGGCATTGCCCGGCCGACGGGATCCCAAGGAGTCCTTGTCTATGTGCTCGCACAGGGCGGTTAGTATTCGATGTCGGCAGGAAACGCTCCCTTAAATAATAATGACCCATGCCATGAAGGACTTTGTATGTTAAAGTTAAAACCTTGAATCTCACCCGGAGTGCAACCGGCAACCAATGCAGTCAGCGCAGGAGGGGGGTAACATGGGAGAACCGGGAAACTCCCATCACCACCCGTGCTGCCGCGTTCTGCACCAGCTGCAATCTCCGGATGGTATGCAAGGGCAGTCCTAAATAGAGAGCGTTGCAGTAGTCGAGTCGCGAAGTAACAAGAGCATGAGTGACTGTATGCAGGGCATCTCGGTCCAGAAACGGGTGAAGCTGGCGAACCAGCCAGACCCGGGCAAAGGCCCCCCTGGCAATGGTCCCCACCTGCTCCTCCAGCCGGAGCCGTGCATCCAGGAGGACCCCCAGGTTCCTCGCCCTATCCACAGGGGGCAACACCACTCCCCCTATGGTCAACGGTGGACATTCCTGACTGGACCGAGATGCCGGTATGCACAGCCACTCCGTCTTGGCCGGGTTGAGCCGAAGCATGTTTCCATCCATCCAGATCCATATTGCATCCAGACAGCGAGTCATCACGGAGAGGGCATCATTGATCTAGTTTGGGGTGGAGATATATAACTGGGTATCATCAGCATATTGATGATACCTCACCCCAAAACCACGAATGATCTCACCCAGCGGTTTCATGTAGATATTAAATAAAAGGGGGAGAGGACTGACCCCTGGGGGACCCCACAAGTGAGCGCCCTCGGGGCCGACTTCTGCCCCCCTGCCAACACCGATTGCGACCGCCTCAAGAGGAAGGAGGAGAGCCACCGAAGAACAGTGCCCCTCACCCCCAACCCCCCCGATGTGTCGCAAAAGGATACCATGGTCGATGGTATCGAAAGCCACTGAGAGGTCTAATAGGACCAGGACAGAGGAAAAGCCCCTGTCCCGGGCCCTCCAGAGATCATCCATCAGTGCGACCAATGCCGTCTCCATGCTGAAACCAGGCCAGAAGCCCGATTGGTACGGATCCAGGTAATCCGCTTCATCCAGGAAAAGTGGAAACTGCTTAGCCACCACACTCTCAACAACCTTCGCCAAAAAGCGAAGGTTGGAGACTGGACGAAAGTTGTCTAACATGGTCGGGTCCAGGGCAGGCTTCTTCAGGAGGGGTCTCACCACCGCCTCCTTTAAGGTGGAGGGAAAAACACCCTCCTTTAATGAAGCGTTGACAACTGCCCGGATCCAACCGCAGGTGACCTCCCTGGCGGCATAAGCCAACCAGGAAGGACACGGGTCCAACAAACATGTGGTGGAACTCAGGCGCCGCATAATCCCATCCACTTCATCCTCGGAAACAGGATCGAACTCATCCCAGAACACACTGGCCAGACTGCCTCCATAAGGCGCCTGGGGCAGAACCATCTAGGCGGTTCCTCATCCCAGCAGTGGGGGGCGGCCCGTTGGAAGACCAGCCGTAGGAGATAGTGATCAGACCATGGAACTGGCAAAGCCATAAAAATGGCTTGCCCTCTGTCACTATGCCACCACTCAGAGACAAAAACTAGGTCGAGAGTGTTCCCTCCCTCATGAGTGGGGCCATGAATTAATTAGGTCAGGCCCATGGCTTCCATAGAAGACATGAATTCCTGGACCAATCCCGACGCACCCCCCCAGGGAAGGCAAGTTAAAGTCCCCCAGGACTATAAGGCCCGGGAATTCCACCGCCACCCCCGAGAGGACATCAAGAAGCCCAGGCAGGGCTGCTGTCACACAGCTGGGAGAAAGGTATGTGAGCAGCAAGCCCACCTGACCGTTAGGCCCGCACTTCAGGAGGAGTCTCACTTCCGCCTATCTCTGGGATAGTGACCTCTCTTGGAAGCAAGGTCTCCCTAATAACCACAGCCACCCCACCACCCCTTGCCTGGGCTCATGACCGGTGCACAACCTGGAAACCTGGAGGGCATAATTCAACCAGAGGGACACCACCCTCTGGGCCCAACCAGGTCTCAATAATACAAGCCAGGTCCGCAATAATCTCAATAATCTCACTTCCATGTACAAACTAGCTGGCAGCCATCGGAGCAACACATCCCTCCCACCCAGTTGATCAAATAGCATCTACTAGTAAAACAATTAACCCTTTACTTGCTGACTCTCAATACTACCTCATTACTTTAATCAAACACTGATTAATTCACTACCTTAAACTTATAACTTTTCTACCTCATTACCTATATCAATGTAGACAATTTATTTCTATAAAATAATTAATTTATTAATGGTTTAATTGATTTATTGTTTTAATTGATTAGTGTGAGTAGAGTGTTTAGTACAAATAGTGTGATTACTGATTATTTTTAAAAGATCAGGATTCATGTAATTTAAATGACTAGTAAAATTAGTGATTTAATTAATTTAATTGAACAGTGTGATTAGTGATTTGTGAAATTAACTGATTAGTGATTAGTGTAATTAATCAATTAGGCTAATTGTTGCTTAGCAAAATTATTTGACTAGTGAGATTATTGAAATTATTGTAATTGTTTACTTGGTGTGATATTGGCTATATTGATTACCCAAAATTGTTTCATTAACAATCTAATCAATGTACTATCACAACTAACCTACCATGCCAAGACAAAAATCCAATGCCAAACCACAACCTAAAGAGAAAGAAATCCCCACCAATGAACCACAAGACTCCTACACGTGCCCTATATACCATGAAACTCTAAAGGATAATGAAAATTCCATCAAATGTTCACTATGTGACAATCACGCTCATCATAGCTGCTTAGGATTAACCAAGCAAATAATTCAATTCCTAGAATCATCCAACAATGCATTTCCATATCTCTGCCAACAATGCAGACCCAAACTGGACAAATATATAGCCCAATCTGAAAGAATTGATACCATAGAAACACAAATAACATCCCTTGACACCATAGTAGCATCCCTGGACTCTTTAAAAGAAAGATTAAATAACCTTGAAAAAAAAGACACAACACAAAAAACTGAACAGCCAATAGCTACAAACCACATCTCTACCCAACAACCACAACCCAAACCACAAAAAACCATAAATCCAACTAATAATGATATCCCAATCCTTGTCAGAGAAGCTGTCAAGCGCGAACGAAAGCGTCCAAATGCCATCTCCCCTGATGAAATACTTGACGGTTCCCAAATCGGCCCAGAGATCAAATACAGAGGCGGCTCGGTGGCCCCATGCTTCTGCAAGGTCATCTGCAAAAATGAATCAAGCAAACGTAAATTCATCTACACTATAAATTCACTTGCCAAAAGCAACACCAACCATAAGAACCTTCATTCTCACCCTGACTTAACCATACAGCAACGTGCCCACTCCCATGTACTCCACACAGAACTCAAAAAACGTCTAGACAATGGAGAGAAGGACCTGTACATAGACTACCATGCTGACTGTATCAAAAGTAAGTCACACAACCCACAACTCAGCATCCAACCCTACACCAGCCAATCCACCATCACCCAAGACTAGGCATGCACATCCCTAACTACCTCAATTCCAACAACAGCTGGCCTTAAACGCAAGCTACTCAATGCAAGAAGCCTTGTGAACAAAATACCTGAATTCCTCCTCTTACTAAATACTGCTAAATTTGACATCATTTTTGTCTTTGAAACATGGCTCAATGCATCTCTCCCTGACTCCATTACCACAGTAAGAGACTATCATGTTTACCGATCAGATTGTGAAATCCATAGAGGTGGCGTTGCTATCTTCTATAAAAAATCCTTACATCTAAAAAACATCCAAGTCACCCAGAAGCTTGCTCTTCCTGAGACCATCGTCTGTGAACTGTCCTTAAATATCACATTTTGATTCTATGTTACAGAGCCCCTGGTTATGACATAGAACATGTAAACAAGCTAAATTCACTACTAACATGGGCATCATCCTGCCCACATGCTTTTATCTTTCTTGGTGACTTCAATCTACCTCATATTAACTGGACCCTAAACAAATGTAATACTGAACCCATACATGCAACCTTCTACAATGCTGTAACAAATCCAGGACTGGAACAACTAGTAACCAACAATACTAGACTTAACAACTGCCTCGATCTCATCTTCTGCAATAGTTTGAATTCAATTTATGGAATACAAATTAAAGAACCCTTTTCCAACAGTGACCACAACATGATTGACTTTTGTCACAACATATGTCCGCACAAAAATCATCATAATGACGGGATCCCCAATTATAACTTCAAAAAAGGCAACTATAATCTTATAATCTCTCATCCCTTGATTGGCAATCTCTATTCACTGGATGCAATACTGTTGAAGACCATTACAACATATTTTTACTTGAAATCCAAAGAGTCATCAAACTATATGCACCAATAACAACTCCCAAAAGAAGAAAAAACAGATTACCCATAACAATAAGGAAACTTCAATCCAAAAAAAGATCACTTTGGTGGAAAAACAAATCTGGTCACGCTGCCAACTTCAAAAGCCGATACAAAAATTTATGCCACCAGATAAAGACTCTAGTCCTTTTATATCATTGTCTTTTTTAATTGTCCTAATTAAAGCCTCTAATGTCATAATGAACAGCAATGGTGACAATGGACAGCCTTGTCTCGTTCCTTTTTGTATTTGAAACTTTTCTGTAAGTCCCCCGTTAATTAAAATTGTAGCATATTGTTTTTGATAGGTAGCCTTAATTACATTAGAGAATTTAGGTCCTAACTTCAAATATTCACTTTGTTGTAGAATAAAGTCCCATTTCACATTATCAAATGCCTTTTGGGCATCTAAGAATAGCAATGCAGCTTGTTCTGCACTCCGATCCTCATAATACTCTAATATGTCCAACGCTACTCTGATATTGTTTCTAAGATGTCTCTGAGGGAGAAAGCCATTTTGGTCAGGGGATATGAGTTTATTAAGTATTTTTTTAGTCTCTCTGCCAAGATCGTCATAAAGATTTTATAATCTACATTAAGGAGAGAGATTGGCCGATAGTTCCCTGGTTCTGTTAGATCGAGCCTGATTTGGGAATGATGGATATTTTAGCTTCTTGCCATGATTGAGGACAATTCGCTTTGTCTAAAACTTCATTGAAAATTTTACCATTTCCTTTCCTAAAATTTCTTGTTGTGCTTTATAAATCTCTGCTGGTAAGCCATCTGGACCTGGGACTTTATCTATTTTTGTTTGTTGATAGCCTCATAGACTTCTTGAAGGGTTATAAAATGGTTTAACGCTTTTTCATCTTCTTCTGAAATTTGTGTGAGATCTGTATTTTTAAGTATTTTAAAATTTGGTCTTCTGTAACATGATTTGTCTCTGTGTATAGATCTTTATAGTATTTTTGAATAATCTGCCTTTTATCCTCCTCTTTATAACATATATCCCCTTGTTCATTTCTTAATTTAGTAATCCATCTTTTTTCATTTTGTTTTTAAGTTTAGAGGCTAACCAACGTCCTGGTTTATTTGCATTTTCAAATTGGTATTGCTTTGTCCTCTTTAGTTTCTGAGCTAGTTCCTCCTTCTCAGTTAAATTTATTTTATGTTTGATCTTATCCAATTGAAATTTGACTTGCTCATCTTGTGGGGTGGTTTGGAGTCTTTCATGCCATTCATCATATTCCTGCTGTAATTTTATTTTCTTTTGTCTTTTTCTCTATTTTCCTGGCCATGTATTTAATAGACACTCCTCTCATCACTGCTTTGGCAGTATCCCAATTGTTTTGAAGGGAGGTGTCTTGAGGGTTATTTTCTTGAAAAAAATTCTAATTCTTTTGTCAGTATATTATTAAAAACTTCATCTTTTAAAATCGACCTCTGGAGCATCCAATTGTTTGATTGTGGTTGTTGTCCTTCCCATCTAAGCCTAATCATATTATGGTCTGCTAGTGTAGTTGGTTCCATTGTTATATCTAGAATTCCTGAGTTTAATTTTTGGTCGCCCAAACCATGTCAAGTCTTGACCAGGACATGTGGTGGTTAGAATAATAAGTAAACTGTTTTTCTTCGTGTTCCTCTCTCTCCAGACGTCACTAATATTAAATTCCTTCATGAGATCAAAAATATTTTTGGTAATTTTTTTTCCAGATTGGTGTTATTTCCTTTATAGTCTAATAGTTTATTTACGACTGCATTGAAGTCTCCTATGATAAATAACTGTTGATATTGCAATTCTTTAAGTTTATCATATAATTTCTGAAAAAGAATTCTTGGGGCCATTTGGTGCATAAATTACCGCTAGTAAACATTTAATTTGTCCCAGTTCAACTTCTACCATAAGTGTCCTACCATCTTTGTCAGAGTATATTAATGAAGCAGGGATCCTATCTTTTATATAAAGTACTACTCCTCTTTTTTTTTTTGGTCTAAAGCGCAAACATATTGCCTAATTTTTTATTCTCTAATAGATGTTTCTGTTTTTGGGTGATATGGACTTCTTGTAGTGCTATAATGTCTGCTTTTTGAATTTGTAGGTGCTTAAAAACCTTTTTCTTTTTACCGGTGAGTTTAATCCATTTATGTTCCAAGATATAAGATCGGATAGATTTGCTTTTATTGGATCCTATATTTAGCACTCCTTGTAATTCTAATGTCCATGGGTTCTTCTGGAACTTCTGGTTTCCCATTGCTATCATCTTTACTGTCAGTTATATTTACCTTTTATATGTCTCTAATCTTTTCCTTTCAGCTCTCCTAGCTTCTTCCCTGTCTTCATCTACTCCCTCCCTGTTTAAGTGTTGGTCAAAAAACATCTCTGCTTTCTCTATAGTCTCAATTTTATATTTCTTGTCGTGCCAGGTAACCATTATACCTTCTGGGACTAACCATCTAAAGTTAACATTTTGTTTTATCAGTTTGGTCGTTAAAAATTGATATGGTCTTCTCAAATCTCTTATTTTTGGGGGTTTGTTTAAGAATTATTATTGTTTTATCGGCATACTGTAGAATATTATCTCTGGATCTATGTAGAATTTCATCTCTAAGGGATTTCTTGACAAATTTAACATGTATCTCTCTTGGTAGGTTAAATCTCCTAGCGTAGTTGGTTTGGACTCTGTACAGTTCGTCAATTTCCTTCATTAAATCTTCCTTTTCCATCTCTAGTGTGCCAGCTAAAATATCTGTCATAACCTCCCATAGATTTTCTTCCCTTTCTTCCTTCACATTTTGAAATCTTAAATAATATGCAGCTTTTTCTGACTCGAGATGGATGATTGCAGTTTCTAATTCTTTATTCTCTCTTACTAACTTTTCTGTCAGCTCATCTACTCTCTTTTCCTCTTTGGTCACCTTTGTTTCTATTTCTAATATTTTTCCTGATTTTTCCTCATCTCCTGCTGAAATATTTCAAATTTTTCGTCTATCTTTTGTATCTTGTCTTTCAAATCTATTTTAACCCCCAATTTCCTCTTTCATCTCCTCGTGATTTTTGACCATCATTTCCTGCATGCTTAACAATAAACTTTGTAGGTCCTTAGAGGAATTTGCACGTTCTTTAGGAAGCGTTTCCTCAATTGTCTTTTGTGCAGAGGGACTCTGCACTGTCATGGTAGTTGATAATTGGTTAGGAGCTTTCCTAACTGTGCCAGTCTTAGAAATATTGGTAGTACTCGTCATTTTCAAATTTCGCTTAGAGTTTTTACAATATCAATTGAAATTCACTTTTTCCCCTTGTTTCTTTCCACCTAAGTCAAGTTTATATCCCAATCTCCTCCCTCTTTTGTTTTAGTGTAGACAAAATTATCTTAATTATCTTAATACATATAACATAGATATACTTATTCAATACTTATATATACTTATCCAATATCTCTTCTAATATTTAGAACATAAAAAATAATTCTTTCCTAAGTCAACAATTCTAGTGAGACGCTTATCAATTATATAATTATGTGATTCAGTAGTTTTAGGTAAATAGTTATTTAAATATTAAGATATTAAAAAAGTATTAGCAAAATATTAACAGTTGTTTCTTAATATACAGTAGTGATTAGAAAGAAAATAGGAAGACAAGAGGTAAGAGTATAATTATAGAAAAATTTTTAAGTATAGAAAAGGAGAAAGGGAAAGGAAAGAAAAGAAACAGAATCAGAGAAAGTATCTATGTAAGAGTTACAAGTTTAAAGTTTAGAGAGGGAAAGTAATTCGAAAGTCTAATGTATCTAAAGTATCACTTTCACTTCCGCTCTTTCTTGTTGCAGCGTGACTCAGGAGGTTTCTTTTCTCTTCTGCTGCTTCCTTCTTTGTTGTTAGCTGCGATCTTCGAAAAGTTTTCTTTTTTTTTTTGAAAAGATCTGTATAGCTCAACTGTCTTTCTTAGGTAGGTCAAAAGAAAAAATTCGGTAAAATCTGTAAAATCCCAATCCAAGTATTTTGGTATTTTGTTCAGTCGTCTCTTTTCGGTCTCAATCTTCCGCAGTTGACAAGTTGATTAATTTGTAAAGAATCCACAGCATCCGTTTTCAATCAACTCTGCTGCTATCTTTAAGTTGAAATCTTTATGTCTTGTTTTGGTTCAAATTTGTGATGTAGAGATTAATTTCAAACCAGAATTTTTTTTACTGGGAATCACCAATAAGACCTATCCGAAGGAAATCTTTTATTTAATGATCCATATTATTACAGCGGCAAGGATGGCCTTTGCACAGAAGTGGAAAAACACTGAAACTCCAACAGAAGCGGAACTTACGAAGAAAATAATTGAGTGCGCAGAAATGGACAAATTGACAATGGAAATTAAAAATAAGGAAGAAACGGACTATTACAAAACTTGGAACAACTTCTATGGATGGTTAGATAAGAAAAAGACTTAACAGACTTTTTGAATAGGACTTAACAAATGATGGACAATGAATGATATGAGCCTAGCCGTACTAGGTTCGACTGTAACATATGTTTTGTGTTTGATTACGTTTTGTTTATGTCAGTGTTTGTTTGTTTGGTTATGTTTAATTACTAAATAAAACGAATTAAAAAATTAAAAAAAAAAGACTCTATAACATTAAAAAAGAAAAAAAACCTTCTACGCATAAATTCCACCCGCGCTTCCTACAATTTTGTAAATAACAAACTAAAAGACTCAAGATCCATCGCACCCCTGAAAGGACCTAATGGTACAGACTACAACAATGACATAATTAAAGCCAACCTCTTTAACACATTTTTTGGCTCAGTATTTGTAAACAGCAATGGATTATTTATTTATTTATTTATTCGACTTATATGCCACCCCCTCTCCAAAAAGGACTCGGGGCGGCTCACAGCTAAAAATACAACAATAAATAAATTAATTAAAAGTATATTAAACAAGTTAAGCCAAATTGAAAATTAAAACCCATAGTTAAAATAGGACCAACCCCAGAGAACTGGATCATGCCCAGTATTTCCTAGTCAAACCACAGACAACTACAATGATATAATACATATCAATTTTACAGAAGACAATGTTGAAAAACACTACGCAATCTAAAACCATCTCTATCTACTGGACTGGATGGAATATGTGCCTACTTCTTAAAAAGGCTATCCACTGCCATAGCCAAACCTCTAAGCATAATCTTTGAAAAATCTTTCAGGACCAGCTCCTTGCCAAACCTGTGGTCACAAGCCACGGTCATCCCCATCTTCAAAAAGGGAGACCCCAGTCTAGTTGAAAATTACAGACCAATCTCTTTATGCTGCGTCACCTGTAAAGTCATGGAATCAATTATTAACCAATCCATTATCCTCCACTTAGAGACAAACAACCTACTCTCTAACAAACAATATGGTTTCAGAAAAAAACTATCCTGTAATCTGCAACTCTTACACTGCAAAAACATATGGACTACACAACTTGATCAGGGCAAAGCAATAGACGTAATCTACATAGACTTCTGTAAAGCCTTCGATTCAGTGGTACACGACAAACTATTCCTAAAACTAAAATCTTATGGTATCTCTGGACAACTGCATAACTGGATAGAAGCATTCCTGTCAAACAGACAACAAATGGTCAAAATTGGGAGCATCTTATCAAATTCTGTACCTGTCAACAGTAGTGTCTCCCAAGGCAGTGTTCTAGGACCAACCTTCTTCATACTCTACATAAATGACTTCTGTGATCATATTAAGAGCAACTGCGTTCTCTTCGCTAATGATGTAAAGCTATTCAACACCACAGACAATACTGCTACCCTTCAAAAAGACCTTGACTATGTATCAGAATGGTCAAACAAATGGCAGCTTCAAATCTCAACAAATAAATGCTCTGTCTTACATATTGGCAAAAAAAATCAGAAAATAAAATACAAGCTGAATAGTCAAGACCTTGTTGATGATCCAAACTCAGTCAAGGACCTTGGAATACTCATCTCTAATGATCTAAGTGCTAGAGCCCACTGTAACTACATAGCCAAATAGGCATTAAGAGTTGTTAACCTAATCCTACCTAGTTTTTTCTCTGGTAATATCACACTACTAACTAGAGCATACAAAACATTTGCTAGACCAATACTTGAATACAGCTCATCAGTCTGGAACCCACATTACATATCTGATATTAATACAGTTGAGAAAGTCCAGAAATATTTCACAAGGAGAGTTCTCCACTCCTCTACTCATTCCAGAATACCTTATGCCACCAGACTTGAGGTTCTAGACATAGAAAACCTAGAACTACACCGCCTTCGGTCTGATTTAAGTATAATATATAAAATCATACATTGCAATGTCCTTCCGGTCAATGAATACTTCAGCTTCAACCATAACAATACAAGAGTTCACAATAGATATAAACTCAAGGTTAACCGCACCAAACTTTATTGCAAGAAATACGACTTCAGCAACAGATTGGTCAATGTCTGGAATACTCTACCTGACTCTGTGGTTTCTTCCCCAAACCCCCAAAACTTTAACCTTAGACTGTCTACTATTGACCTCACCCCTTTCCTAAGAGGTTTGTACGGGGTATGCATAAGTGCACCAATGTGCCTACCGTCCCTGTCCTATTGTTTCTTCTATTTTTATTATATGTATGTTTATGTATTCATAAACTATGTTTATCCTTATACTTATTATCTTGTAAGCGATTGACAAAATAAATAAATAAATAATATTTTTAGTAATATTTTACATTAAATTTTGTTTGATCTTGGATTTTCCTCATCTTTCAGCATTCTAACCTGCCAAACACTGTGTCTTGTGGTTGCCTCATAAGAAACAAATGTCTGAAGCACTTGTGTGTTATCTCAAGCCTTCCTCTTTTCTGAAGAGGTATTATGAAGAACTGATCTACTTGCCAGCTCCTCATTCTGTTGCACTCCTTTAAGCTGGCAAGTTTGAGAAACTCTTGGACAAACCTCAATATGACAATTCTCAAGCTGAAGACCATAGCGTACAGAAGAACTGGAATTCATGTACCATTCTTTCTTACATATCGAACAACAATCAAGACTACTTCATTTTTTAGACCAAGAATATCTACTGCTCTTTGTGGATGATTACATAGGTAACTCTCACTATCTCTCACTTCCTCCTTTATAATTTCTCTCCCTTCAATTTTTCTCTTCTTTACAATAACTGAATGTGTGTTTTAATCCTATTTCCCATGTCTCAGATAAAATGAATTGTGATCCAAAAGTTCTCTGGTAATAAGCATGCCACTCTTGAAATATCATAGGACCATTTTGTTGCTGTCAATGATAAATGTAACCTCTTTGGAAACAAATTATTCAAATTAGTCTGACACCTGTTTCTGAACTTCTCAGCACTCTAGTACAAGAACATTTGGAAATACTAACCTATCTAAGTTGAACTTAAACAAAAGGTTTCAGAGTGGAGGAAAAATTGTAGGGGAAAAATGGGATTCAGCTAGTAAAAAATATTATTATGATATCAATCTGGAGATGGTTGTTCTACCAGAGGTGGACAAGTCAGAACCGAAATTTAATTCTGTGCATTCAGCTGCAAACAATTCACACCTGGCAAGAGAAATTTGATGTTCTCCACCCACCTACTGAGACTGAGAAAAAGATATGGCAAAATATGAATAAAAGGCATGGAATCTGACTGGTTTTGCCTCTGGCTTCCCATCAGTGGGTTTTCTCTATATTCAATGTGGCTATATTCATAGAACATACTTAACCAGGACTATTAAAAGCCTAGTGGCCTCATGACAGGCTACCTTTGTTTGGTTTAAATTTCAGTTTCAGGTTTCTTATGATTAGTGAATAAGCTATTAACTTTTGTTTCCTTGTAATTTAATGTATGGCAAAAACTGAGAAAATGGCTTGATTCAGTAACTAAATTAAGGTAATTGAGTACACACATTTTACCTGGTTTCTATCAGATTATCCCTTAGGGCATGCAGCCACAAGAAGGAAAGGGGAAAGAAAAGATGTTCATTCATGTTCTAATTTAACCTAAATAGTTGTTATACCAGCTAGTGGCAAAGCTTTTGGCTGTTGTTGGACCCCAAATGCAATTTTTTCATCTTTTCTCCTGAAATTTGATTAAAAAAAACTATTTGCTTTTGACAAACTTTTCCTGGAAGACAACAATTTTGATATTCTTGTAGATCTATTGTAATTTTATTTTGCTTTATCTTGTTTAATTGGAGGGAGAGAGAGAAAAATATACAATAGATACTGATACAAATACCATTGTATTTATATCAGTATAATATAAATATAACTCCATTGTTTATATATATACACACACATATGATTCACATATGGGTGAATCCAACCTGAGATGAGTTATTTAGGGACTAGGTTGCAACCAGAAAAATTACAAACCTCTTCCTGTTCTGAATGATATATTTCTAGAAATCCAAAAACTATTTCCCCAATATTTGAAAAAATAACAACATAAACTCTTTTTCCAGTTTGCACATTCCTGTTCTTTCATGTGACTAGTATTATAACAAAGATGTACTTGATAATTATAGTGTCTCTTGCTTCTAGCTTTTCAGTTAAAGGCCAGGAATATATTCCAAAGTATTCCCTCCCATGGTCTTTTTTTCTAGATAACCCTGGACATTTCAAGAACTAGAAAAAGTCTTATTGTGGAAAGACATGTATGTAAAGTCTTCAGGATCACCTCATGATGGTGTGCTAAACTTAAGAAATCCACAATATTTTTGTCTTGTTCTGAAGCCATACTGAATGCCATAAGACCTCCTGAATAACTGAAAGGCCTCTGAATGTTCATTAAGTAACCTTTCCATTTTCCTCTTTAAATAAATGCTTGACGATAGCAGCACAATCTTTTTTTTCAGTATCAGTACTATGAACTGTTTATTAGTCCAGGATTATTTCTAGATTATCTAGGGATTACTTATTAATGAAACATAGAGAGACCATAGTCTATATCTACTTATATAGCTTTTATAACTGAAATGTAACTAACGTGATAAAAAAAAATTAAAAGGGAGCTTGCCAGTGTGGAATGAAATACTGAAAAAAATTCAATTTCTTATAAGAAGACTTGGAAATAAAATTTACAACCCAGCCTTGCTTGTTTGATTGAGGAGCTTTTTGCTAAGCACACACTAATACTTAAAAAAGGTACATTCAATTTTTGGGTCCGTTTTCTCTGTTACTTAGAATGCAAAAGAGATAGAGTTTATCCTGTTTTCTATGAAGGCAAAGAAAGTCAGCAGAGCAGAAAAGGAAAGCTATTTTCTGCTGATTACTTGTTGCTCTGTGAGTGTGGGTGCCAACTCTGTCACTGCTCTGCAGTTATTTGAGAACATAGGAACCTTCAACAGAATAATAGGAATTGTCCCTTCCACATTTAGCCAGCAGAGCTTCACTGCCCCAGAGCATCCTGTGGCTCAAATGGGTTGTGTTATCCACGTAAAGCTTTTGTTGGATCGAACCCAATATATCTGCAACCTGGCCTTAAGGCCTTCATTCTCTAACATGGGTCTCCATATGTTCTTGCACTTTCTCGCCCATCTTCTAAGAATATTTGCCATATTGTTTGCCATCAATATAAATAATTGTCTGACAAATTATTATTATTATTATTATTATTATTATTATTATTATTATTATGACTTGTATGCCGCCCTCTCTCCCTAAAGACTCAGGGTGGCTCATAGAATAAAAAAATACAATCCAATAAGTTAACTAAAAAAATAATTAAACAGTACAAACCTAATATTAAACATTAAAAATATTAAAACCATTAAAAAAAATTTTTTAAAGAAACCCCGCTCCCCTCTTGGTTCAGTCCAGGCCGGCCTGCTGAAACAGCCAGGTCTTCAGGTCGCGGTGGAAGGAGCGGAGATCAGGGGCCAAACGAAGACCCAACAGGAGCTGGTTCCACAGGGTGGGTGCCCCCACAGAGAAGGCCCTACCCCTGGGCCCCACCAGCCGACAATGTCTGGCTGACGGTATCCCAAGGAGGCCCTGTCTGTGGGAGCGTACAGGACGATAGGAATGTGATGCCGGAAGGAGACGTTCCGGCAAGTACCCCGGACCTAAGCCATGTAGGACTTTATATGTTGTTACTAAAACCTTGAATCTCACCCAGAAGGCAACTGGCAATCAATGCACGTCACGTAGGAGGGGTGTAACATGGGAGTATCGGGGCACTCCCATCACAACCCATGCGGCCGCATTCTGCACCAGCTGCAACCTCCGGGTGGTCCACAAGGGCAGTCCCATGTAGAGAGCATTGCAGTAGTCGATTCAGGAAGTGACAAGTGCATGAGTGACTGTCTGCAGGGCATCTCGGTCCAGGTATGGGCGCAACTGGCAACCAGACACACCTGGACAAATGCCCCCCTGGACACAGCTTCCACCTGCTCCTCCAAACTGAGCTGTGTATCCAGGAGGACACCCAGGTTATGTGCCCTATCCATGGGGGGCAACACCTATCCCCCCATGACCAAGGATGGTATCTCCTGAATAATCTGAGATGCCGGTATGTACAGCCACTCAGTCTTGGCTGGGTTGAGTCAAAGCCTGTTCCTCCCCATCGAGATCCGTACAGCATCCAGGCAACGGGACATCACGGGGAGGGCATCACTGACATGGGTCGGGGTGGAGATGAAAAGTTGAGTATCATTAGCATACTGGTGATACCTCACCCCAAATCCCTGGATGATCTCACCCAGCGGCTTCATATAGATGTTGAACAGGAGGGGTGAGAGGACTGAGCCCTGAGGCACCCCACAAGTGAGGTGCCTCGGGCTCGACCTCTGTCCCCCTGCTAACACCAATTGCAAGTGGCCTGAGGGGTAGGAGAACCACCATAAAATGGTGCCCCCCACTCCCAACCCCTCGAGCTGCCGCAACAGGATACCATGGTCGATGGTATCAAATGCCGCTGAGAGATCTAATTGGACTAGGACAGTGGAGAAACCCCTGTCCCAATCCCTTCAGAGATCATCCATCAGTGGAACCAATGCCGTCTCCATGCTGTACCCGGGCCGGAAGCCCGATTGGTATGGATCTAGGTAATTGGCTTCCTTCAGGAACATTGGAAGCTGCTGGACTACCACGCTCTCAACAACCTTCGCCAAAAAGCAAAGGTTGGAGACAGGACAAAAGTTGTTCAAATTGGCTGGGTCCAAGGCAGGCTTCTTGAGGAGGGGCCTCACCACTGCCTCTTTCAAGGTGGCGGGAAAGGAACCCTCGCCCAAAGATGCATTGATAACTGCCTGGAGCCAGCCACATGTAACCTCCCTGGAGGCATAAACCAACCAGGAAGGACACGGGTCCAATAAACACATGGTGGAACTCAGCCTCTGCATGATCCTGTCCACTTCATCTGAAGAAACAGGGTCAAACTCAACCCAAATGGTGTCAGCCAGACTTCTCGCCACCCCTTCCTCTGACTCCTGCCAGTCGGAGTCCAAGCCAGCCCAAATCTGAGCGACCTTATCCACCAGATGCTGACTAAATTCCTCAGCTCTACCCTGCAAAGGGTCCTCCCTCGCCTCTCAGTGTAGGAGGGAGCGAGTGACCCTGAACAGGGCAGCCGGGCAATCATCTGCAGATGCAATGAGAGCAGAGATATAAGCACATCTCACCGCCCTCATCGCCACCAGGTAAGTCCTAATATAGGCTCTTAGCTGGGCACAGTCAGATTCGGCACAACTCATCCTCCACCTGCTCTCTAGGCTCTTCCGTCACCACTTCATCTCCCAGAGCTCCTCCGAAAACCAGGGAGCCAACTGGGATCTGCGGCAAGGGAGGGGCCGCAAGGGGACAACCCGGTCGAGTGCGTCCAAGGCCACCTGTTGCCAGGCGGACACTAAGGCCTCAGCCGAGCTGTGGGCAAGGGAAGTGGGAAACAACCCCAGCACCATCTGAAACCTCTCAGGGTCCATCAGGTGTCTGGGGCGGAACCATTTGGTTGGCTCCTCATCTCAGCAGCATGAGGTGGCTTGCTGGAAGACCAGCCATAGGAAATAGTGATCGGTCTATGACAGGAGTTGACTAATTGGTGAACCCCCACCAAGATCACTACACCACTGACCTGAGATGAAAACAAGGTCAAGCATGTTCCCCCCACATTAGTCGGGCCCTGAATTGTCTGGGTCAGTCCCATGGCTGCCATGAAAGCCATGAACTCCCAAGCCAAACCCAACGCCTCCCCCAGAGAGGGCAGGTTGAAATCCCCCAAAACTAAAAGCCTGGGGAATTCCAACGCAACCTCCGAGAGAGTGTCAAGCAGCTTGGCCAGGGCTGTTGTCATGCAGCTAGGGGATAGGTACATGAGCACAAGCCCAACTGACCACCAGGGCCCAACCTCATGAGGAGAGACTCACACCCGCCCATCTGCGGGACTGTGACCTCCCTTGGAAACAAGGTCTCCCTAATAACCATGGCCACCCCCCCACCCCTACCCTGGGCTCTTGGCTGGTGGAGTACCCAGAAACCTGGGGGACATAAGTCACAGAGAGGCACTCCTCCCTCTGGTCCCAACCAGGTTTCCGTGAAGCAGGCCAGGTCCACGGCTTCCTCCTCAATGAGTTCACAGAGGAGGGGCGCCTTATTTACCATGGACCTGGCGTTCACATAAACCAGCCTAAGCCCAGGGTCCCCAATTCTCGAGCCCCCAGGGGAGCGGGCGGAAGCAAGAGAGACATTCTAGCTGAAAAAATTGATTAAGATATGGATAACATGGACTCTACTACTATGAAATAGTCTAAAAGTGTCAGAAAGAACTTTCTGGAGTTACTATGCAGTTTATAAATTAGTAGAGTTTGATGGGGTGATCAAACCTACCAATGACAGGGTGGCATTGAGCACCTCACTGTGATACTGTAGGACACGCCCCTGAGTATAAAAGGGCTGTCAACTGTCATTTTCAAGAGAGAAATAAAATGAGGAGATTCTAAGGAGATTCTGTGGAGACTCATTTTGTCTGAGGGAGATTGGAGATACTGAGAAGATCCAAGACTCTGAGGAGATATTAGGATCTGACAGACTGAGGTCCGTGTATGAGAAGATATAGCAAAGAGATCTGAGAGAAGATCTATAACCCAAAGAGAAAGGGACTTTCTAAAGAGGTTAGCTATATCTAAGAAGAGGTTATGAAAGGAAGAACTGTGAATCCCTCATAGTGACTTCTAGTTCCTTGAAGGACTGTTTAAGAGGAATGAAAGAAGAAAAGACTCTGTATATATTTAAGAATAATATATTTATTGATTATTCTGTTATAAATAAATCTGTTTTGATCTGACACAACTTGGCATTGCAATTTATTGAATGACTCTGTGAAATAGATATAGGTTTAAAGATCCAGGCCAAATTCAATTATTAATATTATTTAACAAAAAGCCTTAGAGTAAGAATTGGTTTGAGAATCGGTGGCACAGTGGTTAGAGTGCTGTACTGCAGGCCACTTCTGCTGACTATCAACTGCCTGCAATTTGGCAGTTCAAATCCCACCAGGCTCAAGGTTGACTCAGCCTTCCATCCTTCCAAGGCTCATCAAAAATGAGGACCCAGATTGTTGGAGAAATATGCTGACTCTGTAAAACCACTTAAAGAGGGTTGTAAAGTACTATAAAGTGATATATAAGTGTAAATGCTATTGGTATTGCTGGTTTGGGCTAGTGGTTAAGACACCAGTCAAAAAGCAGGAGACTGGAAGCAAAACTCCTACTTTTAGCCATGGAAACTATCTGGGTGACTTTGAGCCAATCACTCTCTCTCAAACCATCTCATAGGTTTGTTGTGAGGAAAATAGGAAGTGGAAGGTGTGTTGGATAAATTCTCCGCCTCCTGACAAAAATGGAAAAAGTGACAAAGAAACAATGGCAGATAACAATTATTGTGTTGAGTTTTCCTTCATGGAAGGGGGGCACTCCCAAACCATAATACGGCCCTCTGTTTCTCCATCTCCTGCCGTATCCAATCGCCCTAGGAATAGCAATTTCCACCCTGTTCCCCAAGGTCTCAGAGACCCTCTTGTTTCTGCCCACTCCCCCGGGGATACGGGAAGGGGGGTCCCTGGGCTTAAGTTGGTTTGTGTGAATGCCAGGTCCATGGTAAAAAAAGCTCCCCTCCTCTGTGAACTTATTGAGGAGGAGGCCGTGGACCTGGCTTGCATCACGGAGACCTGGTTGGGACTGGAGGGAAGGGTCCCTCTGTGTGATTTATGTCTCCCAGATTTCCAGGTGCTTCACCAACCACGAGCCCAGGGTATGGGTGGTGGGGTGGCCATAGTTATTAGAGAGACCTTCCAAAGGAGGTCACTGTTCCACAGATAGGCAGGTGCGAGTCTCTTCTCCTGAGATTGGGTCCTGGTGATCAATTGGGCCTGTTGCTCGCATACCTTTCCCCCAGCTGCATGGCAACGGCCCTGCCCGAGCTACTTGACGTCCTCTCAGGAGTGGTCGTGGAATTCCCCAGGCTTTTAGTTCTGGGGGATTTCAACCTGCCCTCCCTGGGTGAAGCATTGAGTTTGGGTTGGGAGTTCATAGCTTCCATGGTGGCCATGGACCTGATCCAGATAATTCAGGGCCCTACTCATGAGGTGGTGAATACACTTGACCTTGTTTTTATCTCAGGACAGTGGTGTAGTGATCTTGGTGGGGGCTTACCAACTATTCAGCCCCTGTCATGGACTGATCATTATCTCCTACGGCTGGTATTTCAGCAGGCTGCTCCATGCTACTGGGATGAGGAGCCAATTAGATGGTTCCGCCCCAGATGCCTGATGGACCCTGAGAGGTTCCAGATGGCGCTGGGGTTATTTCCCACTTCCCTTACCCACAGCTCGGCTGAGGCCTTAGCGGCCACCTGGTAACAGGTGGCCTCGGAGGCTCTTGACCAGGTTGTCCCCTTGCGGCCCCTGACTCGCCGCAGATCCCAGTTAGCTCCTTGGTTTTCAGAGGAGCTCCGGGGGATGAAGTGTCGAAAGAGAGGTCTAGAGAGCAGGTGGAGGACAAGCTGTGCCAAATCTGACCGTGCCATGCTAAGAGCCTATATTAGGACTTATCTGGTGGTGATGGGAGCAGTGAGGCATGCTTAGTTCTCTGCTCTCATTGCATCTGCAGATGATCGCCCAGCCGCCTTGTTTAGGGTCACTTGTTCCCTCCTACATCGGGAGGTGAGGGAGGACCCTTTGTAGGGTAGGGCTGAGGAATTTAGTCAGCATCTGTTGGATAAGGTTGCTCAGATTTGTGCTGGCTTGGACTCCGACTGGCAGGAGTCAGAGGAAGGAGTGACAATGAGTCTGGCCGATAACATCTGGGATGAGTTTGAGCCTGGGTCCTTAGATGAAGTGGACAGGATCATGTGGAGGCTGAGTTCCACCATGTGTTTACTGGACCTGTGTCCCTCCTGGTTGATCTATGCCTCCAGGGAGGTTACACGTGGCTGGCTCCAGGCAGTAGTCAACGCTTCTTTGAGGGAGGGCTTCTTTCCCGCTGCCTTGAAAGAGGCGGTGGTGAAGCCCCTCCTCAAGAATCCTGCCTTGGACCCAGCCATTTTGAGTAACTTTCATCCGATGTTTCTGAAGGAAGCCAATTACCTAGATCCATACTAATTGGGCTTCCGGCCCGGGCACAGCATGGAGTCGGCATTGGTTGCTTTGGTTGATGAACTCTGGAGGGCTTGGGACAGGGATTTCTCCTCTGTCCTAGTCCTATTAGATCTCTCGGCAGCTTTTGATACCATTGACCATGGTATCCTATTGTGGCATCTCAGGGGGTTGGGGGTGGGAGGTACCGTTTTACGGTGGCTCTCCTCCTGCCTCTCGGGTTTCTCGCAATTGGTGTTGGTGGGGGGGCAGAGGTTGAGCCCCAGGCCCCTCACTTGTGGGGTGCCCTGGAGGTCAGTCCTTTTGTCCCTCCTGTTCAACATCTACATAAAGCTGCTGGGCAAAATCTTCTGTGGTTTTGGGGTGAGGTATCATCAATATGCAGATGACACCCAACTTTTCATCTCCATCCCAAACCATATCAGTGATGCCCTCTCCATGATGTCCTGCTGTCTGGATGTGGTGCAGATCTGGATGGGGAGGAACAGGCTTCGACTCAACCCGGCCAAGACTGAGTGGATGTATGTACCAGCATCTCGGAGTATCCAGGATATTCTATCTTTGGTCATGGGGGGAGAGGTATTACCCCTGTGGATAGGGCGCACAACCTGGGTGTCTTCCTGGATACACAGCTCAGTTTGGAAGAGCAGGTGGGAGCTGTGACCAGGGAGGCATTTGCCCAGGTTCGCCTGGTACACCAGTTGCACCCTTACCTGGACCGAGATGCCCTATGGACAGTCACCCATACACTTGTCACTTCCTGAATTGACCACTGCAATGGTCTCTACATGGGACTGCCCTTGTGAACCACCCGGAGGCTACAGCTGGTGCCAAATACGGCCACGCGGGCTGTGATGGGAGTGTCCCAATACTCCCATGTTACACCCCTCCTGCATGACCTTGGTTGCTGGTTGCCTTCTGGGTGAGATTCAAGGTGCTAGTGATAACATACAAAGTCCTACATGGCTTGGGTCCGGGGTACTTGCGGGAGCATCTTCTGCTGGCATCACATTCCGATTGCCCTGTATGCTCCCACAGGCAGGGCCTCCTTGGGGTGCCGTCAGCTAGACAGTGTCGGCTGGCAGTGCCCAGGGGTAGGGCCTTCTCTGTGGGGGCCACCCACCCTGTGGAACCAGCTCCCCCTGGGTCTTCATTTGGCCGCTGATCTCCGCTCCTTCCGCCATGACCTGAACACCTGGCTGTTTCAGCCGGCCGGCCTGGACTGAAATGGGGGTGGGGTGGGCTTTTTAAGAAATTTTAATGTAATTTTATGAATTAGATTGTTGGGCTTGTG
Organism: Naja naja; assembly: GCA_009733165.1. Lineage (NCBI taxonomy): Eukaryota > Metazoa > Chordata > Lepidosauria > Squamata > Elapidae > Naja > Naja naja. The sequence continues at coordinate 258,335,943 of CM019149.1, read as the reverse complement.
ATTCAATTATTTAATTATTGTTAATTAACTTATTGTATTGTGATTTTATATTGCGAGCCACCCTGAGTCCTCAGGGAGAGAGGGTGGCATACAAGTCTAATAAAACTAAACTAAACTAAACTAAAAGTTGCATAAAGAATATATATTTATACAAATGTAAGCCACTTTTTGCCCCTGGAAAATATGTGGGATAAAATCTTTGCTCCCTTTCTCTTGCTCATGGAATGTTATTAATTGATTTATTTAATTTATATGCTATCCATCTTGCTGTTCAAAGTGACTCTTTTTTAGACTGCTGCTCATTTTATCTTTATCTATGATCTCATTCCATCTAGACATGGGTTTACTGCTTTTGCATATGTTTCAACAGGGACATCTGCAGATCCATTTTTTAAAATCAAAAATGGTGAGTGGGATATCTCACTCTTATGCTGCATACTCCCCCCTCCCCATTCTGTACACATCTATGACATCAGATTACACTAACAAAAGGAGCAGAGATTTTGTCATAAAAGCATGTTAATTATTTGCCTCTCTGGAACCCCTTGTAACATCTCTTCTTTAAAACATTTTACTTAATATATGTTGTGTATATTCACATGCATATATTCCAAAGGTATTATATCAAATACATTATTAATATTTAATTGAGAGCTATGCTACGGATTGAAAAAATTGTAAAAAGGCAGCTAAGTTTGTATCAACATTCATCAAAAAGGGGCAGAAGTTCTTCTGAATTTCTTCAATTCATCTGAAGAATGAATTTTAGAATTCATCTGAAGAAATTCGTCTACATAATTAAGGCCATTCTTATTAATATTTGTTCTGTACGAGTATGGCTATAGGATATAGCAAAAATAAAACCCGCTTATCTTGCCATTTTGAAAGACCAAGTTGCATAACTCAGTCTCCAAGGCCATATATGTTCTCCAAGAGAATGCAATCCTCCAAAATTTATCACATTTTAATTTTTAATATGAACAAAATAGAATATCATTGAATACATAAGAACTAATCATATTGACTTAATTTTAAAATGTATACTTCTGCTATATGAATTAAAAAATAAAGAAATCAGCTGGGGTTTTAAGTTAAAATAAAGAGCTACCACTTTCAAAAATTTAAGATGAATAGCCAGAATGGGCTTGAACTAAACATAGCATTAAATATCCTTGATATTTATCTTGTCAATTCTTGAATAAAACAAAACAATTCTGATAGATGTACATGCTTCTATACCTAAATATGTCCACTTCTCCTAAGCTAAATAGTTGGCTGATTATATCATTAGTTTAAGATACTTTTACTGATACAAAGTTTCAAAACTTATCTTCCGCTTACATTATTCAAATCACTTTTCTGGAAGGCTTTACACTAAAGATACTGGCTGTGGATGATAAAACCTGTAAACCATCACAATTGGAGGGCATCAGAGTGGAGAATGGTGAATTAACTCATTATTTCTGTATATGCAAATTTAAACAATAATATCCAATAAACATGAAAGGAATCCAATAAATGCTTAAATCTAATTGTATCTTTTGTTGCTTTCCTGAACCGTGGCCAGTAAAATGGATGGCTGGAAGTAGACCATATTGTTTCTGTATAAAGATATTAGGAAATTCATTACATGTTTTTAAAAATGACTAACTTTTGGATTCTGTGTAAAGTTCATGCTGATTAAACACATTCATCATAGTCCAACAAAGTGCTTTATCTTTCACTTACTTTGCTTATTCTGGTGCAGATTTTTGGTAGTAATAAAACCTAGACCATGATGCAATTATTAGATGCTAATTTGTAATCAAACTTTTTGTAGCACTGTGAAGATTGTGTATTTGCATTAATGCAAGATTTTTGATAAATTACTTTTGCATATTTCACCATTTAACTCTGTATTAATAGAGATAAGAAACACATTTTATTGTCTACAGTAAAAGCCAAAAAGAAATCTAGCAATACTGAAGTTTTACTTTAAGTAGCAGCTTTATTTATCTATAGAATTAATTAATTAAATAAATTTGCTTATAGTTCTTTTAAAGCATGTAATATTTGTAAATCACCTTTAAATTTAAATTCTCCAAAATATCTAAGTAATACATTGTAAAGAATTGGACCAAAGTAACTTTTCATGAGCTAGATTCAGGTAGTTAGTTAGATACCTGAAACAAAATGTTTTATAATTTACATTTACACTGATCTACAAATTTTGGGAAATTATTGACCTCTGAGATAAAATGTGTTAATTTTACATATTTTGATTAGATGGATTAGAAAACAGGTGATAAAGGTGCTAGTTGGCTAAAGTTTTCAAGATATTTCACGGTAAAAATTTATACACAGCTGAGTATATTTACCTATAAGGAAGGGAGGTATTTAATGATCATGATGCCTTGTAACTTCTCAACAAAATACAGTAGAACAATGAAAATGGTACCACATGGAAGTGTATAAATTTATCATCACTTTGAGAAGAGCAAGGCAGATGACTATGAAAAGTGTGTGGAAAATTTGCTTACGTCCTATAAAGCACTTGTCACTGAAAACATGTCACTGAAAATTCACTTCTTACACTCACATTTAAATGATTTCCCTGTGAACTGTGGGGCAGTGAGTGATGGGCATGGGGAGAGATTCCACCAGGATATCGCAGGCATGAAGAGAAGATACTAAGGGAAATGAAGTCTGTCCATGCTTGTCAATCACTGCGGGAATCTCCCCAGGCATGTCCTACTGCAATTCACCAGAAAAAAGCCAAAAACTGCAATTTACATACCAAATAAAGACAGAACCTTCTTGTTTAATCTGATATTAGAGCTCGTCAGTTTTTCATGGAAAAAGCATGAAAATGTTGCATGAAAAACCAATAAATGAATGGAATTACGTTATTGATATCAATAAAAAGATACATTTATAATGATTGGTGTGACACCATTTTCATTCTTATATCACATTTTGCAGAAAAATTATCGGAAATCCCCCTCGTAATTTTGAATTATTTTATGCAATTTTGACCTGAATCTGTATTTTGGAATACTCAGGACTTAATTTTCCTTTATTAGTGACCCAATTCTGGTAAAATTAAGCTACTTTTGTTTCCAATGCTTTCTCCTTGTAGACCAGTGTTATTTTCTTATTTTTCTTATTGTCTTTCCTATTTCATCCTTGCCTGACCCGGTCTATTCTGGATGCATCCACATAATCCAATGTTTTTTTTTTTAATTACATTTATATGCCGTCCTTCTCCGAAGACTCAGGGCGACTTACAATTTTTGGGATACAACCCAGTGTGCTCAGCAATAGCTTTTATTCCATTGTATATGCCTGCTTATTACTAAGCGACATTTTTACAAAGTCAACTTATTGCCCCCAACAATCTTGGGTCCTCAATTTACCTACCCCGAGAGGATGGAAGGCTGAGTTAACCTTGAGCCTGGGGGGATTCAAGCCTACAGTAATTGTAGGCAGCTGGAACTTTAATGCAGGCATTTAACAGCCTGAGCCACCAAGGCCCAATGTTGGATTACAACTCCTGTTTTCTTGGCAACTGATAGGATGCAAGAGCTCCAAGACTGTGACGATTGCAGAGAGAAATAGAAAAAGGAAAAAAAAAACATTACTGAAACAGAACATTAATCAGGAAGGGGAAATAAAGATTAAATGAATGGAGAGAGTTCCATACTAAAACATCCATGTGATCGGTCACCTTGCTTTATGAAATTTCCTGATCACATAAAAGTCTATTTCAATTGGATCAAAGGACAAATACAGTGCTAGAGCTTCTCTCTTGTGAGATAGTGATGACACAGGTAAATAATATAACACAAGTACACATAAAGTTCCTATTTCTCTTACACAAGCTAAAATACCTGTATGACTATCAATAAATTTAGACAGGTACATTCCATCATTTAGTGTAAATTCACATAACACTGACTTTAAATCAAATGAAACTAGAGCTAGAAATGGATAGGGTAGGTATTTATTTTACAGATAAAATAGAAAAAATAAATTACACATTAAAAACAGGAAGAGGATGACACTGTGTTTGTCAGATTTTCCATAGCAGCTGGAATTGGATTGGTCACAGCACCTGAGGTTTTTTTATTGAAATGATTGCACGGGGAGAATAAATTTTTCATTTGATATAAAATATATTCTAAAACTGCAGATATTCAAAACTCTTTCTTGGTTTACCAATTCAGATATATTAATCTTACTGCATCTGAAGATTTATAAATGAAGCTTAGATAGATAGATAGATAGATAGATAGATAGATAGATAGATAGATAGATAGATAATTTTATTTGTAAACTGTTTGTATGACTAGCAGGATTAGATTCTTTTATCTGCATAATTCTTATGGCAATCCATCACTATTGTTTTTTTCCCCCCTATTTATTTTCTGTCTGCAACTTAATTCAGAATTATAGTCAGTTTGTTACAGCTATTTCCATTCTTACAGTATAGATTGTCTGTATTGTAATTGCTCTGAAAGTAATATTGATTAGTTTTCCCAAGTCAAAAATAATAGTTTGACTAGAATAATATTCTTATCTTGTCTACAAACCTTAGGAGGTTTTGCAAATTACAGAGAATAAAAACTAAGATGTGAATATACTGTAATTTTTGTGTTTCCTTTAATGAATGCAGTATAGCAGAAATCTGAGACACAAAGAATGGGAAGACATAGCATATATTGAGTGAAATGGAAAAGAAATCTCTATCATTCATATTACATTGGAAGTTTGCAAAATCAATAAAAGAAACCACATTAGAAAATTAATTTAAAAGCTCGAGTCCTTGGTGCTATCTGAGCTTGGTTGTTTGTTTCAGACATTTTGTTACCTGACTAGGTAATATCATCACTGCTAGTCAGTATGGGATATGTTCCTTTTTTATATACAGTAGCTTCTCCTGCCAGTATTCGTGAGGGTATTGTTTTCTCTTTGGTAGTTTCTTGTTTGTCTTCTGTTTGTTTGTTTGATTGTTTGTATAGTGTTTTCCCTGCTTATCTGGTTGTTGGTTGCTGGAGATAGTGTATTCTGATCTTTTTGTTTCCTTCTTAGCTTTTTTAATTATCTCTTTTGAATAGTAGTTATCTACTGATGGATGATATATTTGAATGCCAAACTTCCAGGAATTCTTTAGCATTTTTGGATTTAGTTTAGTCTAAGATGCTCAGTTTTTCAGATGAAACTATGGTTGAGTCTGTGCATGTGTTGAGATATTAAAGAATTTTCATTATGTCTTCTGATTGCTAGTTGGTGTTTTATAAATAAATGCGGTAAATAAATATATAAAAGTGTCATTTTCTATTTCTAGGCTTTTGATTCTCTGGAGGCACTGCAGTGGGGAAATGATTGAATATTTGGTCCCCTCTGTGAGATGTCCAAACTTTTTTCTAAGTTCTTTCACTATTTTGTATGTTTGGATTCCTTGTAACAATATAATTGGACAAAGAGGCCTGTCACGCTTGTGTATTTGGGGACCATTATAGGAGCACAGGAAGATTCATTGCTTTTCATAAAAAGCCTTAAAGATCCTTCCCTCTTCAACCCACTCTTTGCCGCCAACTAGAAATAAGGGGGACAGTAATGTCTGTCCCCCTTGTGTTCCAAAAGGATACTTTAGCAGAAACGTAGTACAGCATTGATTGGACCACATGTAGAATAATGAAACAATTTTGGGTGTCATGGTTTAGGAAGGACAAAAACAAACTGGAATATGTCAAACAAAACAACCATATAATGGGCCTAGAACAAAAGGAAAAAGAAAAGAAAGGAATGGTTGAAGCCATTGGTTTATTTCTTCATTATTTAGAGATTACCCACCAGTACAAACCAGAAACAGCATGAGACCATATAGGCAAATACAATACATTGATGAATTCCAGTAGTGAAATACCAATCATGCATATCAACTGATAAGGATTACAAAATCACATGGTATCTACTCTGTTTGGGAAAAAATATTTTAGATCATTTCCAAATAACAAGATCAGGTGAACATCCAGTGGGAAGATATTCCAGAGAACAAGGCAGGAATAAAGAAACAGTGTGTTATGTATGTAGGTTTGAATGTCATTGGTTTAGTTTGAATTGTTCTTGTAAAATGTCAAATATGATTGGTTTGAAAAGTGTGGGAAAACCCTGCACTCTGATTGGCTGGCAACTGCGGCTGCTGGCTATAAGTAAGAGCCGTAGCCCAGCCAAGACGGATCCATTCGAGCTGTAGTCACTAATAAATTCTTCACTGAAGCTCTTCATGTCTGACTCTTCATGCAAACTTAACACTGGCGATGAAGGTGGGATTCCCCTGAACAGAAGACGACGCGGAAGACAAGCAGAAGAGCAAGATGGCTGTGCTGAACACCCCACCAGCCCCGTTCGATCTGGCGGCAGAAGACTGGGAATCGTATGAGGATCACTTCCAAATGTATTTGGAAGGAAACGACCTCGCCAACATCTCCGAGAAGCGGAAGAGGGCGGTCTTTCTTACGCACTGTGGTCCGGCAGTCTTCAAGATGGCGAAGGCATTGGCGGGAGCTGCAGACGTGAAGGTAATGGAATGGCCTGATTTAGAAAAGTTATTAAGAGCCCATTAGGCCCCACAAGTATCATGCCTCATTAAGAGAAACAAGTTTTACCGTCAGGATCAAGGGGAAAGCGAAAACGTTAATGACTTTGTGGCAAGTTTAAGAGACATTGGGGGTGCATGCGAGTTTAACAACTTGGAGGAGGCCATGCGCGATCGATTTGTTCTAGGCCTCAAAGACAAGGTGCTTCAGAGCAAATTGTTATTAAAACCTAAGATCACGTTGAAGGAAGCCATAGAAGAGGCCTCCTCAGCAGAAGCCACTAAGTCCTCAGTGGCAGCCATGAAGAAAATTAACAAGGCCTCAAGCCATTCTGATGTGGAAAAGTCCACAACAACTCATTGCGAGCAAATAGATTCTGAATCAGACTGCAGTGAGGTGGAGGAAGGAATTTATAGACTCAGAATGGAAAAGAAAAAGAAATACCTGGGAAGAAAAGGCAAGACTTTTATTGCAGAGGTTGTGGGGGCACCCCACACTGAATGCAAGTTTCTTGATACCATCTGCCTACGTTGTGAAAAAGAGATCACTTAGCAAGAGTCTGCAAATCATCCAGAACTCCACCACACAGAAGAAAGTTTCCTGACAAAGATTTCAAGCCCAACAACTTCAGTGAGAAAATGGGGCAACTCAGAAGCAAATGGGAAGAATGGAACTCATCAAACAGTCACCATTGGTCATTCTTCAACCTTAAGAAGCAGAAAAGTACATGTGAAGGTACTCATTGAAGGAAGGCCTTGCCAAATGGAAGTGGACTCAGGCTCCTATTTATCTATGGTGTCATGGGACACTATTCACAGGCTACTTCCCAACATTCAGAAGAAACATTTCCAGAAGCAAGCACTGACTCTTAAAGTCTACCAAGGGAACAAGATTCCAGTAGTTGGAACAAGAGAATTCAACGTGAAGTTCAAAGGCCACACCAAACGTTTGCCCCTGACCATCGTGGACAAGGATTGCCCAAGCTTGCTGGAACTTGAGTGGTTCAATCCACTAGGCATCGAGGTGACTGGAATCAATCACGTGAGCAACACTGAATGGGAGGAGGCCTTGAAGTCTGAGTTCCCAGAGGTCTTCAGTGAAGGATTGGGCAAGTATATGGGGACCCCTATCACTTTCAACCTAGATCCCAAGGTGCCCCAATTCGTTTAAAACCCAGAAGGGTCCCATTTGCCTTAAAGGAAAAAAATGATGCACAATTAGATAAACTAATAGCTCAAGGAGTTTTAGAGCCCACTGACCACTCCAGATGGGAGACACCCATAGTCGCACCTGTCAAGACTGATGGGTCAGTAAGAATCTGTGGGGACTATAAGGGGACACTGAACCATGCGCTGCAGCAGAGTGCATACCAGTTCCAGTGGTGCATCATCTATTACATTCACTTGGCAGGGGTACAGTCTTTGCCAAATTGGATCTGGCCCAGGCATATCAACAACTAACAGTTGATGATGCCACTGCAGAGGCCCAAACCATTGTGACTCATAGAGGTGCCTTCAAATGTAAAGGTTACAATTTGGAGTAAGCGTGGCACCAGGCATCTTTCAAAGCCTTATGGAAAGGATGCTCCAAGGACTGCCAGGGGTAGTGCCTTACTTTGATGATGTGTTAATCTCTGCTGAAAATGACACTCAGTTACAAGAAAGACTCAGAGAAGTCCTTACCAGATTCAGGAAAGCGGGGTTAAAAGTCAAGGAAGAAAAATGCACTCTTAAAACTGACAAGGTTGAGTTCCTGGGCTATATGATTGACAAGCATGGCATCCACCCTACCAATGCCAAGGTTCAAGCAATCAAAGAAGCCCCTAGACCTAAATGCAAAACAGATTTGCAAGCCTTCCTTGGACTCATTAACTTTTATCACATGTTCCTACCTCAGAAGGCAACCATTGCAGAACCATTGCACAGATTACTTGACAAAAGTCTGTTTGGGTCTGGGGAGGAAGGAACAATCAGCATTTAACAGTATTAAAAGACTAATCACGTCTGATGCTGTACTGATACAGTTCTCTGAGAATTTGCCTGTTGTACTGACTTGTGATGCATCCCCTTTGGAGTGGGGGGTTGAGCCACAGGCTTCCCAGCGGGAGAGAAGCCCCTATTGCATTTTACTCTCGCACTTTGACCAAAGCAGAGAGGAATTACAGCCAATTGGACAAGGAAGCATTGGCAATTGTTGCAGCTGTCAAGAAATTTCATGAATATTTGTATGGGAGAACATTTACCATTGTTACAGATCACAAACCTTTGTTAGGCATTGTGGCAGGAGATAAACCTACACCTACTATCCTGTCACCAAGAATGCTGAGGTGGACTGAATTTCTTGCTGCTTATTCTTACAAACTTATCCACAAGCCTGGCAAGGACATTGGACATGCTGATGCACTGAGTCGTTGCCCACTTCCTTGCCACAAGGAGGACTTTGAACCTGAAACACACACCTTTTTCCTAGAAACTGTTGCCAAGCTTCCAGTGCATGCTGCTGAAATTGCAAGAGAGACTGCCAAAGACACTTTATTGGCTCCTGTTATAGGCTGGATTAAGAAAGGTTGGCCTCTTCAAAATTTACCTCACCTGGCCCAACCTTTTAAGTCCAGGCAAACTGAATTATCTGTATTAAGAGGATGTATTTTGTGGGGTAACACGGTGGTTATTCCTACAAAACTACAAAAAGGGGTTTTGGAAATGTTACATGAGGGTCATCCTGGTATTGTAAGGATGAAGGGATTGGCCAGGAGTTATGTATGGTGGCCAGGTATTGACAAAATGGTTGAAAACTGGGTTGCATCTTGTCCCAACTGTCAGGTAGTCAGGCCTGCACCACCTCTCGCCCCCAAACAGGAATGGGAATGTCCTAGGGGCCCATGGTCTAGGATTCACATTGATTTCGCAGGCCCTACCAGAGGGCACACCTTTCTTATTATAGTAGATGCATATTCCAAATGGCTAGAGGTAATCCCTATGGCATCCACCACAACTGATGCTGTCATCAAACAGCTCAAAACTTTTGTAACCCACGGTTACCTGATGTTCTTGTCTCTGACAATGGCCCTCAATTTACATCCAACCTTTTTGAATCCTATTTAGCACAACAGGGTATCAGACATGCCCTCACTGCCCCTGGGCACCCTTCGGCTAACGGCCAGGCTGAACGCATGGTATGTTTTACCAAGGAGAAACTTCAGCAACTGGGTCCTGGGGACATCACTGAGAAAGTTGAAAAACTTCTTAGTGTTCAGCACATCACTCCTAACCCATCTAATAATTTATCCCCAGCAGAGTTGTTGATGGGTAGGAAATTAGGTCTTCCCTTGACCGCCTTCATCCCACTTACGCACCCAATGCACCACTAGATTCCACTTCCAAAGTTCGCACATTCAGTGTGGTTGATTCTGTTTATGCTAAGAACCTTATGGGTGAACCTTTGTGGATTCCTGCTGAGATAACTCAAATCACAGGCCTTCATTCTTACAGGGTACAAACAGAGGATGGAGTCCTCTGGAGCAGGCACATTGATCAACTTAGATCCAGGTTTTCTCAGGAACATCGCACTTGTTCCTCTCTAGTTCCCTCACCTGATGTCAATTCTAGGGGAGGGAGGAGCAGGAGGATAATCAGCAAGCAAGAATCCATCCCATGTGTAACGAGCCATTACGACAGGAACCATTTCAAAACCTTTCACAATGCCAAAATCCATCCTTATAAGTGGAAGATTGTACCTGACTTGGGTGCTGACATTGGGCTGGAGATGGGTTGGGAGGAGAGACCAGATTCTAACAATCAAACAGGGTCTACTTTCACAGGAAGTCCCAGTGGGGAAATGTCAGCAGACACATTTCCTCTCTCACTGGGTGAGAATGTTAAAACTTCTGAACCACGAAGGTCTCAACGTACACGTAAGAGCCCCACCTATTTAAAAGAATACATTAGATAGGTTGGGGTTTGGTATGGACTGAACCTAGTGGGGAGGGGTGTTATGTATGTAGGTTTGAATGTCATTGTTTTAGTTTGAATTGTTCTTGTAAAATGTCAGATATGATTGGTTTGAAAAGTGCGGGAAAACCCTGCACTCTGATTGGCTGGCAACTGCGGCTGCTGGCTATAAGTAGCAGCTGTAGCCCAGCCAAGACGGGTCCATTCGAGCTGTAGTCACTAATAAACTCTTCATTGAAGCTCTTCGCCTCTGACTCTTCATGCAAACTTAACACAGTGGTTTTGCGATCTTATACTGCTTAAGTAGTATAACCTAGATCATGCTTTGTAGGAAGGTTTAATTGGATGAAGGCAGAATTGGATGAACAAGAATGAAACAGATTTTCCAAGTAGCATCAGGAGAGAGTCTCCTTTGCAGGAATTCCTTAAACATGAGGTGGATGATGATCTGTGAGAGATATAGTAGGTTCTTTCACTGGACAGAGGATTAGGTGACATCTAATGTCTCTTCCAACTCTTACATTTTATGCTAGCACCATAGAGATTATTTTATTTATTATCTAACATAATAACATAGAGATTATTTTATGTATTATGTATTTTATGTATTTTAAGGCTATCTGACTCCATAGTAACTCTCAGAAGCTTACAGATAAATTAAAAAAAAACTATCAAGGAAAAGAAGAAGAGAATTAACTATGAGTTGAAGAAGCTTCTTGGATGAGAAGCGAAATGTCTTCAAAGAAAAAGAAAGTTCAGTTGCCTCTTGAAAAAACACCTTTGGGACAAGACAATTAACTGGAGTCCAAACTACCAAAGAACCAATGGGATGAAGGGAGGGACTCAAACAATCAGTCTATTCCAGGACTTGGGAGAATAATCAGGTCTTTAACAGCTTACAAAAAAATCAAAAGGGTGAATTCTGGAGCCTATTCTGAAAAGAATATCATACCACAGATCAGAAGCCATCACTGAGAAGTCACACTTCCTAGATCACACATGATGACACTGGTTAATGTATGGGATATGAAGTGTGCCCATTGCAGTTGATCTTATCAAATGGACAGAAACATATGGATGCAGGTGATCCATTATGTAGCAATGCCCTTTGCCATGATGGGCTTTATAAATGATAACCCAAGACCTAGAATTGTATCTGGAAGCCAATCAGCACAGACTGCAAAATAGTATAGTACTCAAGAGCAGCACCATGTTGAGCATATTATAGGAAACCAATTGAAGAGACCAAGACATGAGCAGTTGTCTGAAGACTTTCCCAGTTCAGGTATAGGTACAACTGTTGAACAACATAAACTTCTGCAAAAGCCTTCCTGGCCACAACTGTCACCTGTTCTTCAAGGAGCTGTGAACTGAAAGGATCTCTAGGTTTCTCACTCAGCCTATGCACCTCCCCATAATGGAACTTTTTTTTAAATTACATTTATATGCCACCCTTCTCCGAAGACTCAGGGCGGCTTACAATTTTTGGGATACAACCCAGTGTGCTCAGCAATAGCCTTCATTCCATTGTATATGCCTGCTTATTACTAAGCAGCATTTTTACAAAGTCAGCTTATTGCCCCCAACAATCTTGGGTCCTCAACTTAAGTGGAATGTTCCAGGAACCATATGAATAAAAAAAATCAAAGTTATTCAGTCTTTTCAAAATTGAGTCTGAGCTTTTTCCTTTCCATTCAGGTCTGTACAGCCTACAGGCACTGGAACAAGAGTACCAGGTGAGGGCAATGTAATTCCCTTATCAACACAAAAATGGACAGAAAAGTCAACAAACAGGCTATGACCAGGGAGAGAGGCTCACTTGAACTCTCCAAACTATAAACACAATTTGGTTGGAGTTTTGCAGCATCAAAACTGAATAAATAATTTTGATTTTATGCAACATAGTTTGGCATACTGTTACTCAACTTTATGTCTCAGACAGGTGATGAACTTGAGGTCCTTTCTTCCTTAGTCAGCACAGAAGAGGGTACCAGATGAGAAAGAGTTGACCCAGTGTACTGTATATGGCAGAGTTATTGCTTAAAAGAAACAAAATGTTTTGTTATATGTTAAAAAAGCACTTCATTAATTTCCTGACTTGGTTATTTTATTTCTTCCATGTGAATCATCCTCATGTCTTTCAAAAATTGTTATTTGAGAACCTATGGCTTGTTTAAATTGGTAATATCTTCTTTCTTTAAAGAATGTTTCATTCAAGCCATACAGGACTGACCAAAGTTCAACAGATATAAATCTCTCATATAATTGAATATTTCATTATGTCTAATGTTTTGTATGTCTGCTGTTGACTAGAAAGTTTGTTCCAACAATCATCTGGTAAATTGACAGTCTTATATAGAATGATATAGCAATATGGTCTGATTGTGTTTGAAGATAATAGATATTCCAATATATCATGATCTGATGTGAGTTATATTTTATTGGTAATGCAGAAAAATCCCCCTACATTTGATTTGCTAGTTCTTGGATAAATTGATAAAAAGAATGTGTGGTATTTGAAAAAAAGAAGACAAATTCATAAGGATGCAATATGCTGTCTTCATATTTATTTCATTAAATTTGATAAGAAGGTACTGTATATGTGCATTTTTACATGTTACTGTGCAATCATTTTTCCAATCTACCTGGTTTCCCACTTTTGTGTTAAATTCTAAAGACACTATTCTTTGTGTTATGTCTTGTGTTGTTTAGCACTTTTATCAATGACTAGATGCGATCAAGTCTGCAGATAGCATAAAATGTTATATTTTGTGGGATGACTACTATTTTAGATACTCTAAAAAACTAGAACAGGCTGGATAACTTGTAGAGGAGAAAGGACCATACCGATAAATTAAAAATCATTGTGTGCCACAAATGAGTATCAGGTGTCCCAGTGGCAGCTTTGTAGCAAACTAGTGGCAGCAGCACTTGGAGCTGTTGGCGGCAGTGAGTTTGGCTGTGTGTCTTTGTTCTGACCCAAGCCTCGTTCAAATCAAATAATCACAAAGTATATATAAAAGCAAACCTTTTAATGCATCTCTGTGAATTCTGTTCATTCACAGCAAAGAGTCATTAAAACTAATTGTTCCAGATAAGAGCATGCCCTTTCAAGGTTACGAAAGGCTGCAAGAATATAAAATTAACTGCAGAGAAATATTCCAAACCAAAAATTTCCAAACACGAACCAGAACAGACAGGACTTCCACGAGAACTTGGAGTTGAAAGAACTTCTTTGCTTCCTGCAAGGAAGCCAACCCCGAAGGCAGGTTTTTATCCCTTATGGGAGGAGCCATCACCTTGCAGCCTTACTCCCAACTTGCCCATGCTGCTTCAGCTGCTCTTTCCTTCGAGCAGCCCTGCATGCACGTGCACTGAGCATAGGCACCCCAGGGTCCTCTTTGTCACTGCTGCCAGACTTCACAAGCTCCAAACGCAGCACCCCACTCTCTGATAGTCCTGGCCCCATCCCTGCATCACACACAGGCTCTTCATCCAAGTCCTCACTCTCAGAGACCTCAGCTGCCTACACCTGCTGCCGGTGAACCACAACAGTTTTTTGGGATGGTGGCAGCAATGAATTTATTACTCTTCAAAACAAAAAAAAAATGTTGGCAACTAAATGTATCTGTATGTTCTGTAGGACTGATCTGGAAAGTCTTGATTAATGGACTAAAATGAGTAGGCTTCAATTTAACAACGAGAAGTGTAAATACATATGTAATATTTTGGACCACCAGTCAAACAAGATACAGCAGTATGTATGAGCATTTATGAAAAAAATAAAAAGTATGGGATCTAAATCATAGAAAGTCTTTATTTCACTCTGTTCTGCTTAGATCAGATAAATTTGAACTATGAGTCCAGTTCTGTGTCATAATTCAAAAAGGATAGTGGCAAACTGGACCAAATTCAGGAGACAGCAACATGGTGAAAGGACCTGGAAACTTTTTACCATAACTGAGAATATATATGACAATACTGTAGTATTCAGATATCTGAGGACTGTTACACGTTCTCTGTTATCCTATAGGGCAGGACTAGAACTAAAAAGTTAAGGAGGTTGACATTAGAGGGAATTCCTTAACTGTATGAACTGTTATCCACTAGTATGGACTGCCACATGAGGTGTTTAGATATCTTTCAGTACAGTCTTCAAATGGAGATGTATCAGATTATGAATATGTATCATATGGTCATAATATGGTTATGTATCCAAAATATTCTAGTCAATTCTTCACTCAACTGGTGTTGGATTTCTATATCATTTTGTCATGTTGCTATGTTGTTGTTGTTTTATTTGGGAAGTTTGGACAACCAGCAAGATTTAAAAGTGATGGAATGATATGTAACGGGATTCAACATACTTTCAACAGTAAAGTAAGATAATAAACATAAACAAGAGGGATTTGAAACAAAGCAAAACCAATCTTAAACTTCCTGAAAATAATGTAGAAAAAAAACCTCTTCTTTCAATTCAGCTGAATAATATTGAAGATATTTGTATAGATTTACTTTGTTTTTTCAAGTTGTCTGAATGACAGGCTTTGCTCGTAAACATACAAGGCAGATCCAATGTTCCAATGAAAGGTCTGTTTTCAGAGCTTCAGCAACTATGAACCATTTCTCAAAGGAGACATGAGTAAGCTTTTTCTATTAAGGTCTGGCTGGCTGATGCAACACCAAAATGCCAGGTGAATTGTCTTATTCAACATGATCTACTAACAAAAGACCAAGGTGCTTTTCCTGAATTTCTGTATAGCTTAACAATGTGGTGTCTACAGTTGCTCAGCCAAAGTACACTTTAAAATTGATTATGGAATATACAGACTGTTATTGTTTAGTGTCAAGGTATTGAATTAATAAGGATAACACTCAATTTTAACATGGGATTTAACTGAAGAATCAAAGCAAAGTTAACATCAAATAATGAGATTTAATATTTCTGCCAAAATATATTTTCTGTTAAATATCTGAAAATTTATTTGATGAAAAAAATAATAAAGACCTACTTATAAATCATTCATAGCTCTAGAAAATATATAACAAAAGGTATTTTAAAATGTAGTAAAATTGAGCCAACACGCTCTTGGTTAGGAAGAATTGCAGCCATGAAAAGGAACATTCAAACAAGGCTGAATTTTTAGTTTCAAATGATTCCCATAAAATTGGAAATAAGAATAGATTTTATATAGTCCGATAAAAGACCTAGGAACTCCTGAATTGCATTATCAAACTAGTTTTACAACCTTTCACACCATTTAATGTTTAGGCTACCTATGATTTAGAGAGCAGAAGTCCCAGATGACTAGCAAAAATGCTTTTGGACTGATACAAACAGAAATATGTCACATTACAAATATTGTGCAATAATAAGCACTATATAAAAAGTTTGGATTAAAATATGTATATTGATTGA
The DNA here is from genome assembly GCA_009733165.1 of Naja naja. Lineage (NCBI taxonomy): Eukaryota > Metazoa > Chordata > Lepidosauria > Squamata > Elapidae > Naja > Naja naja. The sequence continues at coordinate 258,319,993 of CM019149.1, read as the reverse complement.
CCACTTTGAGCTAATCTTTACTTGAAAACTATTTTTAAAAAGGTAAAGGTTTCCTGTCAGTCATGTCTGACTCAAGTGAGGCAGTGCTCATCTCTGATTCACAGCCGATGAGCCAGTGCTGTTGAAAGATGTTTCTGTGGTCATGTAGCCAACATGATTATATACCAAAGGTACATGGAACACTGTTACCTTCCCACCAAAGTGGTGTCTATTTATTTATTTACATTTGCATGCTTTTAGATTGGCAAGAGATGGGCAAGTAATTGAACAAAATGGGGCAAGGAGATAGGGCAAGCAATTTACTCCATAACATGGTACTTAGATCTTGAACTGCCAGCCTTCTGGTCAACAAGCCTAGTATCTTAATTGTTTGGCCACCATGCCCTGAAAATTATATTTAAAGTCATTCAAATTAACAATTAAATATACCCTTGCTTTTCTTAATTGAAAAATCAGCTAACTTTGATCAAAGTGTATTAGGAGGGCCACCATCCCACTCTGCTAACTTTAACAGGAAGTCTTTCCATTTTTTAAAATAAATCCCAAAGGCCTGAGCCAGCACATTCACAACATAAAGCAGCTTATCTCTTGAACATGCTTGCTTGGTAAGTGCAATAATAGGTTTTACATATATAAGAAAGGGCCAGAAGTCAAAAAGTGTTGACTTTTTGGATTCTCCACACCCAAAAGGATGCTTCAGCCTCACATGGACTCTTACATATTGTAAACATACAGGTCTCCATTTTTATTTTATTAAAAATTAAAATTTCAATAATAAAAACAATTACAAATAAAACAAACAAATAAAAAATAAAAATAAAATGTCCGTTAATAATTATTATAGATACAGCATATCTGTTTTAACATTCATCAAATACTCCAACTTTATATTTCTTTCTTTTGCTTCTATTAATCTTTACCTTTAATTCCTTCATTTGGTGTTCTAGAACTTGATTTCTTTTTGTGTATTCTTTATTCCTTCTCACAAAATTCTCTAAAGTTTTAATAAGAGTCTTTTGTATATCCAATATAGATAAATTATCTAGGTCACTCTCTTGGTATGTTATTTGTATATTCCTTTTAATTATTAAGATATCAGGTAGTTTATTTTGTATGTTCATTGTAACCTATTTTTTTCGTGTCATTCTTGTAGCCTGTCATTTTTAAACCCACTTTTAAATAAGTGTCAATCTTGTCAGGTAATACTTGTTCCTTTTCCACAGCATTTTTAAATACAGACTATCTATAGATGCAGACACTGTTAAAATTAACTTCTGGGTCCATTGTTCAAAAATATGTCCAAAGGTAAAATATTTGTCTTTGTTCTGTATTTGTAAGTTGAGTTTCAGTGTCCTTGTCCTTTAAATATAATCTTTAGTTTCTTCTAGTTTCCTCTAGGATCCTTTCTTTAAAAGTCTTATTATGCTGTTTTTTTTTAAAGAATTCAAAACTAAAGCATTTTCCCAAAGGAAGGATTCTAGATAAGGAATAATTGTCTGGAGTACATGTGAGCAATGTCAAGTCCTCAAATTTTCCAGGAAGGAATTACTGAAGTGTTGATTTATTCTACTCTTCATTCCACCATGACCGTTGTGTCCATTTTTCATGGAGCCATCTTTAGTTCACCATGACCCAATAGCCCTCAGCCATAAATGTTTCAAAAAACTTATTCTCCTTGCCCAAATGTTTTATTAATTTTTACTTCCCTTTTAATTATGCACTCATGTCTTACTAAGCAGTTTAAGCCAAAAGAAGCATGGACAACATTGTTTACAATTATGTAGGCTGTGAAATGTTTTTTAAAAATCCAATCAGAGACCCCAAAACCACCATATGTTTACTCTATTTAAAATAATAGGAACATTCACCATGACATAACTCAAACTGGTCCATTTTATTGTTGTGTTGTTATCAGTTTCACATTTTTCAGATTCTATTCAAATGTTTTACAGATAACTGAACAGTTGAATATCCCTAATTAAATTCTTTGACTAAGTTTTCAGTAACTCCAAATCCACAGGCATTTTATTAGTATATTGAATGGTTGATCCAATCAGATTTCATTTCCTGTCTTTTTTTAAGTACACAGTATAGCAATGGACTTCACAGAGTGTCATTTCTATAATTTCATGTCAGAATTAATTGCTTTATTCATAGCATTCTTTTAATCTTTTCACCCATGTTGATATTTTGGACAAAATTGTATTTGAAAGAAGCAGTTTTAAAAAAGCAAATTAAAGATCACTCTTGTTAATCATGTGTCAAACGGTGCAGCAAGGACACCATGTAATGATCAGAGGGAATGCACTTAGTGACTTTAGAAAAGATGATTAAAATGTAAATTAATGTAGGCGGTTGTTGGTCAATGGAACTAAAAAGAACTGGACAAAAATACCCTGCAAGTAGAATTCCAGTGAAATAAAGGCATGCCTTTTTAAGGAGTTACTTTTCCTTAGGCTTCCTGTCCAAATAAAACTTTTATTGAAGCCAATAAAGAAAATATTTTTAAATGTGTCTTTCTAAAAAGCAATTAGGATAATGGATAATAGGCAAAACACTGTCTATGGCAAAGCAGTTGAAGCCTCATTACTACTTATGACAAGAAGGGATGGAGGTATTCTCTCTAATGTTTAACACTGATCATTTAGCTGCAGCTTTTGAAGAAATGGTGTTTCATTTTTACTTGAGGAAATTCCCACTAGAAAATTGACTGGCAAAGGCATTTCAGATGATATAGCGGAATTAAATGCTTCCCAACTTCATTTTAAAAAAAACCATGAGATTCAGTTGTATTTCTGGCATGGTGTCATAATACATCTTCTAATTATCAATTCTTAATTTAGAGGTTAAAAATAGAACAGTTTTTCAGAAAAACTCTAGGATTTTGATGGATCATGTCTGTTAAAGGATTTCAAGTCTAAATAAAGAAAAAAAATGTAGTCTAAAGAGCTAATGCCAGCTAGGTACAAAACCATTTGGATGATTTGAAAGTATGCCCATGTGGCCCTCACATTTTATATTTATTCCTTCTTTACTCTATATCCAAACAATTGGCCAACAAATAGCAGCATTGAAGACCATGACTTGAACAAAAACAAGCTGCATTTCAAATAATTCCAATGACTGCAGCAAAAATAACAGCAAAATGCAGAAGAGGTAAGACTCCTTTAAAAGAAATGTTGGTAGATCTTCAGCATTGCTTGGATGCTGATATTTATATGGATTTACTTCTATTATAATATGACGGCAGGGATCAAATGCAGCTTCTGATAACCATGAAGGATTCAGGAAGTAGAAGGTTTACATGAGCCATATTGATTATTCCAATACTGAAATCACGTATATTTCTTCATATAAATACATGCACACACACACACATACACTAAACTATTTTATGCATTTTAATCAAAGCAATTTACTTATATATCTTAGTTTTCTTTTTCTTTTTGCAAATAAATGTTGGATACTATCTACATGTTGGAAAATGTAATGTAGTTCTTTTAATAGCTGCACCAAATTATAGATGAATTTTGAATACTTTTCCAAACATTTTCTCATTTAGGTGGAAGAAAACTCCTGCTCCCCGATCTACCTTAAAGATACCAATTTCTGCTATTTTCCCCTTAGTTTAGGTGTTCTCATTTTTATATATGGAAGATGATTGATAGAAGATAGAAGATAGAAGATAGATAGATAGATAGATAGATAGATAGATAGATAGATAGATAGATAGATTTCTCAAAGAAACAATGTAAAAAATCATCAGTCTATGTTCATAATCCTGCCTTTGCTTTTTTGCTTTTCCCTTGCAACCACAGTAGGAATCTAATTTGGAAAGCACTGAGTAGAACATAGAAATAAATCAACAATGTTCATAGTTACTGAAACAGGATGGGGAACAAACAGTGAGCTGTAAATTCTACGGTTACATTTTAATCTAGATGTTTTTAAAAAATCAAGGACTTAAAACACACAGAGACCTACACAAGAGAATTCAATGTTCAAGGCAAGTGAATATTAATCTCATAAAATGGATATTGCAATACCAAAAGATACCTTCCACACAATCTATACTTCCTGTTGCAGTAATAATCAAATTGCAAATGCCATTGAACATTATATCATATGAATTTTAGTAAGCGTTTCCAATAAATTTGCATTCATATTAAATTTTATTTACTTGTTTGATGCAATCATCATGACTAAGTTTCTTTCCAAAGTCAGAATATGGTTAAAACCATCTTATTTTGAACTATTTCAAATCCGCAGCAAGACAAGTTGCTCTGGTCAGGATAGAAAGATCTGATCTACAGGAAAAGTAATTTACTACAAAAATCAACCGAAACAAGATAGTCTCCTAACTACTGATGTGTGAACCTAAAAAGGCACCACACTTCCATTCATTTTGGATAAACATCCCTGCATTTGGATGCTTATCTTAAGCTTACATAAATTTATCTTGCTGAACCTGTTTGAAAAATCAGATTGGCAATCTTTCAAAAAATGTAAGGTTTCCTAGTGAGATTTCTCATACTTTTTCATTTTCACCCATGTTAAAAATAAACCAGGAAAATGTCATATCTTGAATAAAGTTAATATGCCCTTGTCTAACTTACTGAAGTTATAAAGAAGTTTTAGTAATTCAATATGAACCTAAACAGGTTAGGGTTTTGCTTTCAGTTAAATGTTGAATATAACTTTGTCATTCTACTGCTTCTTTTGTTTTAAAACCTAACATTAGGAATCACTGAATAATTTTGGAGTATAGTTCAGTTTACATTATTGTGACTAATCCAGTTTATCTATAGAATAGTGCAATTATGTTAAACAATTGCTGATTTAGCAGTATTTGCAAAGGACCCAGAAAATCCTTTGCAAATGCAACAAACTGGAATTTCCATGACCTGTCTTCCTCATCTTCTTTTGCAATTGCTGATGCTATTGTACCAAATACTTTCTATTACATCTCCCGATCCATCAATCATTAGATTATGCATTTGGATGGAAGCTGGTCTACTGATTTACATCTATAACATGGATCTCTTGAAATGCCCAACACCAATATGATAAAATCATCTGATCATAGCTCTGAATCAAAGCAGTAGCTATGATCAAAATCCAGAGTTGCATAAACACTTATATATTTATTTGAATATTCAATGTATGGACTGTAATCTATGCCAAATAGATTACTCTATGTGAAATGGCAGACTTTAAAAAAAGTATTATGGATTGGCAAGAAGGATTGACATTAATAAATAAAAATCTTCCTTGCACTACTTGAAGAAAAAAGATACATAAGGTCAATAATGTGTACCTCCTAAAATACATAGTGGAAGAAACTGATATTGTAGCTTGCATTTCTTCAGGAGATAAAGGATACTTACATGGGGATCTATCATTATTCGTGCACATAACAATGCTAGGATAGGATGCTTGAGAAAATGATTGGCCAAAAGTAAGCCAGTCAGTTTTAATGGTTGAAGACGAACCTGAAGCTGTGTGTCCTTAGTTCTAATCTAATGTATGAGTTTCTAGATATCAGTGCAGTGGATTTTAGAACTTTGACAAATAGAAACAAACTAGACAGAATAAGTCAGTTAACATTAATTGAGCTGACTAATGGATTTATGCCAATTTCAGGAACTAAACTCTGTTTTAAAAAGATGTGCCTACATGGATATCAATGCATTACACTTGTTGTCTAAGCAATCTCCCCCCTTCACTTATAGACCTGTGGAATTTTGATATCAAGAGTAATATGTGCTGGAGATGTTTTGGTTTTACTTCCCTTAGGAATACATCAATGTAGATTGTCCTTCCATTGATTGTTAAGAACTATCTGGATGGAAAACAGGTTCTGTGATGTAAACTTGGGGTGAAGCTCACTGAACCCATTATTAGTGAGAGGAGGGATGGGGAAAGGATCTGAGTATTTTGATTTAAAAGAGTTTTCATTATTATATAGATGAGTGAATTTGAGTTATATGTGAAGGGCCCAACTCAATGGCTAGCCAGTTATGATTGCCTGGTTAGCGATATATAAGCTCTTTTGGGGGCATTTAAGGAAGCAAAGACTGACGAATCCCAGTAAGAATGGGATAGCATGAACCATATCTCAAAATTTTGGATCAAGCAAGATATGGCAAAAAGATTTGGATAGACCATTACAGGGAAAGGAAGATCTCCAGTCTGCTGGTGATCCCATCACCAATGCAACCAATGTACCAATATACTGTAAGTATTTACCTATTTGAATGATAAGTTTAGGCTCCTACTAATATTGCAGCAGACTTTACCAGGATTTTTTTCCTGCCTTCTTGAGTTGGTCTTTTTGCTAATAGTAGAAAATATTCACTCTTTGGTATTTTTTTATTTCTATCTCTCTGCCTTGGAGGCTAACTGGCAAAAATCGGGAAGTCATGGCTTCCCTGGCAGTCAAGGGCTTGTCTCAAATCATTTCAGATTTGAATCAACCTTCATATTTGTCTCAGAATATGTGAAAGAAATGGGAGGAGGTTTTATATTACCACATTGCTATAGTCAGATCATACTCCGATGGAGCTGAAATTGGCACTTTAAGACCATAGGATACACAGCTTTGGTCTACAGAGAACATTTATTAAGGGATAACTTCCATACCTCACATAGTAAGATGTCAGTCCCTGACTTTCACTTAGAATTTCCTCTAGGAAGCAGTCAGGATCCTGCAATAAGTTACTAGGTTCCAATAATAGAAGTTTACTGGTTTAACAAGATAAGCACCAGTGCATTCACACATACATTCTTACCTCTCTCATACAACCAGATTCAGCCCAGAACCAATCTGAGAAAATGGAAAATATATCAGGATAAGAAGCAATTAGCACTTAGCAATTAGCAATTAGCTTGGACTTTCTCTTTTCAGAGCAGGCTGTGTGTGACTATATATAACATTGATTAATTGCCATTCATTTGTTTATTTATTTGACCTGCTTCCTTGCTTGAGCAGTGGGTTGAATTAGAAGACCGCCAAGGTCCCTTCCAACTCTGTTACTCTTATTCTTCAGCTATCATATCTCCTTGTAAAGTGTACAAAATCAGTTCCTTCCAGATAGTGGTTGCTGTCTTTGGATGATGGTGTTAATTTTTACTCATTTTTGAGATACTGGTTCTTATTTCCAGAGATTTCATTTTGCCTATTATAATATACCACAATGTGATGAGGAAAGGAACAATCCCATCATGAAGACTAGGATAAGTATACACAAAATTGTTACTAAGTTCTGTCAACCAACAACTAATGAAAATAGAAAAGTAAGTAAGCCAAGTTGATGATGGAATGGCCAATCTCATAGGTGATATTTTATATACTACAGCAGCTGTTTGGAATGAGAATTCCCTTTTACGGGTCCACTCCCCAGAGTATTTTTCCTCAGAATTCCATCTGCCCCTACTGATTAGTGTAGCAAGCTACAACCTGTGACATACTTCCAGCCTATTTCAATTTCATGACAGGATGGTGTAACTTGACATGGATATCTGATTCAATATGGTAAGATACAGCCCTTTTCTTTCCTTTGTGTTTTCCCTTGCCTTCTATGCGTTATGATACATAATATTAAAGGTAGGCCAAACCTTCTTTATGGTTAAGAATAGAAATCAGACAAAAATGTCTCATTATCCCTGAAATTAAAAAGGGACAAAAACCGTAATAATAAATTATTTATCAATATGCTGCATATTCAGAATAGCCAAAATCAGATAGCCAAATCATTTGCCTCACTTACCAGTGAATAAGGCAAGACTGATTAACAATCAACAGAAGCTGCAATACAAATTGACAAAAAAGTATATTTCTTTAAATAGTCATGTTTGTTGATTACTAAGTAACCATGATTAGGACCTCTCTTAATATTCTTTTATTAATTATCATTCCTACTATATATGTATATTGGTTCAGTGTCCAACAAGAAAAAGAATTGTCCCTGTACTTTTCCCCCTAGAAATCAATGTTATCCATATTAATCTGCTTATTCACCCCAGCCAATTAAAAAGAGAAGTTATTATTCTCAATGCATAGTGAATGAAAAATGATCCATATTTGAAATCACAAAATTAAATACCATAAAGTCCACATTCTTATTCATTTGTATCCATTCGTTCTTCATCAGGTTGCCTGTGAAATCAAATCTGATCCCCATGAGAATCATGAATAAATCAACCTCTGTGTAATTTTCTTCCACTTTTTGGCTCATTCTGCATGCTTATAAATCTCTTCAAATATGTTGAACAGCATATAAATCAATGATTCTCATCTTGCTACAAAGAAGGGCTAGAGTAGTGGTTGAAGTACTGGACTGAGGAGATCCAGTTCCAAGTCCCCTTTATTGTACTGAGAAGGCCCAGAATAATTTCCTTTATAAGATTTGGTGGGTGGTTTTTTTGTTGTTGTTGTTCTGTTCTGTTTTGGGTTTTGATTTGTTTTTTGGTGGTAAAATGAAAGGAGACCCCTTATACACCATTTGAGCTCCCACATAAAAAGAGAATGATAAAAACAATAATATATAAGCTAATAAGTGTCCTAGTTCAAAAGGTGAATGTGCTATTTCTACAGGGCTTTATTCATAGGATTTCATTATCTTGAACAGGAGTTTGTAATAGAAATTCTAATAGAAACTTTCTTCCTGATAAGAGACATTCAAGTTTATCTGATGATGAACCAATTTACCTGTGTTTTTACGTGGATGAACAATAAAATTACTGCCTTGGACCTTAATGGAACTGAAGATGTAAAATCCATAGTTCCATGCATAAAGCCTAGCACTTAATTCCATGCAGTGCAGCAAATATTGCAACCCTAACAGATGGTTATTATACAGACATCCATGAGATTTTTTTCTCCCCTGAAGCAAATTCAGCAGCAAAATTGTTCTAATGTAAGGGAAAGACATTCTTACAGTCTAACAGACTGTACCATCAAAATAAGTTGATCATAGTGCTTTATCTAAAAAAAAAAGCTCCTGGGGAAAAAAACAGATACAAGCAAAATATGGTAGCAGAATGTTTTATCAATAAATTTTTTTGTTGGAATGTCTAATGTACGTTGAGAGAAACTGGATTCTTCATTGCTTTCTCTCAAGTATACTGAAAATATACTGCCATTATTTCTTTCTATGACCCTTTTAGGAGATGTTGCCTATTAGGAGAAGAGAGTCAACTAGCCTAATAACACTTTTGCTCAACATGGCATGTATATTTGTGTTTATTAGGATATATTCCAGCATTCTTTTCCAAGAAAATCAGAGTTGAAAAATGCAAATTTCTTCATTATAGAATTCATAGACAGAGGCTTGCAGCCAAGAAAACCTCCCAAATATTGACTAGCTATGTTAGCCAAGGCATTTGATGGCAAAAGGCTGGCTAATGGAGAATGAAGATCTGTTGTCCATATAAAAGCATGCAGGAATTTCTTGGAGCAAATGGGTAGGGCATCTGTTTTCCCCAAATGGAGCACCTTTTGATGCAATTAGTGTGACTCTTTGTTGCCAAAATTAGTAGCACAGAGACTTGATTGAGTCATCAGCTCAGTTTGCTATTCAGGCAGTGGAACAGGGCCCTTGAAGCCATAAAAGGTAAGGACTCTGCTGCCTAAATTGTCAGTCTTTCCTTTCCTTTATGGCCGTGGCTAAACAATAAGTAGTTCCTGAAAATGCTGGATTAGCCTGTGGCTACAATTATAAGCTTTCACCTCTTCTTCACTTGGTTCTTGGAATCTAATTCTGAGCATCCACTTTCATCCTGGCTAAAATAATATAAACAGATTCCTTTTTTTATTATTCTGAGGCAATGAAAACTGAAACTATCTCCTGTAGTGGGAGTCTAGCACTGATTTTCTAATTCCAACTCATTCCGAAAAAAATATTAATGAAATGTGGACTTTATTCAAGGTTATATCCTGCATTTTTCTTCATAGCTTGAAGTTCTGAGGGGCAAGGACGTAGAATGACATCATTATAGTGTCAAGATAAGCAGGGCAACCTTGCTTGCAGCTGGATAACTATTTGTAGATCAGGTCTACCAGCTCATTATATTTTGCCCAATCTTAGAAGGAATGTTTTTGTTACTGTAAAGCTGAAGTAAATAAATAACAATTACAGGTAAATAATTACTTCTATTCTACTAGGAAGGGGGGGAGAATTCTATCATCAACTAAATTTGCTTCTACTTAGTGATTATATGTTCCCAACCAATGATAGATGGTATGTATAGAGGGAACCAGCCAATTAATATGTTAGAAATGTTCATAGGAAAAAAGGATATATGAGCAGAGAACAAAAACATCAGAGAAATAGTCTTGTTAGGTCATTTGTTATTGATAGTAAAGTACAATATGAAGTTCATATCAGACATCTGAGTTACTATTTTTCCCCTTTTGCCCGGTTTAAATGAATTGAATTGTGTTGTCTACACATTGATCGAGGCATGATCAAAGATTACAAAGCAGGAAACTGTTAAGTATGATTTCAAAGGCTTACTACAATAGCAATGAACTCCCATGCTGACTATTCAGAGAAGTAAAAAAAAAAGACCTTCAGGAACAGTTTTATTTTGGTTGGAGTGATTGAATAAAAGTTCAGCATTTGCAATCATAATCTTTTGATCTACATAAAGTAAAAGTAAAAAAGAAGTAGCCTCATTCCAAAGAAGGAGTGGTATGCACTGTGGGTAAAACCCTGCAAAATTCAGCTCTACTGCTGACATCAGTATTAAATATCATTATTTAAAATCCAAATAATAGCAGTCAACTATCTTTTTGTCAAAATAAAGCTGCTTTTAAACAAGGTAAAGGCATTATCCACTTCCTGCATGATATATTTAGAATTGTTACAAGGATAACATTAGTAAGAAGGCGGGAGGTGAGAGGAAAGAGTATAGCTTCCAGCAGAAAAAGCATGGACATTGGAACAGAAATTGCTTCCAAATTAGGAATGTAGAAGGAGATGGGTTATCTTAAAATAACATGATCAACCAGAGTGGTTTTTACTTTAGTGCTGATCATGCTATCCACTGAGAAGAGCTAGAAATAAAATAGCATCCATTAGAAAAGCTTTTAAAAAAGAACAAATAAAAATATAGTGGTTATTTTGGAGACATTGTTTTTTTAAAAATGTACATTAAAAATGGAGAAGTTGCATAAAATATATCCTTTTAATAAAAGACAGAGGTGGACTTAGAAACAAAATTTTACTTCATTTAAACTCCATCATAACATCCTTTTTCTTCACCATCACTATTCTAAAAAAGTATGATCTTTTTGGTGGGGACACAGCTGACCCATCACATGACCTTCACTTGAAACACTCATAACTTGAGCCCTTATAAACAGAAGAACACCGACACTGATATCCTCTAAATTCCCTTGAAGATGTTACCTAGCCTGATAATGAAATGTTCAGAAACCAAAAACCACAAGCTCAGAAAAAGAACCTTCAACCTCATCCTACACCTGAGCTACAGACATTCACCACTGTTGCAAAACATGTTATCTCTAGGGTTCCAGCCTGATTACTTTAACCATTACAGAAAACTGGCCATCTAGAAACACCTATGGATACTTCAAATATTCAATAAAAACTACAGCCATCCAAATACTAATTTGAAGGTTTAAAACCTAAGATTTCTCTGCTATATTTCTTGTGTTCCTAATATTGGTTTTTGAATTCAAGCTTCTGGAACTTTATATCCTGACAATTATTTATTGAAATGAATTCAAAAAAACAAGTAGGAAGGAAGACCAGCAGGACCTCATAGTTATTAGATCAGCATTCTGATTATTCACATAAATCTTTATGTAATAAAACCTTGTTGGACATCACCTGCTGTGCCTCAGCAACCTGACAGAAAAAGCAGATGCTGCCTTTCTGCTCCACAGCAAAGAGTAAACACATTTCCTTTAATCTAAAAACCATCATTAATTGCAAATTTATTTGCTCTGAAGCATGCACTTAAAATAGTTGCAATCAGAACATAATGGAATTTTTGCTTTAACTCTGTTATATCTAATAGCTGAGAGAACAACAAAAAACGTCTTGTGTTGAACTTTATTGTTTTACAATATACTCAGTATTAATTATGGCACAAAATTACTTTAAATTGATACAAGCCAAATCATATTATTTTAGGTTTCTGACTGAATTTTGTAATCATTTTCAACACTTCAGTTTCCCCTAGTTTAGTGATACTATTGAATAGTGATACTATCCAATTCTATGCATTCTTTTACTACTGATTAAACTAGACTGAATTCAATAGAAATACTTAAAAATAAGAAGTATCTTTGTGCATATTATGATTCTAACCAGATTGTGAAAATGTGCTGAGAAAGTAGCAACCAAACATAGTTTAGCACTGCAATTATATTTTAGGTTTATGGAAATTCCCAATATCTCCTGTTGTACAATAAGTTTGGAGGAGTATCATATATCCAGATGAAAGCTTGAATAATTCTTCCATCCAGAATTGTGGAAATAGGAAATAATAGGAAATGAACATAGTAGAAAACAGTTACATCTCAATGTAGACTGTATTAGACTTATCTAGGGTAATTGGTATGGCAACTAGAAAGCTTGACTTCTCTATATAGCGTTAGGTGTTGCAAAGCTATTGAAACTATAGAAATAGTGTAGGGAATAGAACAAAAATGATCGGGGAGCTAGAGGATAAAACATATGAAGAATACAAGAATTGGGGATAATCTATTCTCCAAAGCATCTGAAGGCAGAACAAGAAGCAATGGATGGAAACCAATCATGAAGAAAATCAAACTAGAACCAAGAAGACATTTCCTAACAGTGAGAACTGGAACAATTTGCTTTCAGAAGTGTGGGTGCTCCATCACTAGAGGCTTTTAAAAAAATTGTCTGAAATGACATAGGGTTTTCTGCTTGAGCAGGAGGTTGGACTCAAAAACCTCCAAGGTCCCTTCCAATTCTTCCAATTTGTCATCCTATTTCATTTTTTTTTATTTTTAATTTTTTTTACTAAATACAAAAGATTAAAATATACAAATATAAAAGTAAAAAATACAGAATTGTACAAATAAACATCATGACAGATTCTATAGTGCAACCAATCATGTTTTCCTTTAGTACAGTTTGATATTGATTTAAATATTCCATCTAGATTATTAAGTGGCAGTTACTTTCTATCCCTAGCAAAATATCTATGTTAATAATATATATTACGTATTAATCTATTCTTACTCCTGGATTACAACTATATAATTTTATAAATAAATCATTTATTTGGCTTAATCAAAATGAGAGGAATAAAAGCTTGTACTCTATGATTTCCTGTCCTTTAACATATATATGGTAGTATATTTCTTAAAGTCCTTATTTCTTTTTATTTTATACATTGTTTTTCTTTACGATCTATCCACTCGTACCATTTATCCCAGATCTGATAATATTCCATATCATCTTTCTCTTTTAATTTAAATGTAAGCCTTTCCATTTCGGTGCATTCATATATTTTCTGAATAACGAAATATATAGGTGGTAAATTAAGCATTTTCCAGTAGTATGCCAGTGAGATTCGTGCCGCTGTTAAGATGTAAATAATCAGATACCTTACTTTAAGTGAATAGTCCCCTTTAATTATACCCAGGAGAAACAATTCGGGTTTCCACTCCAATCTATCCTGGATTATTTCTTCTATCTATGATTTAATCCTGATCCAGAATTTTTAAACTTCTGGACATTTCCACCAGAGATGGAAGAAGGTACCATGGTATCCCTTACATTTCCAACAGGTTGGGTTTGCTGTTGGATACATTTTTGCCAGATAGGTGCCAGATGCCATCTATATAACATTTTGTATAAATTTTCTAAGATACCGATTTTGTTAATGTGAGGTTCCTTTGCCAAATCTCTTCCCAATCATCTAGATCTATATTATGGCCAAAAAATTTAGCCTATGCTATCATTGATCCTTTCACAATTTCCTCGGCTAGGGCATATTCTAATAGGTAATTATATAATTTAGATATCATGTTTTTTTCTGGACCCAGGAGTATTTTATCCAATTGTGTATTTTTTATTTCTAATCCAAATTCTTTTGAATCCCTGTCATATCTCATTGCTACTTGGAGATAGGACCAACAGTTGATTGATAGTCCTTGAGCTTCTAATTCTTGGATCGACTTAAGTTTTCCTTTATTATCTAAAATTGGATGGTATTTAAGCTTTTTACTAATATCCATTGTATTGGGATGAAACATTGCCTCCATTGTTGATAACCATGTCAGGATTTTAATATAATGATTTCTCCTAATACCTGACCAAATTTTTATCAAAGATTTATGCTGAGTGTGTCTACGAAAATATGTATGACTTTTAGTGCTCGGGTTCCACAAGAAGGCATCCACCCTATTTGTAAATCGTGACCTTCTAATGTTAAAACTCTTTTATTTTCCAATTTAATCCAATCCTTTATCCAAACTAGCACCATCACTCTATAATAGGTCTCCCAGGCAGTGAGTCCAAAGCAGCCTCTGCTTTTATTATCTTGTCAATAAGTCTTTTTGATTCTTGATTTTTTACCTGCCCAAATGAATTTCATAGTAATTTTGTCCAAATCTTTAAAGAAGTTTTTGTCTAATTGTATAGGAATTGTTTGGAATAGATATAATAGTTTAGGTAGGACACTCATCTTGATGGTGGCAATTCTACCTAGTAATGAAATTTGCATTTTACTCCAATTTTCCAAATCTCTACCAATTTGTTGTAGTATTTTTGTATAATTGTCTTCCTTCAAAGTTAAAATTTTGGGTCTTAACCATATACCTAGGTATTTGATCTTGTTAACAATTTGTAATCCCATTATTTCTTCTAATTCTTTTTGTCTGCTTTCTGTTAAATTTTTAACTAAAATTTAGTCTTTGTTAGTTTTCAACCCTGCTAATTTGCTGAATTTATCTATTTCCCTTAGTAATATTGGTCCTGAATCCATTGAATCTTCTATAATAAATACCATACCAACTTTTCTCTCGTGGTGTCATCCTATTTCAATTAAAATCACATATCTGGCCTTGTTGTTTCATATAAGTGGATGTAACTATTGGTTAGAATCTGTACAAGAACACTATTTTTAAACAGCCACTATTCTCCCACATTTTTTTTTGCAGGTCCTACATGCCTATTTGAAAATGGCTTACTTTATTTGCATATAGAAGTACAGCCTTATTGTGAACCTTGTGGTTTCCATAGCTCTTTATGTAACCACTCCACTTCTATTGTTTATGCTAATTAGCAGACACACAGTCTAAGCTAGAATAAAAAATTGATAGCAAAGCTATGCAACTGCAGCACTGTAATGGATTAGGCTGCAAGATTTTATGGTATTCCAGTCTAGGTCCCTTCTTCTCCTTATCATTTAATAAATCTCTTATAGAGGTCCACAGAATAACATTTTGACTGACAGTTAATATGAGATTATTAGCACTAACAATATTCAGTTGGGTGCTGTACTATACAGGGAGGATATTGGTAGAAGAGGGAGGGGAAAAAAACCCAATAAAATGATGCCGTGTATGTCTGCTGATAAAAGGTCATTGCGATGATAAGCACATAGAAAATGCTAACAAAAATCAAACTGCCCCTGTACATTTGTACGCTAAAGACAACAGGATATTATTTTATCTCAGATAGGCTTTGAAATGTTAGAGGGGGAATGTAATTGATTCAAAAACAGGAAACAAGAACCTACAAGACATGAAATGATGGATACAATAACTATTTACATGGCTAATCTGTTCATCTCAACTCTTTTCTGATGCGAGAAAATTGGGAGGGAAATTGAGGAAGGGAAATCAACGTCCATAGTTACAGACTTTCAGTGATGGAACTAAAACACATAAAAGGCATGATAAAACCCAAAAAGCTAACATTTTCTAAGTGCCTGAATGTGGCTATGCATGTTCAGAGAAGATGTAAATATCAGATTCAACCTAATTTTACTAATGAGTTTCATAATGGAAAGATATGAGAGGTAGACCAATTGGGTGAAACACATCTATTTAAAGTCTCCCAGAGCTTTATTAGTATTCTACAGAAAGCTATCATACAACCTTAACGAAGACAGAGGTTAGGGGAAAAATGTAAGGAAAACACAAGGTTGGGCAAAGTGAGGAAAAAAGTACTATACCTTTATGACTGATCACTAGATTCTATTCATAATGAATAGGCCTGAAGGCTGAAATAAACTGCAGCAAAGGTTCCTTTTAAGATTTTTTTTTCTAATACCTCTTCCTTCAAAGAACCAGACCATTTTACTAGAATACCTGGACCTGAAAAGATGTAGTTTTGGGTACATGCTTATAATAAGCTGGAAAATCAAATATTTTTTTTCCACTGTTTCCTTCACCTACATAATTTACCACTGTTTTATTGTTCCAAATATGTTTTTTTTCAAGAGGCAACTGTACATTCGTGTTTTTCTTTGAAGACTTCACTTCTCATCCAATAAGCTTCTTCAGCTCTGACTGGTTGGTGGGGAATTGAAGGATTTATATTCCTTGCAGACAGCTAGTCATTTGCATTCTTTTAGCGAATCATTGAGGCCACTTGGAAGTTTGTCTGTGTCCTCAGGGTCACCTGAGTAATACAAGTAGAGGAGTAAAGAAGTGAAACATCTTTAAAGAAAAGCAAGAAAGTCCAGTTACCTCTTGAAAAAGCATCTCTGGGAAAACCATGACCTGGATAACTGATAATTTCCATAGATGCTGTTTGATTTGACTTTTTGTGACTTGGGTATCAGTTAAGTGGAACTAAATATTATTTTAATTTATTTTTTATTATAATTCCCCAACCCTTGAGCATATGCTTTTCAAATTGTCTAGTTTATCATATATTTAAAACCTAAGGACCCTCTTGAAATAAGCTTATTTGAGATTTGCCACTGTCACCTTTCAGAATCATTTCTCTTTCCTGGTCTAACTAGTAGCTTTCAAATTCCTATGTGATGATATGATTAACCAAATCAAGATTGTAGACATAACAGTATGATTGAAACTGCACCTGTGATATGTAGGAGTGTAAGACCAGGATAGGCAGAGGAAGAGACATCAGGATCATTGTTTTAGAGTTGGACATTTGAAGGACCACCCATCTCCAATTGTTCCTATACATCTGGTGTGATCAGACAAAGTGAATGCATTCTGGATCCTATCAAGTGTCATCTTGCAGGGCCCAGGAACATCCTTTCTCTGTCACAATGTTACCTTTTGGAATGATATCTCTCCCCCCCACCCAATCAGACACGTGGATAGTTCCACCCTGATGATGTTCAGGAAACTATTAAAGACCTGATTATTTCCCCAGGTTTCATGGCACAGTGAAGGTTCTTACATTGTTCCTGGGGCCATTTATGATTTTTTTTATTTTTTGTTTTAACTTTACTTTTAATTGTAAGCTGTCCAAATTTGTTGGGAGTCAGGTAGCATATACTGTAAATTAAATGTATGAATGAATCAATCAAATCAAAATGTAAAATTTATTTTTAAAAATGAATCACAATTTAATGGTATCTTTAAAACATTGCTTTGTCTTTGGGTACTCTTTGCGAAGGCAAAACTTTGATCCCTTTATTTCCATCAAAAGGATGTGGTTTTTTGTGTGTGTCTTGCTTTCCATTTATGGTGAACAGGTAACCCAAAGATGTCTGAATTGTGGTTACATTTGGTCTAACGCTAATACAGTAGCCCTTAAATCCAATTAAACTGCATAAGTCTGTTTTCTGAACAACTGAATCAATATTCTATCCAGACCATATGTTGAAAATTCCTCTTTGGTTCATATGATGAACAAACTGTATTCTGTAATAAAAGCATGAATATGACCTATTTTCCAGTGAGTGATAATAAAAGATTTCTATAGAGGTATTTCCAGGGAAAAATGCAATTTCCCTAGTACTTTAAAGTGTTTTGTATGGTCATTTAATAAATGGCATTTTGCTATTGTTCATTTTATGTGGACTAAAAATTAAACTGGCTTATAGACACACTATTCTTAATGTTGAGGAACACTAAAAAGTTAAAATTTGACTCTCAATTTTTATATATTTAGAACCTAAATAAAGGAAATTAGTTGATAATTATGGTTATCTATTTTCCTAACAGGTATGTGTTGGAAATGAAATATCTTCATTTCTGTTCCCCATTGTGTTTTCCCATCACTGGCCTGCTGGGCACTTAAATCAAGTACCAATCTCACAAGTAAACCAAATAGCAACCTTTGAATTTTTAATTGTACAGTCCCGAAAGCTTTGAAGAACCACTGCACATCTAATCAATTTTAATTTAACTCTGAGCCCACTGCTGTGTTTACTGTAAATGGCCTTTATAGGAGTAGAATCTAACATAATTACTATCTCTTTTCATAAGGATGCTATGCATTTCTGTCCAATCAGTTAACAGAAATGAACTGAGATGAGTTGTATTTATGTGTTATGAAGTAGGGAATCACTAATGCATGCTGTTTGTTTTGGGGGGACTTTTTTGCAGAATGACTTTTTAAAAAGATAAAGAAAAAAAGGAAATCTGTTTTCATTGATTTATGGCCAATTTAAAACTTTCTCGCACACACAACACACACACACACACACACTGCAATAGCATGTATATGCATACGTGTCTGGAGTGCTATTTCAAACTTATCTAGTAGCATTCTGCAATATCACTTGTGGAGATGTGCAAGGCAGAAAGGAGATAAATAAAAAAAATCACAATAAGCTTTTGTAAAATTAGGTCTGAATAACGCTTACAATGTAATTGGAGTCATGAACATGATAAAGTTTCATAAAATTAGCTCTGAACCATACTTACAATGTAATTGGAATAATCTTCTGGTCAATTTAATCAGGCTAGCCTTTTTTTTTAATGGATGTCTGAAAGAATCTGAAAGCCCAATCTGCCTTCCTATACATTTTTATATTGCAACACTTAAGTAAGAAGTGTATTCTAATGTCACTGCAACCAAAGATAATTTTTTTTGTTTACATGCCACCTTTATTAATTATTCATAAATAACTCACAGTGACTAACATTCCTAATACTACTTCCTCCCCCTATCTCCCCACAATAACCCTGTGAGGTGAGTTGGGTTGAGAGAGAGTGGCTAGCCCAAAATTATCTAGCTGACCTTCATTCCTAAGGTGTACTAGAACTCATGCAAGCAGAGGTATATAAAAAAAGGAATAGCAAATTATTTATGTATTGCTGCCAAGAAAATTAGGCAAACTTAAAATAACCAAGAACCAAGTTTCATTCAAAGAAGACTTATTTTGGGGGAAGTGGGAGTGGGGATTTTCCATTATGTTAGATTATTCTTAAATTTTCTGACATAAATAAATAATGTAGCTATTGCATGCTCTAACACACTCTTATCCAGAGAAACAAAACTGCCATTTTAAATAAATACTTGATTATTTGGGGATTATTGTTTTTAACTTGTATGCCAAAATTCACACATTGCAAGCTTAGAAAGTACTTGGGTGCTTTTGAGTCAACCATTCTTTCTCAATTCTAGATAGAATACTACATCAAATTACTTCTAAAATGTGGTCAAGACAACTGCCTGTACCTGTTCATCTAGTCACCAGGAATCAAAATGGTTTCAAACATGGAGAGAGAGAGAGAGAGAGAGAGAGAGAGAGAGGGAGGGAGGGAGGGAGGGAGGAGGGGGAGGGAGGGAGGGAGAGAGAGAGAGATTCCATCACAATAAGTGCATTTTTAATTTATTTATCTCATTAAATCCAAGTTTTAATCTCTACAATACAGATACTTTGATAATTATAAACCTCCAATAATGCCTATCAGATTTATCAGGATGTATTTTAAAATCAATCAGTACAAGTAAGTTTATTTGTGGCTTCAACACGGTGAAAACCTGCCTACAACTTTCTTCACATCAAGCAACTCATTCTTCTTTTTCAATAGCCGTGACAGTCAAGTCCTTTGACCTACCATTTGTCTCAGATATTGGCAAAACATTTTCCTATAGACCTGGAGGTTCTACATACTTTTCTTTAAGGCACTGAGTTTCATGAAAAACAAAAAAGCCTTATCATCCTCTGTAATTCCCAAACGACGGTTCCTTTAGTTCACATTTTCAAATTGATTAAGCAATCAAGCTAAAATCTGCTTGGAAATTTTACCTATAGAGAACTACTTTATATCTTCCAGCAACCAACTCAGAGAGCACCAGGATTCCACACTTCAACTTTTAGTTCCGAGTCCTCTAGTATAGCTAGTAAATCATGCTCAGATCTTATAGTATAGCTATAGCATGCATGGATCCTATAACAAAGATCCTGTAGCATAGCTATAGTA
Source organism: Naja naja (assembly GCA_009733165.1). Taxonomy (NCBI): domain Eukaryota; kingdom Metazoa; phylum Chordata; class Lepidosauria; order Squamata; family Elapidae; genus Naja; species Naja naja. The sequence goes on along the minus strand of CM019149.1, from coordinate 258,299,622 downwards.
TGCATGGATCCTATAGTATGGATTCTATAGAATAACTAGTGAACACATGGATACTATAGTAGAGCTAGTAAATCATACTTATTTTTGAAAAAATAGTCTTCCAGTAAAGATGCTATACACTTGGTCCCATCTTCAAAAACTATTTACCCCTATCATTACCATCACCATAGCCTATTATTATTCCATGTTGCAGCATGACTATGAAAATTGAGTTTCTAATAGTTTCACAACCTTAGAAAGTTAACCTCTGAACTTTCTGCAGCTCGGAGAGATGAACATGTAAAACAGTATTCAGGAATCCTAATTACCACAATCCCTGTGTGGTGGGTCTATATTGAACGGCATTGATTATGCCACTGTCTAAACAGAATTCTTGCTAAAGTTGTATAAATAACATTGATCAACCTCTGTAGTGCTTTCATTTCCCTAAGGAATATATATCTAAGCCATATGCATAATCTTGCTTGCATGTGCTTTTTCCAAATGCGTTCTATTTATTATTATTTCAAATATTGAGAAAAATGAATAATGGCATCCAATCAAATCTTATTGAAATGTAGGCAAGGTTGTAAACAAGATAGGTGATGTATAAAGAAATTGTTTCCTCCTGAAACTGAATTCAGTTAAAACAAAATATAAATATTTAATATGCTGCTTTATAAATCCAAGTTCTACCATTTGATGTGATTGACATAGTGAAAGGCTTTTCTATAATCATTGAAGCACATACTTACTTATTTTTGTTATTTTTTTGGCTTTCTAATTATCCAGTATGCATCAGGATTAATATCTTGTGTTCTTTGGCCTTTTCTAAAGACAGATTGAACATCTGACACCTCTTTTTCCATACAGGGCTCTAATCCCCATGGATGATCCTAAGCATTATTTTTCTGGTATGTGAAATTAGGGATACTATGTGGTACTTCACACATTTTGTTAAGTCTCCTTTATTTTGGTATTGGAATGTAGAATAACCTCTTCTATTGTGTTGTTCTCTCCTATATAGAGTGGCCTAATACACACAGAAATAATTTGGAGAAATGAAATATGAGATGCAGTTAATCATAGATCTGTAGAATCATATACAAGATCATTCAGTTCATTCTTCTTTTTGTCTCTGAAAGCACTACTTTTTATTCATGAAACTAAAATAAGCAAGAAGTCTGAACAAAAATGTAACTATATTCCATTTTGTTTAATGAATTAACAATTATAGCCTCAAGTAAGTGTGCATAGGACCATAGCCAGTTATTCTAGCAAATACTCCAGGAAAAAGTGACATTAGATACTGTTAAAACATCAAGAGTGTTTTGTATAGGAAGATGAGTAATTAACTCATCTAATAGAAAATATATTTGATATTCCAGGATTGGGATGGAATAGAATGGAATGGGATGGAATAGAATAGGAATAGGAATAAGTAACCAAAAATCCCTCATTGCCTAAATTCTCACCCATAAAGCAATATTATTAAACCTCTTTACAACCATGTTTAAATAACAAGGCTATACAATCCTATGTCAAACTGCAATAATAATTTATCAATATTTGAGCATTTATCAATATTTTCTGAAAATATAAGGTTGTCTTCTGAAAAACTCACACAATTAATAAAGTGACAGTTAAGTCCTTGTGCCCAATTGAACAGAAAGGGCAATGGAGAAGGACATATTGAGGTGAGTCAACTTCCTCAAATAGGTAGGAACATATAATAGGCATAGGGCTGCACCAGAGGTGGTATTCAGCAGGTTCTAACCAGTTCTGGAGAACCGGTAGTGGAAATTTTGAGTAGTTCTGAGAACTGGCAAATACCACTCTGACGGGCCCCGCGCCCATCTATTCTCTGCCTCCTGAGTCCCAGCTCATTGTCTGGGACTTTTTTGTTGTTGTCCTGCACAGGAGAACATAGCTGGAAAATATGTTAGTGGGATGGGGAGGGAAGTGGATTTTACAGTAACCTATCCCAGGAATGGGGAGCGTAAGGGGATGTTACAGTATCCTTCCCCTGCTATGCCCACCAAGCCATTCCATGCTACACTCACCAAGCCATGCCCACAGAACCGGTAGTAAAAAAAATTGAATCCCACCACTAGCAAACCTAGCAAGTGATGTAGAACTGAAAAAAAGTTCTACAAATAAACTCAAATTATCAAATGATGTGGATTGAAACCTCATTCTATATGTTTTCATCTACAATTTCACTACACAATAAACAGTATAATAATCCTACTACTAGTCCAATTAATATTAGGATTGTGAGCTGTAGGTAAATTCTAGAACTTATCAGAAGAAGTTTTGTAAAAGGCAAAAAGGTATTGTTGGTTGATACACTGCAATTTAGCCATAACAGATTTTTTTTTCATCTCAGCTCACAGAGATTATACAGGTGAAACTCAAAAAATTAGAATATCTTGCAAAAGTTCATTTATTTCAGTAATGCAACTTAAAAGGTGAAACTAATATATGAGATAGACTCATTACATGCAAAGCAAGATAGTTCAAGCCGTGATTTGTCATAATTGTGATGATTATGGCTTACAGCTCATGAAAACCCCAAATCCACAATCTCAAAAAATTAGAATGTTACATGCAATCAATAAAACAAGGATTGCACATCGAACAATATCGGACCTTTGAAAAGTATAAGCATGCATATGTACTCAGTACTTGGTTTGGGCCTCTTTTGCAGCAATTACTGCCTCAATGCGGTGTGCCATGGAAGCTATCAGCCTGTGGCACTGCTGAGGTGTATGGAAGACCAGGATGCTTCAATAGCGGCCTTCAGCTCTTCTGCATTGTTCGGTCTCATGTCTCTCATCTTTCTCTTGGCAATGCCCCATAGATTCTCTATGGGGTTCAGGTCAGGCGAGTTTGCTGGCCAATCAAGCACAGTAATCCCACAGTCATTGAACCAGGTTTTGGTGCTTTTGGCAGTGTGGGCAGGTGCCAAGTCCTGCTGGAAAATGAAGTCAGCATCCCCATAAAGCTCATCTGTGAAAGGAAGCATGAAGTGCTCCAAAATCTCCTGGTAGATGGCTGTGTTGACCTTGGACTTAATGAAGCACAGTGGACCAACACCAGCAGATGACATGGCTCCCCAAATCAACACAGACTGTGAAAACTTCACACTGGACTTCAAGCATCTTGCAGTGTGCGCCTCTCCATTCTTCCTCCAGACTTTGGGTCCTTGGTTTCCAAATGATATACAAAAGTTGCTCTCATCAGAAAAGAGGACTTTGGACCACTGAGCAACAGATCAGGTCTGTTTTTCTTTAGCCCAGGTAAGAAAAAATAAAATTGTGGATTTGGGGTTTTCATGAGCTGTAAGCCATAATCATCACGATTATGACAACTCACAGCTTGAACTATCTTGCTTTGCATGTAATGGGTCTATCTCATATATTAGTTTCACCTTTTAAGTTGCATTACTGAAATAAATGAACTTTTGCATGATATTCTAATTTTTCTATTTTCACCTGTATACCATTGATGAAAGAAAGGGGGAAATGAGATCCCTCTCTTCTACTACAGAGTAGTAACAAGATGCAAAACACAGAGGTGAAACAATTGGAATCTCATTTCAAAACAGATCAGCATGTCACTGAGCCCAAAGGGGGATAAAATCAACAAGTTCCCAGCTGGGAAAACTTGTAATTGCAGCCAGCCAGATCATTGATATAGAGATAGCACAGCCACTAACAAGGGAGACAAAAACTAGAAGAGATGAATATACACATTGTCATGTGTAAGACAGGAGCCTCAGTTAACATGATAAAATATGCTCATTCATCATTGAATGTTAAACTGGCATTCAGTCTATTGATTGCTGCATGATGTGACTAAAATCTGCATTAAGAAAAAAGTTCTGAAAGAAGACAAATTTAAGGAGATGTGTAAATTAAGAAGGGAAGAAATGCCCAAAGCAGTAGATTTTAAATGTTACCCTTCAGCTAGGACAATTAAGACTAATAGGTATATTAACCTAGCAGCAGAAAACACATATGGCTCTAGGCAAACATTGTTTCCTGCACACAATGTTTCCCTTCCATGCATAGGATGTCTGGAAAGTCAAATCTGAAAATTTACATCTGTTTCAGCCGAAAGAGATACTTGCATTCTTTCCTAAGGATTTGTTTGCATTATAAAACTAGACATTTTGGTTCATCAGCACAGGAGCAGATATATATTACATAGATAATAAAACAAAGTAACAGAAAGCTTACACTGGAAGAAACATCCTCTCCAGTCTAGTCTATTGTCCCAAACTCCAAGGCTCATATTTTTCTTTCAAACTCCAGTGGAGCAATTATGACCTCCTAATGTTTATTCTTATAAGCAGAAATTGCTCCCAGTTGTTATAATAGCTGCAATTTTCAAATCATGTTACCACACGGTTTCAGTTCAACACAATTCATCTTAGCTATTGATATGCCAGTTTTGCAATGGTGACTGAAGCCAGAAAGAAAGTTGAGCGACCAAGTGTTAGAACAGGGATCCAAAACCATGCTTCTCAATATAACTAATAGCAAGTGGTCCAGGACTACCTTTAGAACAATTTGGTCTTCTCTGGAAGTGACGTGACCCAATTCATAAAGCAATCCCATTAATAATTAAATGTTTCACTAAATATAGTCTGAAATATGTGCATATATAAGTATACAAATGTACGTTTATTATCATGCACTAGCATATTTGCGCTACAACAAACCACTTATGCCTGGTTTGTTTTATGGTATCCAACTATCCATGATCTTTTAATCAAACCCCTAGCCTTTTTTAATGTAACATGTTACACCTTTCATGCATGAGCTTAAAGGGGAGCTTAGCATGATTGCTCATATTGTTGCAATCAACATGGCTTTTTGATACCTCCCTCCATGGTTGCCCCTGTTCACAGTGAAAAACAGGGAACACACTGTAGCAGAAGAATGTCCCTAGTAAATCATTTCCAGATTCTCAATTGATTTCTATTTGTTTCAACAGTAGATTTTGTTTTGTTTTGGCTTTTTTATATATATACCTGAAGGCTATAAGAAATGAAGTGGTAATGCAAAGCAAGTGAAAATATTTTTCCTGTTTTGTTTTGGAGGCTGGGTGGGATTATTTTCCCCTTTTTATCTGAGTTAGAAAGTACACCTATTATAGGCATACAAAACAGTTTTCCTACGTTTCCTGATTCACTTATAGAAAACTACGTTGCTGCACAATAATTTCTTCAGTTAAGTAGTTTGCATAGCTGCCCTATATCTACAAGTAACCCTTGATGGCAAACAATATTAAAAGTAACAATAAAAGCCATTACAACAGCAAAGACAAAAAATATGTACAGGTAGTCCTTGACTTTCAACAGTTCAAAGTTACAACATCATTTTAAAAGTGACTTATGACAGTTTTTCACACTCACAACCATTGCAACATCCCCATGATTACATTATCAAAATTCTGATGCTTGGCAACTCTGTCATATTTATGATGGTTTCAGTGTCCAGTGATCACCTTTTGTGACCTTCTGACAAGTAAAGTCAATGGAGAAACCAGATTTCCTTAATTAACGATTGTATTACTAACTTAACAGCTGCAGTGATTCAGTTAACAAAAAAGTCGTTAAATGGGAGAAAATACACTTAGCAAATATTTCACTTAGCAACAGAAATTTTGTGTTCAATTGTGGTCGTAAGTTGAGGACTCCCTGTAGCAACCATGGAAAAAATCACAATCACCCATCCTCCATGCTTTCATGCTGCCAAATTTTAATGATTCAGTCAGGAAAAGTCCAGTGGGGATCAGGCATAAAAAATGGGATACAGGCAGTGTGATCCCTCCCTAAATATTTTTTTTGTTTTGTTTCACAGAGTGTTAAAAAAATCATAATGCAGGAAATAATTCTAGCACTTAATGTCTGGTGGCTTTGCTTTTCATCTTTGAAGGGGGAAGTGATTTGTATCAGTCAGTTTAGGTGCACAGATCTGCCTCCTCTATTGAAATAATAATAACAAAAGAATCTATGTTTGTTTCAGAGATCTTGGGATTCAGAGACTATTAAAAGTTGTTTATGGTCATTCAGCTTACTATAGTATTGGTTACCCTGGCTAACAATGCAGCTTATTGCAGGATTTTTATTGCTATTCTTTATTCCCAGCCCTACTTAGTGATACCAAGCAATACATTTGTTCTATAACTGTGTTCTTGCCTTTCCCCAAAGCTCTCATGTCAGCTGCAGATCACTAAATAAAAGTATCCACACCTTCTCTGAAGTACCTGAAATAATCCAAGGCTAGGGAACAAATGCTAGACTAGGTGAAACATAGTTTGAACCATAAGGCTGCTCGTATATTAAAACCTGAAGCACAGTATGGGTTTCCAGCACCATTGACACATCATTCCTCTTATGTTATTGCAGCTGCTTGTTATTACCCCATTAATTTTTGCCTGTGCTGAAGCCATAGAAATCAAGTGTGTATGATACGCCATAGATTTTTTGTTCTACTTTGTTTTCTTTTCTCCAAGGATCAGAATTCAGTCATTCAATATAGCTCTTAGTCAGACCAAAAGCCCTGTCAATTTAAATTATTATTGGGTGAAGCTCAGGGTTCAGATGTTCAGCCTTGATAAGCAAGGAATTTGGGTCCTTAAGCAAATCAGACCAACCAGTTTCTCAACTAGATAAACTTCCTTATTTCACAACGTAATATTGAAAACTATCTTTGTTGTGTGTTTCTAAATATCGCCCAAAAGATATAAATCATGGCCACTTTAAAAAAACCTGGAACATTGCATTACAACTATAATGATGCAGGAACTGGGTGAGGCAGTTTGGCTGCTTTCAGCAATCACTGGATTGCTATCTAATCCTATATTAGATTTCTTTCTTCACCACAAATTACAAGCCCTAAGAAGCAAGTTTCTTTTTCCATAATGACACCTTAAACCAGTGTTTTTCAACCTCAGCAACTTTAAGATGTTTTGACTTCAACTCCCATGCATGCTGGTTGGAAAAATTCTGGTAGTTGAAGCTCACACACCTTAAAATGTTTGAGGTTGAAAAGCACTGCTTTGAACAATATGCCAGCCATTATGTTTATAAATTGTTTTACCACACTGTCCTCTCAGTAGCTAGTTTTTCAAATTATAGTAAATTGTGCAGTTTAAAGCCATCATTTAACTGCGCTATAATCACCAGATTCACACACAACATGGAGTCCTAAAGCATGCTATAGAAAACATGATAGTTAACTTTCCATGCTGCAGTAAAATAAACAAAACTATATCATGGCTTTGTCTTTCAATAATTTGTGTCACTATTAGAAGAAACTATTTGTAGCTCAGGGCTGAACTGCATAGACCTTGGTGTACTGATGATGTTACCTAGTTTGGCATTGAAACATCTGCAAAAAAACAACTCTGAGGTCCTGATCCAAGCTGGGATCTTACAAGAAGAACACCAACATGCTGCATGGAAAGAGGTAGTTTATTTTCAGAGCAACTAACCCACCCTTGAAGATAGGCTACATATAGGGGTATGGAGGGTAGAAATATTCATAGGAAAGGTGGTCTTTGTGGGGAATCAGAGTATGAGTATATACATGCCTTGTGTGTTGTTTAACTTAGTGTCCATGTAACTTCAGTGAAAAAAAAACATTTCAATTAACTTCTCTTAAGTTTACAGACACCCTTTTCTTTGATTTGTGGGATGAATTTGGGTAACTCATTTTTGGGTTCAAGAAAGTTTGTGTAAAGGATTTTCCCTGTTTGCTATTTTTTCTTGATTCAATCAGTTTCAGCTCAGCTGAAAATTAGTGGAGAGGCAATTGAGTGATCTTCTGAAACAATGTATTTACCTTTGCTTGCAACATTGTTTATAGTCTTGGATCTCTGTGGATCATGTTAATGGTTTAGGGAAAGCTAGAGACAGTGCAGGAATGGAGTTAATTTAATATAAAAATTATTTTTCACACAACCAAGCTCAGAGACCATCAAAGACCCTGCAATAATTTGTGAACCAAGCCATCAGATTAAAGTATTTGATGTCTATTTAACAAAAACTATGTAGGATCCCAATTGGAAAGGTTAAAAAAGGCTTTCCTTGGCTGATGTAGCCCACAGGCAAAACCCTCAGTGCTGGCTAAAATTTGATTACTGTTCTAAAATTGCCAAGGGTCAATATAATTTAAAAAAGATAATCATAACTTTATGTCCAGGATCACATCTCTAACCTCTGAATTTATCTCATTTTAGGATGCTGAAGAATATGGCTGAGACTTATACAAATATTAATTTTCACATGCAAGTATATATTGGAATTAGTCCAGTTTCTTCCTTCTTTTCTGTATGGGCAATTTACATGGTTGACAAATATTAAAAATAATTGAAGACTGGTATTTCCCATCACTGGTACTTTTTTGCAAATGGCTTTGATACTTCTGTAACCATTCATGCATACCAGAAGTTGTTATAAAACACCTATGTGTGATGTTTTATAAGTAGAATCAAAATGTGAAAGATTAATCTAAAACTGATGAAACAAGTTCATTCTAGAATATATATACAAACAGAAATGGAGGTTTAAGGCAAAATTAGCCAGACATGCTTCAGATCTAATACAGGTCAGTGTTGAAAATAAGAAGTGAGAGAGAAAAAGAACATAAACGATTATTAGTAAACGCAATAATGAAGAAATAGGATCTTCAGAAACTTTGGGAATGGAATATAAGTGGTAATGTGTAAAACTTACATGTGACATGAATCAGTTCATAGAGAATGCAGTCAAGGCACAGAATATTCTTAACAACTGAGAACATAGGTATATAACCAATAAGTTGATCTTATATAAATCATCTTCCTTTAAGGACCCCATAATCCCTTGCAGGGTGAAGTTCGGGCAACTGAATGGAGCAGAGTGTTTATTGGCCTGATGCCCTTCCTGTTGCCAGTGTGGAGTTATATTCAGCAGAGAATATAACCCCAGAGAGCAAAATATCTGCCTCTATCTAGGATCAAACTCACAGCCTCCTGATCAGGCGAGAGTTCCACGTCTAGGCCACCACACCACAAGTTGATCTTATGTAAATGCTTTGCTGAAATCAGCCTTCCAGTTTCTCACCCTGAATGAGATTTTTATGAGGACCCTTACCAATTACAGACTTCTGGATGAAGAACAGTGAACTGGCATGTCTCCCACAAGTGAAGACCATGCTGTGACCATGACAAAAGAAACTTTCTGTATAAGGAGAGAATGCAATATCATACAGATTATGGTTTCAAAAATTTAACACTAGAAGGGGACTGAAAAGAAAAAGAAAAGAGTGAAGTTTGCCTTTTGTCTTTGATCAGTTTTAGGACAAAATGAGAGAAAATGAAATGACGGTTGAAATACTTTAGAAAATATTTGAAAAATAGAACAGAAACTAGCATCTACAATGTCAGCAATGATGTTTCTATGGATAGACTATGTCCAGATGATGTTGTAGAAGAAATAACAGATGTGAAAAAGAATACCCTGGAAGATTTGCAGGATTAAGATCTGAAACAAGCCTCATGTGATGCAGAACTATTAGAATATAAACAAATTGTTGAAATGTTAGGAAAAAAGTGTGGATTATAAAACAGAGATGACAATTAAAGTGGAAATACAAATGATAAGCCAAGAAAAAATTGCATAATGACCCCTTACTGTCTTGAAGAAGCTATTGTGGGAAAAGAACATAAGAAAAGCTGAAGAGAAATCATATCATAGGGCAACATCTAAATGAATTAAAGATAAAGGCTGCTAGAAGCAAAAAGAAGGGGGAGTAGAAAATTAGTTTCTTTGACCATGGTTAAAATGAGACATGTTTCTGTAAAATTCTGGAAACCCTTTTTGGATTTTTGGCTGGCACCAGGACTGTAATATTAATAATGTATGGATTTGCATATGAATAAGGAATGAATTACAGGGAGAAGATGCACTTGCATATAACTTTATAGGAGATGAAGGATTACAAGTTTGTTGCCATTGTGATGAAAATTGGAAGTCGTTTCTTTAAATATTTTTCTTTTTTTTACTTTTACTTACTTTACATATTTATTTCCTTTTAGATGTGAATGAAGGGAATCAACAATTTCTTACAGATGATATAGTTTAGTACAATTGATCCATTGACCAGAAATTAAATGATAAATTAAATGATAAGCAACAATGGTATTGTTCCAAGATTTTACATTTTGGGCAGTGAAAAATGAAAGTTAAAATGCTCATTAAGGCAGAAGAAATCTTGCATAAACACAGATAATATGACAGGTATCAGATCAGCCAAATGCAGGTTTTCTTGTTTTTAAAGTTGCTAAATCTATAGAAAAATAAAGCAATGAAGGATAAAGAATTAAGCATCAATTAACTGTTTTGTTATAAAAGCTGAGATTAATATTTTTTTAAAAAAATCAACTAATCATATAAATGTTAATTCATTTAATCAGTTAAATTGAAATAGATTTGAATGAACATAAAACAAAAAAATTGGCAAAAAAAAGCATTCTCTTCTTAGATGGATCAGGCACATATGCAACAGCTTCCTAGAAGAAAATGAAGAAAAATTGCCACTTACAATTCTTGTAAATACCTAATGTTAAAAAAAACTTTTTTAAAAAAAAAGAAAGGTGTTACATGGTTAATTGAGGGTGACTTCTTAGTCAATCAATATATTTTAATTGGTTAATCTAATGACTCAAATTTGGAGCTCTTAAAAAACCAAATATTATAGTGAAGCTCGCTAATATAATTATGCAATTAGAAACAACTGAATGCCTCTAGCTTTGCAAAAAAATCCTCTTTCGTTAATGATCCTGTCAGAGTCTTACTTCCTAATATTTAATGGGAATACTTAAAAATAGGAGTGTACAGCTAGCAGCATCAGGAATAAATGAAAAGCCTTAAAATCTTGGCTAGAGTTCCTGGATATATCTCCAAATTCTTCTAGTGAAGTATAATTTTAAGCATAACTGTATTACATTCATAAAGAACAATCATATTAATTGTATTCAATTATTTTATTTTAATTTTAAATTTTTTTCATAGCTTTTTGCTGGCTTCCCTACCCAGTCATAGTACTGCAAAATTCAGTCCGCTCTTGACTTAAAAAAAGTAAAAATTACACACCAGCTTTAAAATCTAATTTACCATAGTTTCTTCTTTCTGAAAGTTTTATCTTGGAAATGTGAAAGGGCAAAGGGCAGCAGAGTGAACTCACATATGGAAGATAATCTACAAAACTTTTTGCAAGGCAGGTATAATTTCCTAATAAAGTGTATGGGTTTACCACAATGAGAGATTTTTTCCCCCCAGACTGTGTGCAACTTAAATAGAGACCTAATTCGAAATGGTGCTAAGCTCCTCCTGTATTTCAGAATAAAATTAGTCAGTCTTACATTCCAAATGTAATAAAGAAGGCCTTGTAACACAATCTAAATTACTGTCAATGCGCTTCATGCTCAGAGGAGATGTCATTTGCATCATTGAAGCAAAGAGGCAATGCTTTGGATGAATAGTGCCAAAGAAAGTATCCTTCTTCTGTGTTTGTCAAAGAACAAAGAACAAACATTTGTATTCAAGTAACATGAAAATTAAATATGCTTAATAGTCAATAGTGGTATCAGAGAGATAATAGTACCCACAACACTCAAGACAACAATAAATGTCTTCTCTGAAAGAATGTAGATATGGGCTTTAGGAAGTCAGTAGAAAAAAGTACCATGAAGATGCTGGCAGAAATAAGAATCTGTCTTGCAGGCTAGTCTTTCCTTTGAAACATCTACTGTAGGTAGCCTTTCTTATTATTTAAGATATCACACTTCTTATATGGATCTGCTCAATTATCTCTAGATGCTGTTATCTACATGAGGGAAAGTAGGAACTAGGATATGGTAGGAGCCTAGTTATGGAAAGTTCCTCTTGACAAAGATCAACATTCATTTTTAACACTGAGGACAATAATTTCTGTAAGAGACATTCTGATTTTGGTTATTTCTCATCCATAATCACTCTGATTGATGTCATACACATGCAGTTCCAACTCCTGCACTCCATGAATTGGATTGGAACAACAACCAATTACTTGTTGTAATGCCTCAATTGCCTCAATTTCTAAAGGAGGTAAATTGGTGTCTCTTGGAAGCAATTCAGCTGACCTGTGAGTCACTACCCCAAAATTTTCCCTGTGTTATAGCTGGTATACTTCTGAAGCAGTGGTGGGATTCAAAATTTTGTACTACTGGTTCTGTGGGTGTGGCTTGGCTTGGTGGGTGTGGTAGGGGAAGGTTACTGCAAAATCCCATTCCCCCCCACCTCACTAACCTGCTTTCCAGCTCTGGTCTCCTGTGCAGGGCAACAAAAGAAGACCCGACTTATCATCTGGGACTCAGGAGGCAGAAACTAGATGGGGCGGGGCCAGTCAGAGGTGGTATTTGCCGGTTCTCCTAACTACCCAAAATTTCAGCTACCAATTCTCCAGAACTGGTCACCTCTGCTCTGAAGGTATGGAATATGAAGCAAAGCCTCAACTGTTTAATGTAGTTGAGATGATATGCAAGAATGCTGATAAGCATGTCAAATATAACAGATGGATCACTGAGTTCCCTCATACCACAACAGAAGTCTCTAAGAAAATGTAGACAATATAAATGTCAGAAAATGGAACTTTCTGGTGTTGCTATGCAGTTTACAACTTGTGGGGATTTGAAGGCAAGCCAAATCCACCAATGACAGGGTAACAGTGCATTCCCTGGAGTGGCATCACAAGCCACGCCCCTTGGTATATAAAGGGCAGCCCGACAGAATCTAAAGCAGAGTTCTGAGGAGAATTTCTGGAGACAAATTCTCTACTGGGGTCCATTGTTCTCCTTGCCTGCTCTAATTGAGTACCTCAGAAGCTTGAGGTGGAGGAACCTCTTGCCAGAAGAGAAAAGGAGACAGAGAGAGGGAAAAGCCTTGAAACAGTTTAAACTCTTTACAGAGGTCTAAGTTTCTATAGGGTTTGTTCTTAAGTTAAAGGACTAAGAAAACCTAACTGCATAGGCAGAGAAACCAAGTAAGACCTAAGAGAAGAGAAACTTAAAGAAGGCACAAGAAACTGGTAAAAGTCTTTCTGTAAATTTATTTGAACTTAAGCTGCTTGTACAATAAAGATTTTGGTTTGAAGAATAGACTGGGCTCAGCATCTTTGTACAATTTAAATATATAGACAGACTAACAAGATCTTCTAGACTTTAGTCAATCATAGGATTGACTGCCACAAGACATTTCAGTCATTCATTTTTCAACAATAAATACATTTCAAGCATGTTTTATTTCTCTGCCTTTCTGTCCAAAACAGTCCAAGAAGGCAAAATTATCCCTTTTAAAAAAGCAGAAACCTCACCTTTCATAGGTAAAGATTGAGATTTAATAAGTGTGAAGTTATTCTTTCTATGTAGGTACTTCCAGTTCCTTAAGTACTGCTCAAGTTGAAGTGTTTTGTTCTGTATGATACAGATTGTTAGATTTATGACAGAGATGTGTTAGACTTGTCCCATACAATGTTGAAAAGATTTCAGAGTTTGTCCAATGCTGGCCTTAGGAGTAACATCCTTGCTCAAAAGGAATACGGCCAGAATACCAGTGGGGGATAAACCTGTGCTCTTTTCCATGCTGGGGACTAAATTGCTACAGCTGGCATGGATCTCCTAGCTATAATTGAATGAAGGTAAGCTGTGCCAGGCTTCCATTCTGAATGATTTTAAGAGGTGGAAACATTTTTGCCTTTGGACTCCATTAAAAACACATTGGATTCTATAACACCAGATATTAAACTACCTGGGTAAAATCTAGTTGAGATAGAAAGGGAAACAAAAGCACTTTTTCTCAAAGAAACATGTATACATGGTTATTCCTTCCCTTCATTAGACCTACACTTTATATGCAGATTTGTATATTCTCATTTTATTTTTACGTTCATGTAAAGGGAACTCTGGTGCATCTGTGTTGAGACAGGAATAAGAAGCAGACAAGGAACCCGTGGTTCCTGTGTGCACTTCTGGTGGGTATTTACAAGGAAACCTACCAGCTCTCAATAATGCAAAACTCTTCCTGACAGGAGCTGTGGCACAGCAAAATCACTGAACCAGAGAAATGCAATTTGCTTACTCTAAAGACTGTTTTCTCTGTCACAGTAAACTCTAATTTAATTCAAAATTCCTTTCTAGATTTAACCAAACAAAACAAGGAACTATGTCCAGCATCTGATGCAGGCTTAAAGAGCCAGACAATTTTCAGGGCCATTGTTCAATAGGGATACCTCAGAGAGACAGTTTCTACTGCATTAGACATTTCCTCTGACTTACTTACATCCATTATTTTTATTTGATTTATTGGAAATAAATAGTTTTTAATTTGCCACCTATAAAAGGGGGGATGACATTTGAAGCAAGTAATATGGGGTTCATAGATTATTCCAATTACAAGAGGTATGTGTGAGCTTACTTTTCATTTCATTCATTCATCTATTAAATACTCTACAGTTTTCTTCTTTTCCATAGCTCAATTAAATGTATCATAAAGAAATGCTTCCCATCAGGTATAGAAAACAGGGACAGCCAGGTGGGCTGCAGACTGATGGAGATTTAAATAAAACCACATACTAATAACTATACTTTCAAAAAAAAAGTAACCTGAGAATTAAGTAGAAAATTAAAAACATTTGACAAGATTAAAAAACTATTGGAAAACTGATAGACATACTTCAGTGTGGCATTTATTTATAATGAGGTCGTTTTTTTTCCTACTGAACCAGAATAGTATTAATCTCCAATACTTTTTTATTTCGATTTAATTAGTATGTAATGTACTAATATATTGTAGTTATGAACAACAGTTGTTTATAGCTACTATAAATTCATATGAGTATATCATGGAAGTTCTATCTACGGCATTTCAAGATGAAGAAATTGTGATGGGCATAACTCTTGTATAAACATGTATTATTAAAAATAATCAACAGGGGGAAAACAGTCAAAACTGTAGGAATTAAGGTGTGCTATAAAAATAACATCAAGAGATTGAATTGAGAGAGTCACTACAAATATATGGGTATCTTTCATACTGATAACATCAAGCACATTGAAGTCAAAAAGAAGGTTAGAAGTGGATATTTCATGAGAATGAAGATCTAAAGTCCAAACTTGGGGGAAGAAACACCATCAAGGCAATTAACACATGGACAATTCTAGTAATTAGATACATATCTGGAATAGTGGATTGAACTCAAGCAGAACTAAAAGCCATAAATAAGAAGATCAGAAAAATAATAACAATAAATCATGCCCTTAATCCATGCAGTAATGTTGACAGAAACTAGTTATCAATAAAAATAGATGGGCATGGAATGTTACAAGTATGGAAGACAACTGAAGAAGACAAAAAGGCCGTTGGAAGAATACTTGATGGATACTGAAGAAGAGGCACTGATGTTAATACATCATGAAGGCTTACTGAGTATTGGAGAGACTACACTGGTCTACAAGAAACACCAAATGAAGAACAGAAAAGAAATATAGCAAGGCAATGTTTTCAGCGTTCCAAGTATAGATCCATTGCAAGCAAAGCTCAGAGACAGGTAGGTTCCTCAAAGAATAGCTTTATTAGAAATATCATAATGGCACATATCTGTGCCAACTCTGAAGGGTCCCTCACTGAAGGGTCCCTCAGTTTTCACTTAATTAAAAGTGAAAGTTTTCTTCCAATCCCAAACAATCAGTCACATGGCTCAATCAAGGCAGCAACCACTGGACTGATGATATCACTCTTCCTTCCTCCAGCCAGGTTTGAGGACATCCTTGGTTCCCAAAAGGAAGTATTTTATCTTGACTACACAGCCCCAGCTATCCCTAATCCCCTCTCCCTGTCCCTCAGCTCTAGTGTGGCAGCACTGAAGCACCAAGATGGCTGTAGCTAGGCAAGCTTCAGGGTTGACAAATTATTATTACAATTTATGGTGAGTAAACAATACCTGACAGTGGACAAACACAGGAAAATTGAAGAAAGTTGAACAGAGGAGATAATCTGGCTGCACAAGGCCAAATCCTAAGAAGATATACATACAAAGTCAGAATTGCTAGACCAGCAGTGTCAAACTCAAGGCCTGGAGGCCGGATCCGGCCCGCAGGGTACTTGGGCCCCCTGGAAACAGCAAAGGACCAGCCAGTGGTGCTTCTGCTAGCAAAAAGAGGTCTGTTTTTGCTGGCAGAGTTATAGGAGGCTGAAAACGGAGCTCGGGAACCCATTTTTGCTGGCAGAACAGTCAGGCCACCACAGGCATCCCTGACATAAGTGATGTCAAGATGGTCATGCCCACCTTAGCCATGCCTACCCGGTCCCCCAAGGTCAAACACAACCCTGATGCGGCCTTCAATGAATTCAAGTTTGACACGTCTATGCTAGACAGTAACAGAAAGCAAAAGCTGCCTCTGCAAAGAAATTGAATAAACTTAGTTAGCTGCTGCAAGAGGATTGATCAGATTGATATGAACAATGGCATGACAGAGTAGCAACAAAGGTGAATTAGAATATCAATTCAAACTGAGAAGCACTGCCATCTAATATCCCAAATTTAACAATTGTTGATAAAAAGATAAAAAAAGTTTGGGTAGTGAATATTGTAGTATGTGGAAATAGCAGAAGAGAAGAGAAAATCACAAAATACAAAAATTTTGAAATAGAAGTAGAATGACTGTAGAAAAAGAAAAGCGAAGATAGTACCAGTAGGCACTCTGATACAATCCAAAAATATCTGCAGCAATCACTTGAAAACCATTGGCATTGACAAAGTCACAACCAGTAAATTCCTGCAACAATACCTTTAATATTATCAAACAACATCATTTGCCTATGCCAGATCCTTGGTAAAGACTCAATAGGTGAACAAAAATGCCAAACCCAATCTAAACATCAGGCTGGCTGTGTGAACAACCATTGTAATAATAAATTAAATGTATAGGTCACCCAACTTCCAGTGACTCTGGAGACATGTTCTACATAGGGCTGCATTCCAAAGCTGCACCTGGTCCAGAATGCAGCAGCCCAGGCAATTTTGGGCATTTCTTGTTATGCTCATATAACATTGCTACCTGGCTCTCAGCTGGCTCCCAGGTAGAATTCAGTGTGCCAGTTATCACCTATAAACTCCTATATGGCATAAGGACAGGCCATTTGTAGGCCATTATTTCTGCTTGGCCCCCAAATCTATCAGGGAAGGCATGCTCCCATCTTTGGTCCCATCTTTGTTTTGGTTCCATCTTTGTTTGTTTGTTTGTTTGTTTTAAACTTATAATTAAACTATAAAATAAAAAGCAAAGTCCAGAATTATCATCATTTACAAAATGCCTCTGGTCTCTTCATAGGCCTTAATGCAATTCTTAAAAATTCTGGGTGACTGCTTTGTTTTATTAATTTGCTTTGTTTTACTAATCTGCTCAGAATGAATGTCAGGCATTTGCAACAGCACCTCAATATCTTCCCAATATTTCAAATATATGTACAAGCTCAAAGAGATTGTACACTTTGATCCCATCTTGTCAGATTTAGGAGTCATGTAGCAGCTCCTGTCCGATGGATGGATGGATGGATAGATGGATGGATGAATGGATAGGTAGATAAATGAATGAAGGTATAGCCTTTAGGATCCAGCCACTGATAATCAGTTCTTCAAACCTTGACCATATTGATAGTCTTTGCTGCTTTTTCACTCCAAGGCGTATTTGTTTATTGATCCATATTCTTCTATGTTTTCTTCCTTTGATACACAAATGTCCATTAAACAAGGAAAAAAATCCCTATGGGTCTGAATAAATACTCATTTCTAATTTTTTGCTGCTCTAAGGAGAAGAGTATGCAAATTTTATACAGTATTCCATATTCAGTATTTATATTCAGTATTCCATTCCAGTTTTTAAATGGAATTTTTTTTAAAAAATAGAAGGAGTCCAAATCTCATGGGCATTCTAAAACATTTGTGCTTGCATTCAGCAATGCTGCAGCTGATAATATATGGCTTGAAAAATAACACTTAGTGACCTTCTTGATCATTACCCTTTTAAAATTTAGTTCAAAACCTATAGGACAAAGTAGTTTAGATGAATGTCTTGACATCGCTTAATGCATTTAAAAATTCCATGTTCTAACATTTGAGAAAGGTCAAACCATATGAAATCCATGGGTTATTTTTCTTTAGATGCCTTCCATATTTATTGTTATTATTGCTTTGCATTTTTCTTTTTAGCTTCGTGGTTGTGCATATTCTCTTTTATGCAACGTACAAACTTATCTCGAAAGACCTGGATTACATCTTTTTCTACACTTAGATTTTGTCTCAATGATAGGAATAACCTGTAGGAAAATAGATAGATAGATAGATAGATAGATAGATAGATAGATAGATAGATAGATAGACAGACAGACAGACAGACAGACAGACAGACAGATAGATGATATACTTGGGCATAGAAGCAAACATAGTGAAAAATGGAACCTTATCCACAGTTGTAAATGTTTTAAACATCAGTACTTTTTTTCTAAAGAAAGACATTTAAAGGCTAATCTTGTTGATACACAGTTACATGCAAAATTTCAGCATCCCCAGTCAAATTATATGTTTCAATTAATTCCTAAGTGATCAGAAACTGACATATCTACCTGATACAAAATTAAACATGACATGCTTACTATTTATGAGTAGTTATTCAAAGATTAAAATATATTTAAAAATAACAGTGAATACGGTGGGGGCATGAATCTAGACACAGTTCTGATTAATTCACTACTACTTTTTGCTTAACTATAAAGTTCTTAATAAGACCCAAAATGTAACTACACCAGAGGAGATAAATCTATTTGATTGGTCTGTCCTAGGCACTGAAGGACTCAGTGCGGTTCTGTAGTTAACTTGGGGTATCCCTGAAGCTCTGGTTGAAAACATGCTTCAATTAAGTTTTTAATCACATCTTGGGATGAACAATGATAGTGGCCTTGGATCAGATCCTGCTTATGCAGACTCTTTCCGTGGGTGGATCCCAGAGGGTCCCATGGTTCTCGCATGAATTCTGGGAGATGAAGTGTAATAAAAGACACATAAAACCACTAGAACAGGGGTGTCAAACTGGCGGCCCAGGGGCTGGATGCATCATATGCAGGCCATGCCCACCCCAGCTCCGTGAATGGGAAAAATGTCACGAAATGTCATGTGGTGACAGTGTGATGACTGACATCCATGCACTAGAGTAAAATTAAGAATAAGTGGGCACAGGCATGGGCCTATATCAGAGACCAGACTATTACACATTACTCTATACTCTTATTATTTCTGCAGATACGTGCTTAGTGATATTGTTTAGGTGATTTGTGTTGCTGTGCAGGGATCTATCAGATAAAGTCATTAGGATTCACTCACTAGTACTAGCTATTTGCATTGAGTTCAGTCTCATGACCCTGAGGAAATGGATTATAGACTCTGCTATTCATTTATAAGACATATGTCCTTCCTTATTGGGCAGTTCCAGTTGGTATTGTGGGGATGAGGGTAGGGGAGAGAAGTCCAGTCTTTGACTTCTGCTTTGTGGGGTGCCACAAGGTTCTGTTTACTCCTATTTAACATTTAGATGAAACCACCAGGTGAGATAATTCATCCTCCCAGGATTAACTATCAGAATTTACTGATCACTGTCAATAATCTCTTGATCTAATCAAACCATCTCTGAACTAGCTGTAAACTAATTTATGAAGTCCTTGGTACTCTCTGAGTTTGGAAAAGGGGCCCATGCAACCACCAAAGAGAAATTGTGGAATTGGCATGACTTCTATGCTCACCATGTTTCTACCATCAAAATGCAAATCAATCTGTTGTTCCCATAATTATTATGGTTAGCTCAATCCATGCCATTCATACCAATAATGTATTCCAATGATGATTAATCAATGTTATTTTGAAGGGAACACTTCTATTGATGTTGATTTTCCAAGATAGGTATTGGAACCTTTATCAGTGGGGTTTCATCGCATGGAGGAAAAGCAACATGTGCAGAATCATCCTTGGCAAAATGATTTGGATCTTGGATTGTTGTTACAATAATGGGCATCACTAAAAGTTCAGAAGTCACTCCTCATTCTGAACCAAACATTTAAATAAGTATACAGTCAAATAGTACTTTGATTTAGGAACTGATCACTACCCTCTGGCACTACCCTCTGGCATTTTTTCATGTAACCTCCATTATTTGCTATTATATATTTAATGCTATTATAAATTATAATGGAAAATGCTGGCTATTATGCTTCTTGTCCTATATAGAAACAACAATTTCTCTTTGGTGGTTGCATGGGCCCCTTTTCCAAACTCAGAGAGTACCAAGGACTGCACAGATTAGTTTACAGCTAGATAGGATGCTAGGTTGGAGATTAGCAAGCCCACATTGCTAAGTGGGCTTGCTAACTTGAGTGTTGTCCTGGGGCAGGATGAGCTCTCATCTTTCACACCAGATCCTTTCAGGGACATGAAAGGAGTCCTCTCCAACTGGCTGTCCCCTAGGCAATGGTGATATCACCAACTAATCCTTTCAACCCAGAAGCGAGTCAGTGTTTCTGACATGAGTGTGATCCTATTTAGACATGTAGGTTCTGTTCCTGTGAAAGAGGAAGAGCATGCAAGATAAAAAAAAAACAGTTGTGCAGTATTTGCAACACAAAAGAAAAAGATGCCTGGATTACCATAAAAGCCCCTTTATCTCTGCGGATTATAAAACCCTGCTGCCCTGAACTACCTCCTGTTTAGCTTGGTGGCAGAGAACAAATGAAATCAACCAAGAGAAAAAGAGGATGAGCATCCTAAATATGATAGAGTAATAAATGCTCCTTTAGGATACGATCCGCTCCTACAGTACACTGAAAGCAGTTTTCCTTCAAGGGAAGGATTTTCATTTTTATCCAATTGGTCTATATTGTGTGATGCCAATAAATGCATTGAAAAGATTTTTGGTACTTTTAGAAGACAAATCAGTTTTAAAGCAGTTACATTAATCACATTGGTTTAATGACAGAAAACCTCAACTAATTTTTTTTACCAAAAATATCTTTTTTCATGCGTAAGTATGGTAATAATCTATCTGCAGATGTTATCACTATTTCAGTGTTGCATGATTGCAGCTACTCTGCAATGGTAATAATTTTAATGTCAACATGCTAATGAACTGAATATTGACCATTTCTACCCTAATGTACCATATTCCCAATTTATTTGATAATGATTCATTTTCAAGAATTAGTGATAACATCATTAAGTATATTGTGCATATAGTGAAATCTTGCTTTTAATCAATTAAACAAGGTTTTGTTTTGTTTATTGCTCATTTTGGCTTCTAAAATAGAGACAATTGAGGTTGTTGGACTTTATTGTTTTTGTTTTATTTGTGTCTGCACTATGATAGCCATTTTACACTGAAATGTTCAATTTTAGTTTGTTGCTTCTGCTTTGAAAACAATTGCAATGGAGTTAAAACTGAAAAGGGGAATGAACAGATTAATAATGCATATTGTAAATGGGGATTGGAGAAACAAAATAAGGAATTGGGATATTACAGACTATTTCAGTTCTTAGCATAGCTAGCTTTACTTATGCCAAAGCTTCAGTGTAAAGTCATGATGGGACTTTCAGAACTACTTGCTAAGCATTAACTATGCTGCTTTGTTCATAGCAAAAGCTGAAAAAACTTTCTGAGCTACATCAAGAGTGTAATGCAAGAGGGAAAAAAGATAACCCTATCAAAAAGCTATGCTTTTGTTCACCTGGTTCTGAACACTGAATGCCTAGCTTTTTAAAGCCTATATCTAAATCCTTGGGCATATTCATCTGTGATGTTGAATTATACTTAACATTTCTTTTTTTTTTTCTGATAGGCTCCTCATCATGAATAGCTCCATGTCCTGCAAATGCAACACATTCTTCTCTATTCTGAGAATACTAGCATCTCTTCAAATGTGGCAGTTGAGTGAGAGCTTTGTATAAGACCTTGCTAATGTTCTGAACTTTGCTTCATGAACAGGAGACTGTATAAAAAGAAAATTGAATAAAATATAATGTATAAGGCTGGCAATCCCTATTATGTACATGAGACAATCTTCCTTCCTTCCTTCCTTCCTTCCTTCCTTCCTTCCTTCCTTCCTTCCTTCCTTCCTTTCTTCCTTCCTTCCTTCCTTCCTTCCTCAACACTGGTGTTATTATTTTCATGAGTTATTAGGTTTTCACAAAGTTATCTCTCCTAGAACTGTATTATTGTGGAACCTTTTCCTCCCAACAAGTTTATACTAATATTGAGAGATGTATATGTATGAAGATTTGGCAACTGCTTATGCATAAGAGCCTTGGTGGTGCAGGCTGTTAAATGCCTAGCACTTAATTCCAGCTGCCTGCAATTACTTCAGGCTCGAATCTCACCAGGCTCAAAGTTGACTCAGCCTTCCATCCTCTCGGGGTAGGTAAATTGAGGACCCAAGATTGTTGGGGGCAATAAGCTGACTTTGTAAAAATGCCGCTTAGTAATAAGCAGGCATATACAATGGCATGAAGGCTATTGCTGAGCACATTGGGTTGCACTCCAAAAATTGTAAGCCGCCCTGAGTCTCCGGAGAAGGGTGGCATATAAATATGAATTAAAAAAAAAACCATACAGGTTAATGAAGCACTCATTCAATGACCATTCAAGGTTTTGGGCATTATTTAGTTGGGAAGTAATTAACATGTGCATGTTTCGCTTTTAATTAATGTTCACGTTTCCACCAAATTGCTGTTTCCTTGAATTTTTGTGTAAATCCCAAAGGAAATCTTCTAGAAGGAACTTTCCAATGAAAACTATGGGAAGCCATGGAGGATTCAGAAAAAAGGGAAAGATGTATAACACCAAACATAAGTAATATCACTCTTCACAACTTCTAACATAGGCTAAAATCAAGCACCCATCAGAGAAATTTGCAGGACATTTTCAATTATCCTGAAAATAAAATGGAAACGGCAATTTTCCATAATGTGTGTATTTGTATGTTTGCAAACTCTCAGCTGATTTCTTCACTGTACAAGAAATTTAAGCTTATTCAAATTAAGAAGCTTATTCAAATTAAGAAGTATTTTCTGATCATGTTTCTATCAATCACAAATTTCAACCCTGTTCCTTCATCCTGTCCTTCACAATTAATGATGTAACATATATAGTAGGTCAGTGCATTATTTACTCTGCATGGATGCATTCTTGATACTTCAACAAATAAATGTGATTGCTAAGTTATGGAATAGTTTTCAAGGACATGGGTGGGGAAAGATGGTCTTCTTGGACTTCTGTAACAGAAGATGCTCACAGTAATGGAACCACAAGCTTGATAAGTGATTTGTTTTAACATTCCTGTTACTCAACAAACACACACTATTTCTTTTATAGTGTTGCACGGGAAGCTTTTTTAAAAAAACTCTCATTATCTGAGTGTGCTACATTCTTTCTCCCTATGTCTTTGTCTAGTCTTTGGAGACTAGAGGACTCCAATGTTATGCAAACCATGCTTAAGTGAATACAGCTGTCATCTTCTCATTTCATTTTCATGTAAGCACTAGATGACTCTATTGCCTGCAAAAACTCCCAGCCCAATAAACTCATCTCCCCAGTGTCTTATTAATTGCACCATTTTGATTTAACCTTTGGGCAGACAAATATATGCATGCCTTCTTTTGATATGTTTTTTTTTTCAAATTCCTTTTCACTTCTTCCAGCGGCATTTACATAAGCAATCCTAAAACTGACAACATTGCATACCTTTTACTGGATGTTCCCCCCCCCAACCTAGAATAATAATTGGAGTGACGGATCATACAGAGGCTATCTTAAAAGCCATTTGGATTTTTTTTTCTGAATATAGTTACAAACTTTGAAGACATAACCCAGTTTTTGGTAGTAAATGCTACTTGCAAGCTTTTGTTATACTATGTCAAGTGTATTTTTAAGAAACTGGAGGGTTGTTTATATTTTTCCTTAAGAAACCACTTTAAGGCAAGAGCTGATGTACCTGCATGAATGCACGCATACACACATAGTGGTGCTTAAATTTTTGTGAACCCTTTTGAATTTTCAAATATTTCTTCAAAAATATATCTTAAAATATGATCTGTACTCTGGACACAAGTCTTCAAAATAGATAAGGAGAATCCACTTAAACAAATGAGTTAAAACATTATATTTGTTCATTCCTATATTGAAGAAAATGATCCAAAGTTACAATAGGACCAAGAGAAAATTGGATAAGCTTTCAAAATTCTATTATTATGCCTTACTACAAATAGAGCATATCTGAAATCTTTCCATGCTGTTTATTGATATAGCGTTTCTGAAAAGGGTGATAGCAATATATTTTTCTTTGTTGTACCATATTAGATTTCAGCAATGGTATTGACTTTTCTTACACATAACATCTTCTCTAATTAGTATATCAAAAAGAAATTTCTTGATAGCTTTTTCCATGATACAATATGATGCATATTTGATCCTTTATCTGAATATGAAATGACACTTTATGTATTTATTTAATTTTTATAAAGCCAATATCACAGAATATGACTCTGGGCAGCGCACAAAACAAACAAACCATGAAATAAAAATTAAAAAAAAAACCAGTTAAAACACTTTGTTGATATTACTATTCAGAGACTAGCAGAGGGTTATGGACAATGTAGTCACCTCACTAATTTGCCACTTCCTGGAGATGTAAGCATGTTGACACAACCATATTTCATATCAATATGAATATCAAGGATGGAACAGTTTCATCTCAGGGGCAATGATATATTATAGGACAGGGGCCATTCTTCATCAAGAATAATTTAAGTTGGTAACACCATATTAGCCTTAGCCATTCATTTACACTTATTGTCAGTATTGCAATCAAGTAGGAGAGCTGAAGTACAATTCAGAGGTGGTATTCAGCAGGTTCTGACCAGTTCTGGAAAACCGGTAGTGGATATTTTGAGTAGTTTGGAGAACTGGCAAATACCACTTCTGACTGGCACCGCCTCCATCTATTCTCTGCCTCCCAAGTCCCAGCTGATCGGCTGGGTCTTCTTTTGTTGCCCTGCACAGGAGAACAGAGCTGGAAAGCAGGTTAGTGGGTTGGGGATGGAATGGGATTTTGCAGTATCCTTCCCCTGCCACGCCCACCAAGCCTCTCCCACCAAGCCACACCATGCTACCAAGCCATGCCCACAGAACCAGTAGTCAAAATTTTTGAATCCCACCACTGGTACAATAATTCAGGAATTAAACAACCCTTATCTTTCCTATCCATTATATTGTTCGCTTAACATGACAAAGTATGACTAGTATGAATCAACAGATCATTTCTGTATGAGAGATTCATTGCCATCTGCTCCTTGGCAACTTCTTAAAAAATTAATCTTAGAAATCCAATTGCATTAGATTGCCATTTATAGGTTCTCCTGGTCTAGGTTGAATAAGTTTATAAAAAGAAATACCATTGAGGCTGATTCTAGTAAAAAAAATTTGAAGTGTGATAATAAAAAAACAGGTATTGGAATCTTAAAATGTATCCAATACACTGTACTGGTAAATCCCCATTGAATTGCAAAAGAAGCTAAATGTCTTCAAGGAAAAACAAGGCCCAGTTGTCTTTTGAAAAAGCACCTTTGCAATTTTCATGCCTAGCTAATCTGCAATTTTTTGGTAAGAAATATAAATATAAAAAAGAAAAGGAAAGCATGTAGCAACGTAACATGTGCTGCACTAATTTAAGAAATACCTGGGCATTTTCTAGGGCTAGTTTATGTCAGTTGTGTATATTTTAAGGGAAATATACATTGTCAAACATGAACAAATAGCATAAAGCTGTAGGATGTAGACAAAAATAATAATACTGAGCCAAAACAAATGATTTCAACTTCTCTTAAATATATATAGGGGCTTCTTCGACTATCATCAGGGATAAGCCATTACATGTTGCAGGTTCATATATCATTGCTCTTTGCTGTCACAATGAAAAATAGAACTTTTTGTTTACTTAAAAATTTGAAATGTCATGAAACTCTGCTTGAAAAATGAGGCAAGGGGGAAAAAATCAAGTGTCCTCCCTTTTCTGAAAAAGAATGCTGTATTTATTAGGGCAAAGTAGACAGGAAATAAAGGAGATTGTGTGCACTCATGGAAACAGATCAACCAGTGTTTACATAGGAATAATTATCATAATCAAGGGAGATAAAGAATGCAACCATGAATAGGAGAACTGATGACAATAGGAACCAAGAATAAGGGATTAAACCTTCAAATGACCCACTCTAAATCCCAACAGATATCTAATGAATAAAGAAAGGTGAAACAAGAACCATATTTCATGAAAGAATGAGAGTCCCCATCTGTTTATAATAAAAATGTACCCTTAGGAATGGGTGTTTAATAGCTCTTGTTCAGGATTTAAAAAGTAAATCAGAGCCATAAATCAGTTGGTATGATTTTTAGGGGGCGTAGTGTATGAAATATTATATACTTTTCTGATAATTCATTTGGTAAGGGATCATTTTAAAAAATGTTCAGAAATGTTTATGTAAGGAAGGAAATTAATCTTACTCTTTTTAAAACTTATATTTATGAAACTAATCTGTTTATAATGATTAATCAGATGTCTTTTTAAACCTAGTGTAATAGTTCGTGTAGTGTCCAAATGTGTAGCACAATGTGCAGAGAGTATCTTTAATCTCTAAACCAATCCAGACAACACACAGATTCTTTTATTGTAACACACGCAGCCAAGCCAGCAAAGCACTGGAGAATATAAAAAGGAAGTGAACTGGCTGAGTCAAGTAATATGCATGGAATACATTTAACTTAGAACTTGCCATGTGCAAGATCCAATTAATTCCATCCAATCAACCATGCTATAGGAAACCTCAGTTGACATGTTTGGGCTACCAGCTCTTCCAAGAAAAGGAGAAAGAATAGTTTAAAAAGCAAGATAGGACTCTGTGTCAACAATATATTGGCTGTGCTGACCAAGTCACACTTATTGCTTTCTGCCAGCCGGTGTATAGCTGCTAAGAATATGACTCACTAGTACTTACCTGTCAGAGAAACTTACTGGATATGTAGCACTCCTGGGGAAAAAAATGATAACTTTTGATTCAACTAGTATAATTGTGTACTGCCCAAATGATCAGCAGTAACAGAATTTGACTAGATTAGCTTGCTAATAAAAGTGTGCTAAGGAGGAAGGGTCAATATAGGCTTGCATAGTATCAAACATAAATCTATGGTGTTTCATATCCCCCTCTTGTCTTTTCAAATCAGTCTTCTTTGAGTCATACCCTCTTATTTTTTATCTAAAGAGACTGATTTTTGACTTTTTAAAAGCTGAGCACCTCTCATCTTAAATATCTGTATACCTATACCTGTATACCTATACAACTGTCCATTCTAATTATAGATCACATTTCTGGCAAACACTGTGAATATGAACTTGTGCTAGTCTCTTGTTTATAATTGCTTGTCTGATTGTAGTAATCAAACATTTTGCTAAAACCAAAGTCAATGTACTGTGGCCTAGCATAGGACATAATTTTAGAATTATTTATGAATGCGTGCCCAAAGCACATATTTTTTTCTATAGATGCTTTAGTTTTGTCAAATTAGATCATCCTTTTAAATAGAAATGTAGATAAAATAGGTCTCCCAGGTGTGATATGTAGAACTTTTGTATGATTACAGTCTAGATTTGGTAGCTTTGATATGGAAACAGATTAAGGACTCTATTTAAACATAGAGCTACAAAAAGAAGACACCATGGGCATTTATACAGGAGCCAACAGTAAACAGTCCAACCAAAGAATCTCTAAGATCACATACACATACACAGAGAGAGAGAGAGAGAGAGAGAGACAGACAGACAGACAGACAGACAGAGACAGAGACAAGCAAGTCACATATAAACTGACAGCAAACAGTACTTCTTACTAGCACTGATGATCATAGGTGGCATTCAGCAGATTCTGACCAGTTCTGGAGAACCGATAGCAGAAATTTTGAGTAGTTCAGAGAACCGGCAAATACCACCTCTGACTGGCTCTGCCCCCATCTATTCTCTGCCTCCCGAGTCCCAGCTGATCGGCTGGGTCTTCTTTTGTTGCCCCGCACAGGAGAATGGAGCTGGAAAGCAGGTTAGTGGGTTGGGGAGGGAATGGGGATTTTGCAGTAACCTTCCCCTGCCACGCCCATCTAGCCATGCCCACAGAACCAGTAGGAAAAAAATTTGAATCCCACCACTGCTGATGATGTTACCTATTTAGGGTAATGAAACATCTTCAAGAAAACAAGCAAGGTCAGAGAGCACCAAGGATCCCAAATTTCAATCCTGAGCTACAAATATTCTCCTGGTATTTATACAATATTGACAAGTGTTCATTTTACTACTTCAATATGACAAAACTCACTCATTTACCATGATTTGGGGGTGAATGAGACAAGTCTATCCATAATTTTAAAAACTTGCCCTATTTCAGGCCACGCATTGACAGAGGAATTCATAAGTTTGAAAATGACCGAAATTCCTTAGAAAATGATACACATCCACTATATTAACACCATATTAAGCTCCCAAAACAGCACAAACAGATCTTAACATTGTGACTGTTATACCTAGCCCACAGAACTTTCTTTAAACCAGGAATAGCTAAAAGCTGGATCTGAAAACATTGCAAATATTGTAAACCTAAGAAAAATAATGAAATTCTGCCAAAAGGATAGTAAATGCACTTACAAAAGTTCACAAGTAATTTATCAAATTTTAAAATAAATTTTTAAAACCCACCTTTAATAAACACTGGAACAAAAGTAGGCTTCACCTTTTTGTGTTAGACATGTGTGAATGTGTTGAGAATACGGCTGACAGTAAATAAATGCCCTTCCTCTCTACAGCACTACAGGAGATTACTAAACCAGCTATTGATATGTACTATCAATGACATTAATCACCCAATGAGTAATATATTATAAATTATATTAATTTCACTTGTTTAGGAAATAATGTATGTGTCATAAATGCTTCATATCCTATAAGTTTGGACAAAGCTGTGAAAATGCTGCTATATATATATCTATCACCTCTGACTGGTCCCGCCCTCATCTATTCTCTGCCTCAGATACATACTAATACACACACACACACATATATATATATATATATATATATATATATATATATATATATGTATAAAGCATCTAAATGAATGGCTGCTATAGCAGAGATGAATAAATAGTTGTTTATAACCAAAAATGGTCTTAGCTACAAACATCAATTTATAAATTTCATCATATATTGATGCATTACTCTTGAAACTGCTGACCAAGGTCATTGTGTTGTCACTGTGCTAGCAGAGTGGAATAATGTTTAGATGCATTTTTCAACAGCATAAGGGAAGAACCAAAGAACTGAATGATATTTATGTAGCTTTCTCTTTTGCATGGAACATTGTTTCATTTGGTTTGTCTCTTTCAGTGTGTCATGGAAATCTTTAATTAATAACAATGTGTAGCTCATAAAGATATAGGACAAATTTGTTATAAAGTGCTCATATAGCAGACTGGCAAGAAGAACATGTTTAGGAAATAATAGTTGTATATATCAACCATCAGAGCTGAGAACTCCCTGTCAAAAATCTAATAATGATTTCATAAGGTTCATTTCCAAACTAATGAAAAATGAGATTATGAGAAATTTTGTAATTAAGAACCAATGCCCAATGGTTATATTATAGATATGAGAAATCCTGCATATAGTTTTGAAAAGATTTGTTAATTGCAGATTGGGAAGATAAAAATCCCACTCTGGTGTTACAGAAGAGTTAGCAGAGCAATGATGTGAGATATAGGCTGCTGCCCTGAGCCCTGCTTCCAAACAAATCCAATTTATTTAAGTAGGATTTTCATGAGAGCTTCAGCACAAAGACAGTTCTGGCTCCAAAATTTTGCTAAAAGAGTAGATGAAGAGACCCTCTGGTTTACTATCCACAATAATGACAAATTATCAATAACACGCTCTGTTAAAATCTAAGACAAAGTGTTGCCAAATCCTTTGCACCAGATGGTTGGGGCACCTTTCAGAATTCATAACATGTCACATATATGTATATCCAGATCCATTTGCTTCAATCACTGAATTAGGACAAGTACCATTTAAAAAAAATGGGTTGGGGAACTTAAGGGACAGCATGACTGCCATTATGACTCCACAGTATTTTAAGAGACATATTTCACCCTTTACTCTTTCAACCTAAGTCCTGGTCTACACACTTTACACTCAAGCTAAAGGAAGTTGCTCTTCTCTATAATAGGGGGAAAAGCAATGCCACTGGTATCACCTTTCCAAGTTTTTATCATCTTTCCCTAGAAGGAGACAGAAGGACAAAGATTAAGACTGAGAAACTTGCTAATGTTTAGAGACTCTTGGTTGCATGACCTGAATCCAGGCTAGTCAAAATCCAATAGATCCAGCTGCCAGGATTATAACACTTGTGAGGCTGTGCAGTGAGTGAATATGAAAGGCAAAGCAAGGTAGCATTAACTAAGATGAATAGACTTGTTGTAATGAGTGAACAAAGGCCTAAGCTTTCAGGAAAAGCTAAAACTCTGGGAGGTATTCAAACCCAGTATTCATAGGAGAAAGTGAACAGTGACTGGACATTAATTCCTCCCATTAAGTTCTGATTATATTTTCTCATCCAATAAAATGGGAAAATAGGAAATATAAACAGGAAAATATAAATGGGGAAATGAGATGTGGAGAGAAAATGGGATGTAATCAAGGAGAGATTCAACCTAGAAATAAGGAGACATTTTCTGACAGTGAGAACACCCAACTAATGGAACAGCTTGCCTTCAGAAGTTGTGGGAGCTTCATCATTGGAAGCTTTCAAGAAGAGACTCAACTGTCATCTGTCAGAAATCGTGTAGGGTTTTCTGCTTGGGCAGGGAGTTGGACCAGAAGACCTACAAGGTCCCTTCCAACTCTGTTATTGTTATTTTGCTGTGACACCTGGCCCACTGCATCACCAATAGCAGACCCGATTGAATATCTTCTTCTTCATCATCATCCAATATACACGTGCCTATTTTTAAAGTGCATCATGTGTGCATGACATTAGAGTTTTCCAAGTTGTAAAGTTACTTTACCTTTTTTTAATCTTGCTGATTCACTTTATCAGGCTTTCAGAAAATTATGTCAGCCCATATACTAGCCCTTTATCATTTTGCCTTGTTTTACAAACTATAATCATATGGATAATGCAGATGGAGGGCCTCTTTCTTTTATATTCCATACAATGCCTTGCACGCAGACACGTCTATATTCTAGGCTGCACTAATGCCATTTTTCAAGGGATGTGATAGAATCTGTTTATATGGTACTGTAAATAAAGTAGTCATGAAAAGTAATCATAATGTTCTTGGCTACAAATGATCTCTTTGGAGTTATGCTCTGTGCACAGCACATTCTTCCCTGAGATTTGAAACAATGAAACAGCCAGTTATCAGAGTTAAACCCAATTAGTTGTGAGAGCATCAATAGGACATTTCAATGGTATATTGAAAAATAACTATTAGGTGGCTCACAACATTAGAATAGAGTACCTGTGTTCCATACTTCTCAAGCCTTTCCATTTTGAATACTGGTTCAATGATTTCTGAAATGGGGAAACAATAATTAAGACAAATTTCTTTTGAACTGCCAGTGGCTGTTTTTCATAGACTAATTCTGTGCTGTTTGAGCATCAGTGAAAAATAAAGATTACAATTTCAGTGTTAATGATCTTCCCACTCTATTATTTCCTTCTTTATAATTGTCAAGGGACACAAAAGCCAAAGCTGTGCCTTCTGTAGTCAATGTCATTTCATGCCCCTTCCTGCGAATAAGGCCTAAGCTTAAACTGCACCTCTTCAGGTCATGAGAGAACATAATTAAATTCACTTTCATCCCAACAATGAGACAATAAAATCACACTAAAATGAATGTGTCAGGAGAAATCTAGACTGCAGCTCTTACAAGGCAGAGTATTCTTCTTTCATATAAACATCAGTTACACATACTGCAACTACATCTATTGGCCACTTCCTAGGCTTCAATAAAGATGAATCACTGCCCTGACGTTTCCTGGGGATACGTACATTATCCTTAAAGGCAAGAGAGACCCTGTGCAATGCAGTGCTGAAGGTCTTGGATTAGAAGCGGAAATTCAGATCTGAATCCAAAGCAAGTCATGAATTCTTTCTCTTGAACTAAATTAATGACATTTTCATCATTTGGATGCATGGGAAAGAATCTCAGTAAATTCCATCAAAGCTTCTCACCATCAACTCAGAAAACCTCAGCTTTTCTGTAGGATAAATCCACTTTCTTGATGTAATGCTAAAACTACAACATTTATATAAATTTTTATATAAAAAATGGATGCTCACACACTTCCAACTTTGACCCCAAACTCACCACCAGATCTATTGTCTATAGTCATGCTCTAATCACATTATTCTTATCTACTCAACAAAGAGGCTCCACCTGATGGAATTAGGCAGTCAGGAGGCTGAACGACCCATTCAGTAAAATCAATACAGAAATCAGCAGTCAAAACAATTTATAGGGAACAACCTATTAAAAAACTGACCCTAGAAACAGAACACAGAATGCTATTGATTGTTCACCTAGAGTTTACAGTCCAAGCCATTGAAACATATTATTAATGAGGTACAGCCCATTCTGGAAAAGGACATATTAACTTGCAATAATGGCAAATATCTGCAGCTCAGGTATAGGATGAGGCAGAAGGTTCATTCTTTTTTTTTTAAACAAATTTTATTCAATTTTTAACAATTTTTTAAAACAACTCTTTTCAGTAGACAGCATGTTCCCGGGTCGTCACTTTTACATGCAAATATGACAGTAAATCTATATTCATTTTAAACATTTAACTTCACTTCTATTCCATTTTAGCAGACAAAGGATCAAAGAAATTAATCCTAATCTCAAATCTTAATCTCAATCTGTATAGCCCCCCAGTTCATTTCGAGTTAATTGCAAATATATATATATATATTTTAAAAACTTCATTTATAAATCTTACAAATAACAATATATTTGCCCATCATATTAAAGATAAGGTTCATCCATATCTATCCTTTAATTATCTTCACATTGTTAATACTCTTTTATCATTTACAGAATTCTTTTGTCCGTCAGATTTGCCCTTTCATCACATATTCTCTCCATAATTCTAAATCCGTACAAATTTTAACACTAAAAAGAATGAGAAAAAAAAACCTAGACTTGCCCCCTTTTACTACTTTGAAAGTGACACCTCAGTGGTTAATATAGTAGCATAATCATAATCATTCCCTTTAAAACGAAAGATAGAGAAAAAGAAAAGAAAAAGGAGAAAAGCTCCCTTACAATATATCTCTAATCGATCGGGTTCTGCAACACATATCCCCCTAAGATTTATTTATGGTTCCAAGATAATAATAAAAATAACTAATCTTGGTTATTGACAAATCTCATTTTTAGGCATTTTCTAAAATCATTTCAATTAATTCAATTCATCTAATCATCATTTAGCTTTCTTTTGTAAATAAGAAATAAAAATGTGACCTTTTACCCGTAAAAATTGTCAGTAACCCCTATTGTTTTACACTTTTATAATTACAATATATTCTTATTACCATTTCTTCATGCAGAACCCAAGATGAGGCAGAAGGTTCATTCTGTGAGCTTCTGAGTTGGTTTCTGAACATTTTGTTATCAGGCTACATAACATTTTCAGTGGAGTTTAGGGATGTCAGTGTTCTTTTGTTTACAAGGGCTTCAGGTGTAGGTGTGTCAAGTGAAGTTCTTGTGATGGGTCAGGTGTGAATTATCAGTGAGTCTTGTAATGGGTCTTTTGATAAAGAGATTACATCAGGTCAGAGTCATTGGGAGGTGGTGGGGAGGCTTACATGGGATGGATGAGAGCCAGTGTTTCTCTGGTTGGCTGTGTAGTTGATTTGGATTCTGAGAGATTTGTAGGTTATGGGTCAATGTGTCTGTTGATGGAATTGCTTGTGGACTGCCAGGCTGCGATAAACTCATGAGTGTGGTGGGTAGTAGAATTATTTTTGTGTTGCTCCAATTGAACTGGTGCTGTTTGGTGTCAGTGTGGTTAGATATTAAGGATTTGGGATCATGGGGTTTGACTGCCAGCTGGTGTTCATAGACCAAGGTTTTTAATTTTTTGTGATGTTTGACCCATGTAGAATTAGTTATAATGGTTGACTGTGGGTTTGTGGGCTATTAGAGGATTCTGGCTGTCATTTCCGACATATTACTTTCTCCAGCACTGGATGACAGATTCATATGACAACCCAACCAACCAAAAATGAATTTTCATAAGTAACAAGAAACTATAGAACAATGGTGTTAACTTGGAAATCAGACACTCCAAAAAAAAAACCCTCCAAGAACTACAGTTTACTTCACCCTCACTTTTGTATCAATAGCATCATCACAAGCCTTAACAATTTAGCATCCAAGATTAGAGGTGCCGTCACATGTTCTTCCTCCTTGGTGGTGCAGACTGTTAATAGCCTAGCACTTAGTTCCAGCTGCCTGTAATTATTGCAGGCTTGAATCCCACCAGGCTCAAGGTTGACTCAGCCTTCCATTCTCTCGGGGTAGGTAAACTGAGCACCCAAGATTGTTGGGGGCAATAAGCTGACTTTGTAAAAATGCCGCTTAGTAATAAGCAGGCATATACAATGGAAGGAAGGCTATTGCTGAGCGCATTGGGTTGTATCCCAAAAATTGTAAGCTGTCCTGAGTCTCCGGAAAGGGCAGGACATAAATATGAATAAAAATAAATAAATAAAAATAAATAAATAAATATATACCAGTCGAAGTTCCATCCAATGCAGCATCCCTGCAATCACATTATCCAGATTTGAGTGCTTGGCAATCAGCTCATACTTATGACAGTTGAAGCACCCTGGGATCATGTGATCACCATTTCTGACTTTTCCTGTTGGCTTCCCATAAACAAAGTCAATGGGGAAAGTAGTAGGAAAGCTATAAGGAAACCTATAAGTTACTTCTGCCACTTTTTCACATGAGGAGTTCCACTATGGAATATGAAAATGCAGGGATCTCATACTTTGCATAATTCCCCATTCATCCATACTCCATAGCACAGCCATATTGTAGGCCACCCTTGTTCCTCTCTGGCCTGCCCATATTCCTAGTGCCCACCACTAGAACTTATCTCACCCCCCCTGCAACACCTGCACACATCTCCATGCTACATGTCTTAGACTTCTGCCTCTTTCTTCTATAATGGAATGCTGGCTTATGTAGGTTTCTTGATCCAATTAAGAAGGAGTGATGACAAAAATCCTTCAAATTATATCCTGCATTTCAACCCAAAGGATGTGCTTTATGTACATTATGTACCAGTGGTGGGTTTAAAGTGGTTTACCACTGGTTCAGTGGGTGTGGCTTGGTGGACACGCTTTGTGCACGCATGCACACTTTGCACGTGTGCACATGCCAAACGCGTACTTTGAGCATGTGCAGAGGCTTTCTTACTCACCTCCTGCACTCCTGCACTCTCCTTATGTCTTCAACAGCTGATGTGTGGTAATCTGCTGTGCTGGTAAAGCAGCTGTACTTCAAAAGCAGGAAATAAAGGTCAGTACGGGAGCCCGGGTAGGTGGGTGGGCCCAAGAGCAGCTCGTTGGAGAGAACCAGTTCAGTCTCAGCTGATCTTTGGAACTACTGGCTCGGCAGAACCTGGCTGAACCAGTAGCATCTCACCTCTGTTATGTACTGAAATTATACATGCCCTACATATATTGTCAACAGGCAATACTAGGATTCATCTCAAGTCAAAGAGGCTCTAACCACATGAGGAATTAAAAGGCATTTCTACTTCTTCATTGTTGTCTTCTTGATAACAGTTGCCTTATTGACTTTCATTCAGAGAAAAGATTGAAACAATGAATTACACAATAGCCAAGAGAACTGCCTACATGGGATGCCCTAAGTATCATCTCACAAGGAATCATTCTGAGATCTTCCTGAGAGTGATAATGTAATGAAGAGCTGTTCTAGAGGACTATACCTCCTAAGCATATACTAAGAGGGCAAGCAGCCAGGGACATAGCCCAATTTGTCATTTGTATCAGTCTGCTACCCAAAGCAGCTACTACATTTTACTGTACTTAATAGTAAGCTTGTCTTATATAGTGGAATTAGGATGCCTCTGAAAATAAGCCAAAAGCTTTATAATTTTATATATACTTTGAAGAGCCCAGTGGAATTGCCTTACTTAAACTACACTTCTGAATTGGAAACATCAAGATAAAATCTCCATTGTTGAACTAGCTGTTTATTTTAATGAATGAAAATGTCAATGGTGTTCCCAAGTATGCAAGCTCAAACCCAGCAGAATGTGCACGTAAATCAGGTGACTATTCAAGCAATAGACGGGAAATGAAATCCTCAAATTGCTTCACCCAGAAAAATACCACTAAATAAGGCCTTAGGGAAACATTTTCCTACAAATCTGCAAACAGTTACTTATCTGGCTCACTTAGTATTGGTTGATATTTATTGAGGTGAGACCTGTGTTGCTTTATATTGACATATTAACTACATACTGTCTAGCTCCCAACCAGTGACTGAAATCTTAATAAAATGGATAAAAGCAACACGAAACAGTAAGTTTTAGAATTCATATTTGATTGGCCTACGGGTCTTCTACTTTCATAGTAGAAATGGGAAGTAGATAATAGTCTAGCACAATGTTTCTTAACCTTGGCAATTTTAAGGTATGTGAATTTCAGTTTCCAGAATTCCCAGCCAGCATGTTGGTAGGGGAATTCTGGGAGTTGAAGTTCACACATCTTAAAGTTGCCAAGATTGACAGATACTGGCCCAGCAAAAGAATTAGATGGAAGTGAGAACCACACATGAAAACATGAGTTCCACTTATATTTACTGTTCTTTTAGTATAATTAAAATTACTACATGTATTCCATTATTGAAATGAACAACTTAAATAAAACAACCTATTATACCTATTATATTACAATATTCTATCCAATAGTTGTTTATGTGCCTTGCCATCATATGCTTGAACTGGTCCCTGGAACCTGGATGCATATGGGTGGAGCAAAGCAAGTTCAATCCTTGTTTAAACCTTGTTTATGTACACCGCAGCCTGGATTTATTTGGGAAAAGGCTGGTAGTTTGCAAGGAAAGGAGAGGTTTACATGCCCTGAAGCTTTTTCCTTTCTTTGTGTGTGTGTGTGTGTGTGTGTGTGTGTGTGTGAATACATATCTCAGTATCCTACGTAGCTTTTTCTCTGGTAATATCACACTACTAACTAGGGCATACAAAACATTTGCTAGACCAATACTCGAATACAGCTCATCAGTCTGGAACCCACATCACATATCTGATATTAACACAGTTGAGAAAGTCCATAAATATTTCACAAGAAGAGTTCTACACTCCTCTACTCATTGCAGAATACCTTATGCCACCAGACTTGAAATTCTAGACCTAGAAAACCTAGAACTATGCCGCCTTCGGTCTGATCTAAGTACAGTATATAAAACCATACATTGCAATGTCCTTCCGGTCAATGAATACTTCAGCTTCAACCATAACAATACAAGAGCACACAATAGATACAAAGTCAAGGTTAACCGCACCAAACTTGATTGCAAGAAATACGACTTCAGCAACAGAGTGGTCAATGTCTGGAATACTCTACCTGACTCTGTGGTTTCTTCCCCAACCCCCCAAAACTTTAACTTTAGGCTGTCTACTATTGACCTCACCCCTTTCCTAAATGGTCTGTAGTGGGCATGCATAAGTGCACCAACATGCCTACTGTCCCTGTCCTATTGTTTCTTTTATTTTTCTTATATGTATTCATTTCATGTATTCATGTATTCACAATTATGTTTATCCTTATACTTATTATATTGTAAGCGATTGACAAAATAAATAAATAAACAAACAAACAAACAAATAAAATAAATAAATAAATAAAATAAAGTATGTATTAATCTTGTGTTCTGAACAGAAATGTCCACAGGGGAATTTAAACAGTTGAGATGGAGATAGGACAACTGAAGCCTGCCTCCTCCTTTTACATGCCTCACACATGGAACCTATGAAACAGGAGGGTCACCAAACAGGAGGGTCACTCAGTCACCAAGTCTTGACCACCATCTTGACTTTTTGGATTCTACCTCTGTTAATGTTCTTTATTGTGAGGACAATGGAAAACCACTTGATACTGTTGCCAAGAAAAGTACACAAAGCTGTTCATGGATTCACTTATTGGTTTGTTTGGCTAAGAAATGGAGATGAGATGGATATCTATTGAAATATGTCCCATAGCAATCATGCAATCCTAAATGGTTTACAAGATGTACAA
Source organism: Naja naja (assembly GCA_009733165.1). Classification (NCBI taxonomy): domain Eukaryota; kingdom Metazoa; phylum Chordata; class Lepidosauria; order Squamata; family Elapidae; genus Naja; species Naja naja. The sequence continues at coordinate 258,261,072 of CM019149.1, read as the reverse complement.
CACAATGAAAATTAAAGCAGACATAATAAGTATTAGCATAAATGACATCAAAAATAAAAACAAATAAAAATGATAAAAAGAATTTAACAAGCTTAGTTCAGAAGAGACTACTATTTTGTGTGTAAATTTGCTTTCTAGGTTATTTTATTGTTGGGCTGTTAATGGAACTTTCTTAGCAGTTTTATTTGACTTGCAGCCTTGGTCTTTTATCTTCTCCTCCAACAATCCCAATGGATGTCATCCAGCTCTATTGAAAGTAATAGATAGCCATGCACTGTGCAACTAATAAAAATCTGTATGTAAATTAATATGATGAAGCTATTTGATTTAACGATGAATATATTATGGGTAAACTGTTTTATTGTAATTAATTACAATTATAAATGTAATTAATTAAAATTTCCAAGAGGGCAAAAGGGTCAGCTTGACTTTGGTTACAGTAACTTGAATAATAAGAGTAGAAAAACTCTTTGGTTCGGAAACTGACACTAACTTGCAAAAATACATATAAAAGTACAATTAAGTTTGTATTGTTACATTCAATATTTGTTTCAGTTTGTAAATTTGTAAAAGGTCTGTATAAAATCTTTTAAACTATTATGCACATTTAAAAAAGTGTTTTATTTCTGAAATCATATTAAAACAATCCAGTTTCACCTGTATTATTATCCCAAGCTATTTTGGTTTCACCTCCTTAACAGCTCCTTAACTCAAATACATATTTTTCTGGCACCACATAGCTGTTATGGAAGCCAAAAACTGCACCTCCTGTTAAGATGCCATTCACAGATATAGCCAGCATGATAATCTGTTCTATTCTGGATCTAAATATTTGTATATGTCTAGTCTTACATGTTGTTTACATTTTATTTTATGCCTACCAGCAATTATTCCTATTCCACTTTATCTGTAGACAAAAATATTTCTAATTGTTAATCTCAACTTAATATTAAAAGATGATTAAATATCCTCACGAAACTGTGAGGAAGATTGCATATTGTTAAAATGAATAGCAATAGCACTTAGACTTCTGTACCACTTCTCAGTACTTTACACCCATCTCTAAGTGGTTTACACAGTCAGCATATTGTCTCCAACAATCTGGGTCCTCATTTTACCGACCTCAGACAGATGGAAGGCTGAGTCAATTTTGAACAGGTCAGGATCGAACTGCTGGCAGTAGGCAGAGTTAGCTTGCAATACTGCTTTTTAACCACTGCTACTTCAACACTGATATATAAAGAGATTCCTATGATAATGTTACTGGATGTTTTGGAGAGATTGATAAGATGTTGAGAAAATCTCCAGAAAAAGGGCAAACTCAATTAATTTCTTCAGACTATGAGAGTTTTTAACTTTTCTAATCTTCACATCTATCTATTATCCACTTGAAGTTCTATTTCCTACTAAAATTAAGTGATTCTTCTCCAAACTTCCATGACAACTAGAAAGTTACTATTCCTATTATTTGAATTTTTTAACTTCTTGATTCAAGTTAGCCAAAAAATAGTTTTTATGGTGTTAAAGTTGTAAAGATTATTTTATTGCAATGGAAATAAGCTAGGGAAGGGAAGAGAAGGGAATAAATTAAACAGATCACTTTCACCAAACTTACTATTACTATAATCTTTATTTTAGTATTTAATTAATTTTAATGTGATGTCTTATATTTTTCATGTTCTTGTTCTGTTGTAATCTTTTTAATGCCTGTATAAGCAGAAAAATGAGACATAAATTTAATAATAAATAGACAATTAAAAATGCTGAGCCTATAATATCACTGAACCTCAGCACTTAAGTCTGAGGCTTTGAACTGCTGGTGACTTGGCAGTCCTATGGGTAATGCATAGGATATAAACTGGAGCTTTGACATGCAGCTCATGCTGGCTGAAGCACATGATTGTCTGCTGGCTGCTGGCTATTTCACAGAGTTATAGCCTGACACAGCTGTTTCTTCTTTAGTCTCTCCTTCAGACCTGCTGCCACTCCCCTTTACTAGCTAGAGGAGTATAAAAATAGGATTGAGATATTTAGCAGAAGGAAGAAATAGGAGGGAGGGGACCTCTGGGATCATATATTATAGCAATTCTTATAGATCAAAACTATAATATCATTGCAGGGCTACAAAGATGAAAGCAAGGTTGTTTTCTTTTGCATTGTAATAAATATATCCTGCTAAAATACCCAGAGCTATATTTACAAAGTCTTATTGCTTGGCGAAGAACATGCATTCTCTTTCAAGACAGATTTAAAGATTACTAGACAATTGGCAAACAAGAATAAGTAAAAGACTTGTGTGGGGAATGTATTCTCCAGTCTACAGGCACTATAGAATGTAATTATCTCAGAGTTTGTAGGGATTATTTGGATACACTTGCCATTTGAGAGCATAGTATTTCATATTCAAACCTGCTTACAATTAACAAGTAAATGAAATACCAAATATTCCATGATACAAGTGTGAATTGGAATATATCATTTAAACTAAAGTATGAAGCATTCCACTAAACAGAGGGACATGGGAAATTGCTCAGGAGAAAATGACTCCAATTATTTTATTTCCTTTAATTAAAACAATTCAGATGCATTGTTTATATAGCAACATTCAAATGAACTACAAAATTGCTTCAATACAGAGTTGATCCTTCTAGCTTTCTATGTATCTCTAGAAATTAAAATTGCAAGCACAGAGCTTCAGTAACACAATTTCTAACTGGATAGTTTAAATATAAATATATATATATCTCATTTGTACTGATGAAAAATAAATGGAAAGCATAATCGATAGAAAGTTGGTCCATTGTCACATAAAGAAAAGCAAATTAATTTTGTCTTTGAATTATATGTGGCTGAATTTACAAGTAAGCCCTTAGCAGCATTCTTTTTTTTTTAATTAAGGTTTTGAAAGATCATCAATCTTAGTTTCTCCCTGTATACTAATACTTAATTTGTTCCATATTTACTTTGAAAAAGCCTACCTCTTCCTGTTAGTAAAAATTCTCATCTAGTTTATTAAGATGTTTTAAATAGTATAATAAAGTCATTTCTTGGGGCGGTGGAGGGATGGCAACATCGCTCTACACAATTTAATAATCATAAAAGCTAGCACAGTATATACAGAAAGTGCTGCAGCAAAATTATTTTACAAAGTACAATGTAAGACTGTGACTGATATAAAACATTTTCTAGGTGAAGGGCTATGAATAATGGGCTCAGTATGATAAAACCTTCTGGACTGCAACCCTCTCTCCTTTGAGGCACATTTTTCCATTAAGAATATAGAAGAAGATGATTATCTCTGACCCTTTATCACTGAACTGGATATGTACAGTTTATACCTCTGGACAGATAATTTGACCATCACAGGAATTTGATTTTTTTGTATGGCACTGCCTCTTAGTCAGGCTAAACTATTTCATGATTGAGCAACTTACTGGGGTCCCTCTCTGATATATGTTTCAGCTGCTCACAAAGTTAGTAAGACCAAAACTGAACTAAATCAAAGTCATACAAAACTGGTGGAGAAAGCAAAAAATAACACAAACCTTTTCAAACACACCACTCAGGAATTTGTCAAAATATTTTCCATCCATACAAGTTTAATATAGATGTTTTGAAATTGGATAACTCTAGCTAAAATCCAACATAGCCTATAACTGTATGAGTTAATAAGACAAAAGGCAGATCTATGTTCACATCAAGGCCAAATTTTGATTTTCATAATCTGTAGCAGAACTTAAAGTCAAAATGATGGCCCCAATCATGACACACTTAAATATGGGGTGAATCTTCAATCCCATAAGCAATGCTGCCATATCAAAAAAAAAAATACTCTCCCTCTGGAGACTACTCTCCCCTTCTGTATTGCTTGATGCAGTGACATCATTGATAATGGAGAAACAAAAGTCCTTTTTTTTAAAAAAAATTCTGCCCTACCAATTGGTCTTGATAGTGAGGAGAGATATCTAGTTCACAATCTCTTCTCTCTGGGGTAACTCAGGGTGTGATGTGATCTTCAATCCTATTTGGTATCTTCAAGCAACCACTGAACGAGTTTGTCAGATGACACATTGTGAGGTATCATCAGTATGTGATAAAGCCTATATAAAGACCTCAATGGCATGAGGCTATTTGTGAGACTGCTTTTCCCTAGTTGGTTCTACCCATTTCACTGGGTTGAACAGAGGGAAGTGATCTGATTTCCTTCAGTTACATAATGGCATCTTAGAGGACTTCAGAAATATGCCTTTTCTGTCACAGTGCCTAAACTCTGGAACATCATATATTCCATAATCAGACTGGTCTCAACCTTGCTGGGTCTTTTATAAAAATGTTAAAGACCTGGATGTGCTCCCTCAGAAGGTTAGATGGCCCTTTGAGAGATTTCTGTATATTATTTTATTGGGTTTATATTCAGTCACCATTGTTGGATGTTCAGTCTTTGTTAATTTTTAAAATTGTTTTAATGACATATTAGCCTTCCATAGATACATTCAAGAGATGGGCAGCCATTTAATTAATTAATAAATGTGGGGAAAATGTGCTGCTCATCCAATGATGATTTAATTCCAAAGTTTCACCACTAGGCCTATGCATAGCTTGTATTGTTATGTTGGTAGGCTTTGTTTTGGAATAAAAACAAAATTGATGGAGTACCATAATTATAAAAAACATTATCTGGAACTCCTGATATGAGTAAACAAGGTGAAACTAAAATATGTGGGCATTGCTAGGAATTAATTAAAATTTTAAACTTGTTCTTTAAAAAATTAAGTCTTTGGAAAAAATCCCTATATCCAAATACATTTGAATATAGTTGGTCTGAAGTTGGAAGTTGGTCTGAAAATAGGTTTAATATCTTAGATTATAATATTATTAATGATATATTTAAAACTTTAGGGAATTTACAAAAATAATATAGCCAGTCCAAAACTAGTGTATAGCAAAACATTTAATTTAAAAACATTCCTAACAAGTTGATCATCTCAGGTATTAAAAATAGGAAATATAGGTGTCTTACAGTCTTAAACTGACTTTTCATCAGAAATTAGCTTCCAGGTTCAGAAGTTGTTTATCTCATTTCTATAGTGGAGATGCAATAAGTTTGATTCATGTTAACACACATTAGTTTGTTATGTCCTCTGGTTGCTTCATATTGATTAAATATTTCTATAACCGTAAATAAATTTTATGGGAGGAATTTAGGATTTAAATAAGTTCCGTTGTTAAATTATATTTGAAATTTGAAATTTATCTTCTCTGAATCGTTCCAATTTTAGTATATGTGCTGCCGAGGCGAGCACGGAAATTCATCAATGAACTACTTAGGAAAAGCTTTAGAAATGAATTATTGAAAAAAAGATTAAGTATTCTTAAACAGAGACAGGTTCATCTGAAATATGTAAACTCTTGGTCTCTGTTATGTATGTAGGTTTGAATGTTATTGGTTTATTTGAACTGTTCTTGTAAAATGTTAAATGGTATTGGTTTAAATAGTGCGGGAAGAAACCCTGCACTCCCATTGGCTGGCAACTACGGCTGCAGGCTATAAGAGGCAGCCGTAGCCAAGCCAACTCGGGTCCATTCGAACTGTAGTCACTGAATAAACTCTTTGCTGGAACTCTTCGCGTCTGACTCTTCATGCAGACTTAACAGTCTCTTTATTTGGCAAAATGGAGGGCCTGGACATGATTCTGCATGATCAAAGTTTAATTTGTTGATTAAATGTTGTGCTATATTACTCTTAACCATATATGATTAACTGTGATATTTTATTCAATTGTTTGCTTTTGAGCTTTTGGAGGGAGTTTGTTTTGTTGTTGTTTTGCTCAAAATATATAAAATGTATATTGAGAAGAGAAATGTCTGTAAAAATCACTCTGTATTTGCCTGAGATTGCTCATAACACTGAATTACAATAGCTTCCATTTTTAGATTTCCTAGTTTAAAGAGATTGTTTTGAATATATACATTTATACAAATATTTTGATATGAAATGTATTTTGTTTTTGTTTTGCTACACCAAAACACATCTGAGTTTTATTTATTGCTCCAGATTACAATCTATTTTGTAAATATGTGGTTGTCAATACTGCCTCACCCTAATATTTTTCTGTTCACCCAGAGTCAGTCAACACACATCTTATCATTTATAATGTTGTATTCTTTCTTTCAGTGTGCGGTAGAGCACTGTTATCTGATATTAGGTTCTCTGCTATTTTAAAGAGTGATTTTTCAGTTCTTCTCCCTATAAATTCCCCATCACTGTCAATCATTCTTCCTCTTATATCTTGCATTGACATCCATTACTTGTTATGGCTATAACACCTTGTAATTTTTGAAGATACCATCTTTATGTTAATATAATGTCATGTTACTGTAAAATCTTGAATAATATCAATACATATCCCCATGTTTCTATTACCGAAAAGCTTTCAAAGCACATTTCCACCATGTATACAATCAAAGCTCTTCTTACCTTTATTTTGACCTTTCTCTAATCTTATTGACAAATCCTCCTTTTAAATTTGGGTACTCCAGATATTACTAATGTATTTTGAGTACCTCATCAATTAATACTGTTTTCATCAGGTTCTCAACCTCTCTCTTGTCACTTAGGTTTAATTGTTTAAGTGGGGTTCATTCCAGTGGTGGGATTCAAATTTCTTAACAATTGGTTCTGTGGGTGTGACCTAATTTGTGAGTGTGGCTTGATGGTCATGTGACTGGGTGGGTATGGCTTGCTGACTGGGAATGGCTTGGTGGTCATGTGACTGGGTAGGCATGGCTTGTATGTAAATATTATAAATATTTATGTAAATGTTGACTTTTATTAAAAAGAGCAACTTTTACCCAAAAGCAGGCAAAGCAGGCAGGCAGATTGAGTTGCTCACAGAATCACAGATTCACTTAGAGATCTATCTATCTGCAATTGGCTACCTGAGTGTCACATAAAATTTGCTATCAAGCAAACTCACAAAATTAACTCACAACACACCATGTATGTAAATATTGAATTTTTTATTTAAAAAAGAACAACTTTTACCCATAAGCAGGCAAAGCAGGCAGGCAGATTGAGTTGCTCACAGAATCAGAGATTCACTTAGAGATCTATCTGCAATCAGCTACCTGAGTCTGCACTGAAAAGCTTCAGTCCTAAGGAAAGTTTGGCTCTGCTTTTAGATTAGCTAGAAAGCAAGAAATCCAAGGATTTCCTGATTTCTAGCTAATCTAAATCTCCTGGCAGAGCAGAACAGCTGATAGTCTGGAAAAAAAAAAGGAAAAATAGCAACTTACCAAACCAGGAAAGTTGAATGGCTCGCATGCCAGGCAAGGAGTGAGTGGGGGGGGAGGGAGGGAAGGGTCAGCCAGTGGAGCAATTTGCTGGTTCTCCGAACTGCAGACAATCATAACATGCATGTGTGCAGTGTTTGCAAGAAATCATCAGCTGTGCCACCTGGACAGCTGACAAGCACTGTGCGCAGGTGCACAGCATTTGAAAATCCTCTTGTTTCCTGCCTTTTCAACCTCAGCTGTGCCGTGCAAAGCAGCTGAGGAGGGAAAAGCAGTGAATAAAGGACAGCCTAGAGCCCAGGCAGGCGGTTGGGCCAAACACCGAACCAGTTCATGTCAGCTGCTCTTCGCAGCTACCAGTTCTATAGAACTGGGCTGAACCAGTAGCATCCCACCCCTGGTTTATTCCATATTTCTAATAGCTTCATACCCATTCTATCACCTTTTAACATTTTTTGTTATATACAACTTTAAAAATGCCAGTTTTTTTCATTAGACACTTCCTTACTGATTGTTAGCTCACTTTTTGTCTAAACTTTTGAGGATTTCTCTTAAATTATTCTTCTTTCCAAATAGAACAAAAACCTGTTTGCACTTTCAGCAATTCTGTTTTATATATCCTCTGCTGTTTTAAATATTGATGATGTTTCTTCGTTTGATAATTATTTTCCTGTACGACTTCCTTTCTACAGTTGAAAGAGTGGTATCACAACTGGGCTGAAAAGTCCCAGATGGTCACTAGATGGCAGCAAAGGCACTTGCTGTCATCTTGAATCTCAGACCACCTAGCGGTCCTTCAGATTGTTATGGCCCAAATACTGGAACCCTAATTTGCAGATCATCTTTTAGCAACTTCTAATGTTAATTCTCCTTCAGGCCATAAAATATGCTTCAGTTAGGCTATAAAGAATTAAACTTTTTAATCTCTTTACTAGTCATATACAGTTTCCCAGCCAATTCTAACATATTATGTTCTTACATATCTTTGACTTTCCTAAATTCCATATTAAATAATTTTCTTAAACTATTTTGGCTTATTTCTCTATGTATTTTCTGTGAAGAATCTCATTTCTTGTACGCATCAATTGCTCACCTTCTATTAATAGACTTATAGTACCTCTGGCTATCTGTTTCTCTTCTATCAGTCTTCTGATTTTTGTAATGACCTTTGTGTAATAAGAACTTCCTATAAATCATCCTTCATTAGAGCTTAGTATGAATTATACTGTAACTCAATAATCTATATTTGAAAACCTCCACATATGAGGTCCATAACCTTTGCTGCAGCAATATATGGAATTCAGATAGGCCAGTATTAGTTCATATAGAAAAAGTTTCTTATAATTAAGTGATATAGGTCTATATTAAACCACTTTGACCAAATAGCCTATTAAGTGCCAAGCAAATACAAGACTCAGTACAGTACTGTGTTAACAAAATTTATAGTACTGAAACAGAAAAGAATAGACCATTGGCTAGTTTCTAAAAGGGACTTCTAATATCTTTCCTTCTACTGCTAATCCTTGAACTTTGAACCTGGCAACTTTTCCATCTTTAAGGAAACTGCATTATATGTTTCATAATTAACATATAAATTGCACCAGTCTGCCCAATTCAAAATACAATGATATTATACTATACAATGATACTACAGCAGCTTCTTCTCCTCCTTCTCCTTCTCCTTCTCCTTCTCCTTTTTTGGAACAGAAGAATAATTTTTTAAATTTAGTAAAGAGTAAAAATCTGTTTTATTTATTTATTAAATTTATTTGCCAGCCATCTTGCTGCAGGGTGACTCTGGATGGCTTACAAATTGATATGGTCATAATAATAAAAATACAAAATTATAATGAAATGATGGGAGAGGAGGGAGCAAAATGCACAGGAGAAGTAAGATCTATTGTAAGTTTACCTCCAACATGGTACTCTCCTCTTGGGGCCCAGGCGGGCAAGACATTCCAAAAGGCCAGGATCATGACAGAGAAGGCTCTTCTCTCGGACCCCACCATTCCTTGATTGATAAGATCTGCATCATGCCTTCTCTGCCAACATGGCTGAGTTGGACCTGTCCCATAGGGTTGAGATGGTTCCTCAAGTAACCTGGACCACTTTTTTTTTTATTACATTTATATGCCGCCCTTCTCCGAAGACTCAGGGCGGCTTACAATTTTTGGGGGGATACAACCCAATGCGCTCAGCAGTAGCCTTCATTCCATTGTATATGCCTGCTTATTACTAAGCAGCATTTTTACAAAGTCAGCTTATTGCCCCCAACAATCTTGGTCCTCAATTTACCTACCCTGAGAGGATGGAAGGCTGAGTCAACCTTGAGCCTGGTGGGATTCCAGCCTGCAATAATTGCAGGCAGCTGGAACTTAAGAGCTAGGCATTTAGCAGCCTGCACCACCAAGGTTCTTCATAGGTTCTGTTGTACTTCTTTTTGAATGTGAGGTTTCTATTTCATGTAGGGCACATAAGCACACTACAGGCCATCATTGTGCAGAAACCATTTTACTAGGGAGAGTGAGTAATACAACAGGAACAGGAAATGCATTACATGAACTGTTAAGTTCGCATAGAGAGGCAGGACGCGGAGTGTTTCAACTCAAAGTTTATTGTGACTTCAGCTCAGAACAGACACGACTGGGTCAGCCGCGGCAGCTATTTAAAGCCGGCTGCCACGGCTGCCAGCCAATCAGAGTGCAGGGTTTTCCCGCACTTTTACAACCAATGAATTCAAACACTTTACAACAATAACCAGTCATTTTAAACTCTGCATACATAACACCCCTCCCCACTAGGTTTGGTCCATACTCAAACCCCATCTATCTAATATACTCTTGTAGATAGGTGGGGCTCTTATGGGTACGTTGAGTCCTGCGTGGTTCAGGTGTTTTGAGAATCTCACTTTGTGAGGAAGGAAATGTATCTGCCAACATTCCCTTATTAGGACTTCTTGTATTAGTAGAACCTGCTTGGTTACTACAACCTGGTCTCGTCTCCCAGTCCATTTCCAACCCAATGTCACCCCCTAAATCTGGTAGTGATGTGCAATCTTCTATTTGCAAAAATGGTTGTTGGCACCCTGACAGGTTTTGGGATGGTTCCTGTCGTGTTAGCTCATTACACCTGGGGTTGATTCTCACTTGCTGATTACCTTCATTATCTCCCCCTTCCCCCCTAGAAGAGGCTGAGAGCATGGGAGCCAGAGAGGAGCAAAAGCGATGCTCCAGAGGCAGTCTGGACCATAACTGGTCTATGTGCCTACTCCACAAGACACCATCCTCAGTTTGAACCCTGTAAGACCTGGGGCCTGTAACCTGGGTTATCTCAGCAGGAATCCATAATGGTTCACCCACAAGGTTTCTAGCATAAACAGAATCACCCACAGTGAATGTGCGAGTTTTGCTGGTGGAATATAGAGGTGCGTTGGGTGCGTAAGTGGGGTGAAGGCGATCTAGGGTAGACCTGAGTTTTCTCCTCTTCAAAAGCTTGGCAGGAGTTAAGTTAGTGGATGGACTAGGAGTGATGTGTTGGATACTGAGTAGTTTTTCAACTTTCTCAGTGATGTCCCCTGGACCCAATTGTTGGAGTTTCTCCTTGGTAAAATGTACCATGTGTTCAGCCCGGATGTTAGTTGAAGGATGCCCAGGGGCAGTAAGGGCGTGTCTGATACCCTGCTGCGCTAAATATGATTCAAAAAGATTAGCAGTAAATTGAGGACCATTGTCAGAAACAAGCACATCAGGTAACCCATGAGTTACAAAAAGTTTCTTAAGTTGTTTGATAACAGCATCTGCAGTGGTGGAAACCAAGGGGATAACCTCTAACCATCTGGAGTATGCATCAACTACAATAAGGAAAGTGTGCCCTCTGGTAGGGCCAGCAAAATCAATGTGAATCCTAGACCATGGACCCCTAGGACATTCCCATTCTTGTTTGGGGGCGAGGGGTGGAGCAGGCTTTACTTGCTGACAGTTTGGGCAGGATGCAACCCAGGATTTAACCATTTTGTCTATACCAGGCCACCATACATAACTCCTGGCCAGTCCCTTCATTCTGACAATACCCGGATGACCCTCATGTAACATTTCCAAAACCTCTTTCTGCAATTTTGCAGGAATAACCACCATGTTACCCCACAAAATACATCCCCTCAAGACAGATAATTCAGTTTGTCCGGATTTAAAAGGTTGGGAAACTTGAGGTAGATCATGTAGTGGCCAACCCTTTTTAATCCAGCCTACAATAGTAGCCAATAAAGTGTCTTTGGCAGTTTCTCTAGCAATTTCAGCAGCATGAACTGGAAGTTTGGCAACAGTTTCTAGAAAGAAGGTGTAAGTTTCAGGAGCAGGGTCCTCAGTGTGCAAAGTAAGGGGGCAGCGACTCAAAGCATCAGCATGCCCAATGTCTTTTCCCGGTCTGTGAATGAGTTCATATGAATAAGCAGCAAGAAATTCAGTCCATCTCAGCATTCTTGGTGACAGGATGGTGGGCGTTGGTCTGTCCCCTGCCACAATGCCTAAAAGAGGTTTGTGATCTGTAACAATGGTGAACCTTCTCCCATATACGTACTCATGGAACTTCTTGACTGCTGCCACGATAGCCAATGCTTCCTTGTCCAGTTGACTATAGTTTCTCTCTGCTTTGGTCAAAGTGTGAGAGTAAAATGCAATAGGGGCTTCCCTTCCACTGGGAAGCATGTGGCTCAACACCCCCCCTCACTCCAAAAGGGGATGCATAACAAGTCAATACTACAGGTAAATTCTCAGAAAACTGTATCAGGACACAATCAGAAGTGATTTGTCTCTTGATGTTGTTAAATGCAGCTTCTTCTTTTGTGCCCCAGACCCATGCAGATTTTTTATCCAGTAATCTGTGTAAGGGTTCTGCAGTGGTTGCTTTCTGAGGTAGAAACATATGATAGAAATTAATAAGTCCCAGGAATGCTTGCAAGTCAGTTTTGCATCTAGGCCTGGGGGCTTCTTTGATTGCCTGAACTTTGGCTCCTGTGGGGTGGATGCCATGTTTATCAATCATATAACCCAAGAATTCTACTTTGTCAGTTCTTAGTGTGCATTTCTCTTTTTTGACTATTAACCCCACTTTTTTGAACCTGGTTAGAACTTCTCTGAGTTTCTCATGTAACTGAGTGTCATTTTCAGCAGAGATTAAAACATCATCAAAATAAGGCACCACCCCAGGCAACCCTTGTAGCATCCTTTCCCTGAGGCTTTGAAAGATGCCTGGCGCCACACTTACTCCGAATTGTACCCTCTTGCATTTGAATGCACCCCGATGGGTTACAATGGTTTGGGCTTCTGCAGTTAGATCATCTACTGTTAACTGCTGGTATGCTTGGGCCAGGTCCAGTTTGGCAAAGACTGTGCCCCTGCCCAGAGAATGTAATAAATGATGAACCACTGGAACCGGATATGTGCTCTGTTGTAGCGCATGGTTCAATGTCCTCTTGTAATCCCCGCAGATTCTCACGGAACCATCAGCCTTGACTGGCGTGACTATGAGTGTTTCCCACCTGGAGTGGTCTGTGGGCTCCAGCACCCCTTGGGCTATCAGTTTATCTAATTGTTCATCAATTTTTTCCTTCAATGCAAAGGGTACCCTTCTGGGTTTTAATAGGATTGGTTGTACCTTGGGATCTAGGTTAAATGTGATAGGGGTCCCCAAGTACTTGCCTAATCCGTCGCTGAAGACCTCTGGAAACTCAGACTTCAAGGACTCTTCCCACTCAGTGTTGCTCATGTGATTGATGCCAGTCACTTCGATGCCCAGCGGGTTGAACGATTCTAGTCCCAGAAAACTTGGGCGATCTTTATCCACGATGGTCAGGGGTAGGCGTTTGATGTGACCATTGAACTTCATGTTGAATTCTCTTGTTCCAACTACTGGAATCTTGTTCCCTTGGTAGTCTTTAAGAGTTAATGCCTGCTTCTTGAAGTGAGTCTTCTGAATGTTTGGTATCAGTCTCTGAATAGTATCCTATATTTGTCCAGAAAAGACAGAAGAAAAAAAATGTTTTGATCCATTTACCATTCACCACCATTACCAGTGAAACATCATCATATTAACTGGGGCTCAGTGGAGGGTGTTATGGATAACATCATACATTTTCTCAATTTTAAACAATGGCATAGGTCTGCCATTATTTCATATATACATAGCATGACTTTCAAAAAATGTGTGCAGAAACAAAATGTCTTATTCTTCTCTCCTTGAGTTACTATTTAGCTATTTTTCCTTTAGTGTAATTATATGCCATGGCATCTATCATCAAAAATGGAGAAGTAGTTTGCATTGTTCCAGAAATGATGTATTTCTTCACATCAATTTAATGTTGCTAGAAGCTATAAGAGTTAAGAAAGCATATTTTGAAGTTGCTCTAAGTAAAATATTTTTTTAAAACATGGGATTGTATCAAACATTTATAAAAGTCCATACCATATCAATTTCAAGCTGAATTATTTTGCTACTAAAACCAAATACTAGGAAAAAATAGAGAATGTGTTACAAGTCAGCATATGGCAAAAATCAAGAAAACTATTGCCAGATAGGAAAACATATTAAAGCCACATATTATCAAATATGTGCAGATACTGCAAATATCAAATGCTAAAACAGCATTGAAGGATAACTGTAAGAAGGACATTTTGACTGCATATGTTTGTAAGGGAAGTTGTGAAAACTGATGAATGCATAGATCCTTATAGGTAGACGCTAAAGTCCAGATTGTCACTATGAAATTTTCATGAAACAAGTCATATTTATTTAAGAAAAGCATTTATGTTGCTGGAATGTGTCTTAATATAATTTTGGCTCAAGCTTTGAAGAGAAGGTTTAAATCGATACTAAGCATGCATATGCACATAAATATACCCAGGTATATTTATATGACACAAGTTAACTCTGAAAAAATAAATACAATAAATGCCAAGTCAAAAAGAGGGTGGGAATGTTATTGTCTTCCAACAAGCCTTTATCATTGGAGCAGCTGCCATTTATTAGTACTTAGAATATTCCATTTAGACCTGACCATTGAATGGTAGGACTGGCTTTAAAAAATACATTAATGCTACAAAAAACATTTGTATTTGTTTCAGCTCAAATTGTCATTAGTTATTCTTAAAATTTACAAAGTTATAAACTTTCTATGTTTTAGAGATGGCATCTACCTCTTCCTCCTTCTGGTCCTCTTCATCAGTGAGGGATTACAAGAACAGTAATATGATGCCATGCAATATGATCTTTCAAAAACATGGAGGATAGGTACAAAGCCAGAGAATTGGAGAAATGTAAATATTGCTTTATTCCTATTGTCCAAAAAAGTTTTATTAAAAAAAGGTTTAGATAACTATGGACAGTTGATGTTAACCCAAGCCAAAAATCTGGAATAAATTATTAAACAGTAGGTTTTGAGCACTTGTTTGTTTAAAATAATATTTTTAAAAATAAATATTTTCTTTGGTTGTCATTTCCTTGACTAATGTTATTATATCCTTAAGGAATGATTTGTTTTTTTCCCTATATTGCTGCATAAAAAGAAATAATATAATTAAAAGGAAGCATTGGCTACTACAAATAAACTATAAATTATCTCTAACCATTTGAGAATGATTCTACATACAGTAGGTAGGTGTTTTAGGAAAGAGATCTCTTAGGAACCACTTGATAAACTGTGAGTAAAAATATGTCTACCAAATCATCAACCCCCTTGAGAAAATGTTTCAGTATTGGGAAAGATGGAAAATATATGAACAATGGGAGAACGTAATTTGAATCCCAAAGGAAGACTTTCATTTTAAATATGTGTGGTTGTTAAAGTTATCAACATCTTAATTAGACATGCAAAAAGGATTTATAAATTAGATAAACTGTGTTGCTAAATAGGATTTTCTCATCAAGGTTCCCCACCCCAATTTCAAAAAGACTTCCAGTTTTTCCATCTTTCCAGCAGTGATTAGTAAACAAGACTTAACAGTACAATCTGTTTATACAGAACTTTGCTCCATTGAATTCATTGAGGTCACTTCCCAGTAAATGTGATTAAATATAAATAAATGAGATTAACTTCTGAGTAACCCAATTTAGGATTGTATATCCAATGTCCATCTCTTCATAATTATAAAATATGTTGGTATCATCAGAGGAAGAGAAATTATTTATAGTTCAGTTGAGCTTCTCAGTGCAAGTTCTTTTTACACTTTTCTACAATTTGTTGCTCAAGACATCAAAATATTTCAGAGGCAAAATTGTTCTTTCTCAACAAAGATTACAGGTAGTCCTTGACTTATGATTACAATTGAGCCCAAAATTTCTGTTACTAATTGAGACATTTATTGAGTTTTGCCCCATTTTACCTTTTTAGCCACAGTTGTTAAGGGAATCATTGCAGTTGTTAAGTTAGTAGCATGATTGTTAAGTGAATCTGGATTCCCCATTGACTTTGCTTGTCAGAAGGTTACAAAAGCTGATCACATGGCCCAAGGACACTATAACTGTCATAAATATGAATCAGTTGCCAAGCATCTGAATTTTGATCAAGTGACCAAGGGGATACTGCAATTGTCATAAGTGTGAAAAAGGTCATAAATCAGTGCCATTGTAACTTCGAACACTCATTAAACAAACTGTTGAAAGTCGAACACTGCCTATATTTTCACTGTATTATCCAGAGTTACTAGAAGTTTGAGCTACAGAGCTGCAAAACACTAAGAGGTTGATATTATTTGTATTCTTTATCCAACTTCTGAAATTCATTTAATAGCTGCCTGTTCAAGAAGAGTGTTTTGCACCTGGTAGCCAAAGTTCAAGGGGAAATTACTAATGTCTTTGCTCCTTCCTCAATGGTTGTCACTGCACTGGGACAAATGGAAATGTCGATTTTCACATCAGCACCAGGCTCTTTCCAATCTATTTTCACCTACTCCATTCACTGTCTAGATGTTTGGCTATTAAGGTTAAAAAAAGTTTAAACTTCTATCTGAATATCTGAAGTGAGCCTCCTTGATCCATTATTAATCCCAGATTTCATGGAAAGAGCAAGAATATAAAAAATATGCTGAACTACCAATAGCATATGTGTCAGGGTTTTGAATAATGGATCCACCAAAAGCAGAACTCCAAGACAGGTAGATTCCTCAAAAACATGTTTATTGGACACATCATATTGGCACAGCTAGTGAAAACCAACTTTAAAAGTTCCTGTGTTTTTTTCCCTAATTAAAAGAGCAAATATTCCCACCCCAGGTGTCTCTGATCACATTGTCCAATGAAGGTAGCTGCAAGGCTGCATAGTCACTCCTCTGCCATCTGTTGGGATGACCTTGGTTCCTACAAGAAAACTTTTTTTTTGACTGTTACCCAGTCTATCTGCTTCTCCCCTCTCTTCCCCCTTTCAAAGTTTGTGTCAACTATGAGGCAGGGGAAAAATGGCTCCAGGCAGGTCAACTTCAGAGTTGACAATAAGTACAATAAGTGAACAACAGTGAACAATACTCAGAAAAACATATACTTAGTTCAGTAATATTGGCAAATAAGATGGCTGTACTCAGTTATACATACTCTCATTTCAGTGTATAGGGTATGAGTTTAGGATTAAATTCATAATAGTTCAAATTAGGGGCAAAATTCACATGATGCATACAAAAGCTTTGCAATGCATGTTTCTAATTCACAAGCCAAGATTTTGATCTGCATTATAACTTTTCCATAGAAAATATTTGAAGCTATGTGTGACTATAGTGTATGTATATTTATTGATTATGTGCCATTAAGTCTTACTGACTTCCTAGATGGATTTCTTCATGAAGAACTATCCCTAACTTATTTTTTAAGTCTCCCAGTGGTGCACTGATCTCACCACTGAGGAGGGATAGTTATACACTTTTGAACTTTGGTGTTGGTGAAGATTCATGAGAAAATTGTGGACAGCCAAAACAAAATGATGGCTCATTGAAAAATCAGGATTCTAACTTGAGACACAAATGAATATTTGAAAATTATTCTCCTTCCCAAATGTGAAGATCTAGCTCTCTGGAGAAAGGTCTAATGCTAGGGGAAGTGAAAAGAAAAAGAAGGGAAGGACCAGCAATTGGTATAGCAGTGACGATTATACCTTTGCAAAACCTGAAAGATCAGCTTATGAAGAAAACCTAGGTGCTTGCTAAGAATTGACAATTTGATAGCAGATAATCAACTAGTTGTATATATATAATGTAAAAGTCCATACAGAATAATGCAGAAATGGAACTGAAGAAATTCATGTCATTTCAGAGACATAGCCCAGAAACTTGCTGATGTCTCCGTTCCAATTCACTGTTAACAATTTTACAGGTGAAAAAAAGTGGCTACTTAACAACTCCACATAATTCCAGCTTTCACTGTGTAATCACTTTCTGTTCTCATGAGAAATAGAGGCAGATCTGTTAAAGTCTTAGTAAATGATGTGGTCAAAGGATCAACTAGTCTTTTGAAATTTCAAGGCTGGAGTAAAATATTGGTGTGGGGATATTGTCACATCAAAAAGATTATAGACCTTATTCTTAAAATGGAAATTACAAACTTATGAAACCAAGAATGCAATGACTTTATAGCAAGCAGATGGTCTTTGTGCATTACTCCTATGAATACCGGTTGAGGCAGGAGAAAGAAGCATTAGGATTTGAAATTCACAGAGGACTGGATGAAACAGGAATGAATGAAGCTAAGTCAGAAAGACTTAGCAATTAATTTTATTTTTATCATTCAATCTTAAACATTTGATAGTGACAGTAATATAGGAGGTCTTCAACATGTGGCAATGGTTAGTGGGGGGATTCTGTTTAAGAGCTTTTAACTTAAGATGGATTGGAATGCTTTAGCCAAGGAAACAATGAAGAGGGTGAGGGCTGAATTCTTTCCAAAGCGGCAGCAGTAATAACTTCCATTTCTTGGCCTGTTTCTTTTGAAAGACAGATACTTTCAGGATTTGAAATATGATGTGAGTACTAAATACTAAATGTATTTGCACAAATGACATTATTTCACGGGCAGAAGACAAGGCAAGAAATGTTAATAATGTTTTGAAACTCCAGGAAGATATAAGTCAAAACATGCATGCTTTTATGAAGACGCCTGCTAAACTTCTTCCCCAAGAAGCCTATTAGGAGTGACAATCTCACGATTCATCAGAGCACATGTGCGCATGTGATATGTACGGACATTGTGTTCAGGAAAGAAAAGCAGCATTTGGTTTTCAATATGCTTCTGAAGTCTTAACATCCACATTGAACTGAATCTAATGTCAGCCCCGGGTCCTTTAGCAGGAGGATCGAGGAAACAATTTTCTTCATTTATAGGAGGATACAAATTATGTATAGCTAACATGTTCAAGTTTAAGAAGATAACTAACTTCCAAACCTGTCAAACCTTACTGGGAACTTGTGGGAATGAATATAAGCAGATTCAAAATTACAAGGCCCTTTTGGCTTCAGAAATTTGTTCTCACTTATGGAAGGATGACAAAGAGGAAATGAGGGATTGGGCAGGACAGTACAACTTCACCTCAGTACTTCCAACAATAGATAAACGAGCAGTTAAGGTAAATGTGCACTGTAAATTAAAAAAAACCATGAACACTGTCAGAAAACGCTCTCAATATGTTTTTGGCATGTATATTCTGCTTAAATAGTGCAATTGAGATTGTTAAAAATCAAATATAATACAAAAGATGACACATTTTTGCCTGCCAATACCATACAGAATTTGACATCAATATTAACATCCCATTTCAGGGAGTGGTGCAGTGGCCTAGAGGTGGAGCTCTTGCCTCACAATCAGGAAGCTGTGAGTTCGATCCTAGGTAGAGGCAGGTATTTCTCTCTCTGGGCAAAATGAGTAAATATCAGCTGCGAACTCTGCATTGGTGACAGGAAGGCCAATACAGTTCCATTCAGTTATCCCGACTCCACCCCAATGCAAGGGATTATTAAAAGACAAAAAAAATTAACATCCCATTTCAAACATTAAAGACAGCAGACTACAGGTAGTCCTCGATTTGTGACCACAATTGAGCCCAAAATTTATGTTGCTAAGTGGGAAATTTGCTAAGTGAGTTTTGTCCCATTTTATGACCTTTCCTGCCATAGTTGTTAAATGAATCACTGCCATTGTTAAATTAGTAATATGGTTCTTAAGTGAATCTAGTTCCCCCAGTGACTTTGCTGATCAGAAGGTTTCAAAAGGTGATCACATGAATCCAGAACACAGTATCTGTCATAAATTTGAACCAGTTGTCAAGCATCCAAATGTAAATCACATGACCATGGGAATGCTGCAACAGTCATAGATGTAAAAGAAATGGCACAAGTCACTTTTTCAGTTCTGTTGTAACTTCAAACAATCTCTAAATGAACTATTGTAAGTCGAGGACTACCTGTATAAATTTATTTTAATAAGTTTGGTCAGTGACAGGGGGAGGGAGGGAGGGAGAGAGGGAGGGTGGAAATATATGGTGTAAGTGAACAGAATAAAATAAGTGATATAATACACGCTATTAGAACTGAAATTCTTGGAAACAATTTGCATTTAAATCTAATAGAAGTAAATGGTCAGTAATGGGGCAAGGGAGGAAGAAAGGAAGGAGTGAAGGATATGATGTAACTGAACACAATAAAATAAGTGATTTAATAGATTCTATTAGAACCAAAATTATTGGTTCTAATGGAAACTATAAGAAATAGACTCTATGTCTAATAAATATTAGACATAACAATGACAACATAAACATACATTATCCAACCACAATACTGCCCACCTGCCCTGCTCCATCTCTTATTACCATGCTGGCAGCAGTGACCCAATACAATGCCCACTGCTGAACATCCAGAGAGCTTCCTCAAACAATGCACTTTAATTGCAATCTTATTGCCTCACCTCACTGCTCATTGGACCAAAGGAAGACTGGAAGATCCAAAAAGATAATATTGTGGGATTGACAGATACTTGTGAAAGATTATGTGACAGCTCTTCCTTCCCTTTAACCCCGTCTCACTCATCATCAGTGAACCCACAGCACCCTTCCTAAGCCCCATTGTGTTAACAAACTTTCTCAGCTACTTATGTACTCTCCCTTACCACTTGTACACTAATCACATTCTGTCTCTCCCACTAGCAACAGCCATTCCAAGCCACCTATGCTCACACTACAAATTTTCCATCATTTGTGCCTTCTGCTCAAACTTTGCCATGTTCTTGCTGCACCTCCCTAACCACCCACTCACTCTCACTCACTCTGCCACCTGGTCATTTATCTGCTTGCTGGTCTGTTTGCAAGCTTCTTGGGATCCGCAGCTTCCTGCTGAATTCTCCACTGATTTTGGTTGCTGGAAGCTGGCAAGAAATTGTGAAGAGGCACTTGCTTAACAACTCATGAGCTTCACTTAACAAAGTCAATGGGGACTGCAGGGATTGTCATCAGTAAGCAATTCAATCATGTGACATTGTGCTTTATGAGCATATTGTTTAGCAATGAAAATTCCAGTCTCAATTGTCATCATAACTCATGGACTGCTGATGGAAGCTAAAATATATACAGAACGGTTGCAGGAAATGGGTATGTCCAGTTTAATGAAAAGGACTAGGGGTGACATGGTAGCAGTTTAACAGTCCAATCTCTAAGAGGTTGCCACAAACAAGAGGGAGTCTGTCATTCCCCCATTGAAGTCTGATCTGTGGGAAAAGATGAGCTGAAACAAGAGCCATCAGAGATTGAGAGGGTGGCTCCATTGGCCTTGGAGGAAACTGGGGAAGGGCAGAGTCAGTCCAGGCAAGGCTTTTCTGAATTAGTAAGGCCTGCAGACAGGGAGGAGCAGGAGAACAGAGCTCAGGAGAAGAGCAAGGACTACTCCCTCCCAATTCCAGAGCACGGAGGGAAGAAAGATGGTGAGATCAACACAGATTGAGCTGGCTACAAGAGAGGAGAGTGCCCCATCCCCTTTCAGAAGGCACACCTGGGGACTGAGATGTAAAGAGGTACTGGTGGGAGGGGCATTTGTCGGGAACAAATGTTGAATCGGTGGAGCCTCGTATGTACTTGCCAAAGCCTGGAGATTGCTGTACTGTCTTGTGGGGTTTGCCAGTTTGCCTGCTTCACAGAACATTTTGCTCTGGTTACTGTTTGGACTAACCTGGCTTATTGGACTGCTGGCCCTGGTTGCAGTTTGGTTAACCTGGCTTATTGGACTGCTGGCCCTGGTTACTGTTTGGCTAACCTGGCTTACTGGATTGCTGGCCCTAGTTGCTGTGTGGCTAACCTTTGCTTACTGGACTACTCACAGTCAGAGGCTTCTGAAGGTGTATATGAGATCTTTGCTCCAGGACTTGTAGTGAATGTGGGGATATTTGGGGACACAGTTGGAACAATAAAGTGGAGTTAGACCTTGTCTCTGGTTGTGTTGCTTTTATACCATGCCCCAGGTCATCACAGAATCAAGCCTTTCTCCAAAGCATCTGAGGGAAGGACAACAAGCAATGGATGGAAACTAATCAAGTAGAAGACCAACCTAGAACTAAGGTGGAATTTCCTGACAGAACAATTAATCAATGAAAAAAATTGGCTCCAGAAGTTGTGAATGCTCCAATACTGGAAGTTTTTAAGAAGAAATTGGACAACCATTTGTCTGAAATGGTATAGGATTTCCTGCCTGACCAGGGAGTTGAACTAGAAAAACTCCTCGTCTCTTCCAATCTCTGTTTTCTATTCTATTCTATTCTATTCTATTCTATTCTATTCTATTCTATTCTATTCTATTCTATTCTATTCCATTCCACTCTATTCTATTCTAATTTCAAGAAAAGGTAACGTTCTCTGTAAGACAGGAAAATATTACATTTTTAAAAAGAAGAGAAAAAAAAATCTTTTCCTTCCTTGACTTGAATTTAAAAAGACTGGCAACCATTTCATGTAGATTAGATTACAAAGGAATGCAGTTTCAAGATTCCAGATCAGCTGTATGCAGAGCAGGAATTCAATAAGCAGATTATGCTGTTTAAAGCACTAACATGCTGGCATGCTTTGACTGAAATCTATCACAGAACAACCTCTTAAAGAACACAATTTGCTAAAAGACACACATTTCCAGTCTATTATCACATTTACGGTTAGATTTCCTCTTCTTATCTTATACAACATGAAATTATACTGAAGAACAACACTTGGCTACAGTGTTTTTTTATGGCAGCATTTGGATATAACCTTTTTCTATTTTTTTTCTCCTTCTTTTTGAACCACTGAGTTTAGAGCTATAAGAATTTCTGGTGATCTCCCAGCCAAATAACACAAACAACAACAACGTGTTCCCTGATTCAGTGATTCTGAGCAGCTTACAAATTGTTCAAAACATCTTAAACAAAGAAACCAAATCAAAAGAATAAAGTTGGCAAAAATGACAAAACAGATGACCACAAAGGAAAAAAAGTAGCTTCAATCAAGTCATAATCATTGGGGGCAAACAGTTTGGTATAGTGATTAAGGCACCAGGCCAGAAACTGGGAGACTGGGAGTTCTAGTCTAAATTCTAGGCTTTTTCCTCATGCCTTTTATGAGGCAAAGCTCCCTGGCCATTCTCTTGAGAGGCCAGGAATATTCCCAACCCCAACTGACAAAATATCACACTAGCATGAGAAGACTTATTTTCTACTTCATCAGCTTCCTTCCTTAAAAGGCTGGAATTATCCTATGTAATTCACATTTTGAGAAGAAATACCTATTATGTATTTAAATACATATTCAGAGATCTCATTGTAATGGAAGGAAGCTAAATTGCAGGTAAAAACAATGCAATTGTAAAAAAAAATTATTTATCCCTATAATCTCACTCAAATTCCCTAGGTGGTGGATCCTGCTTTAATTTTATGAATTCCCCAAGATATATTAATTTATTCAAAATATTTATTATTGATATATCTTTCTGTCCTATATAGCACTTAGCCATTTAGATTACTGTGTGATTAATTTTTCTTTCTTTCTAATATTTTCCTCATCCGGGTCCTATTTTTTCCCCTTTATATCTATTGCTGATCTATCGATTGCAACACGACTTGACTAACCAGTTCATAATCTGAGTCTAATGTCATAGATGGACACAGAAAGACTGGCTCAAAGTCAACAGACAGCTTTCATGCCTAAGACAGGACTAGCACTCACACTTTCTGGTTTCTAGTTCAGTTCCTTAACCACTACACCAAACTTTGCTAATTAAAAATTAAAATGTTTAAATAATTAAACATAACATATTGCTTAATTACTTATTTAAATATATTATTAAAATTGTGCATTTAATCATACAATAGTATCTTAAAAGCCTGTTTTAATGTTTAGCTTTGTAGAACAATATAAAGCATTTGAACTTTGCTGGATAGTTTAGTTCCAGTGCACACCATTCCCCAAATTCAAAACCTTTACATAGAATATAAAAGTTTTCCTATAATGCCTAGAACAACATTATCATTGCTAACTTGGCTCAAGTTGGGCCAAAATCTTTCATTTTTGTCATTTTTTTTAAATAAAGAGAAAAATAAATAGTACAGCCATATCATTTTGATGAAATGTTTATGGTTCATCCTGTGTTTTTCTTATCTATCAGAAAACCAAGATAATTGTTAGGTTTCACAATCTTGCCAACTTCCTATATTTCAGTTAAATTTTTATTTATTTATTTATTGAATTTTTATAGTGGCCCAACTCAATCAAGTGATTCCCAAGGACGGACTTCAGGATATATATATTTTTAAATTTAGGTACATGAATATCCAGAGAAGATGTAGGCATACATTTATTTCCATACTAAATGGAAATAACAGCTGAGAGAAAAGGAGAGAGGGGGGAGGTGGAGTGTGTGTGTGTGTGTGTGTGTGTGAGAGAGAGAGAGAGAGAGAGAGAGAGAGAGAGAGAGAGAGAGAGAGAGAGAGAGAGAGAGAGAGAGAGATGCTGTTAGCTGTTTTAGGAAGAAAGTGTTGGGATGAATTATTTAAGTTTACATTAAAATAAACATTCCCTAATGACCCCAAAGCCCTACTAAATAATGTCTTTATGTTATAATTTGATAGCAAAGCTGACCTCCACCCCACTCAAGATAGCTGTAGATTAGCAGTTCTTCTAGCCTACCCATACAACTTTTCAATTTATCTGGTCTGCTATTGTTTTCTCTTTTTGAAACTCCACTTTATCTCATTATACTTTTTCTTATCTTACTATTTTCTCCTTTTATGTATTTAAACTTCCAGCCTGCAATTTAAAAGATCCTGGAGCCATAAGGAGATAGAACCAGCCTTGGAACTTTGAAACCACCAAAGGCAGCAAAACAACTGAAGTTTAATGAGGTCCTCACCTATGGAGAGTTGACTGCTTCTGGTAAGTCCACTGACCATTTTGAAGGTAATATTTTTATCTGTGTCTCTAATGATGTTCCAGCCAATGATTTAAAGAGCACTCTAGCTATGAAACTCCCATTAATATTTTTTTTCTAAATATTGTCTTTTAAACAGTAAGAGCGTAATTTGGACAACCAACAATTCTTTAAAAAAAGTAGATGGGATGAAAATATTTGTCCATACATATACTTTTTGGAGATAAAGAATGCACACCACTTGCAAAGAGACTCTATGCTGGATATCCCATTTGCTGATTCATATCAGATTCTTAAGAGCATTATCTGAAGTACTATTTAAAAATTTCTGATGATGGGGCAGGGTATCCTTTTAAGTTGTTGTTGTTGTTGTTGTTGTTGTTGTTCTTCTTCTTCTTCTTCTTCTTCTTCTTCTTCTTCTTCTTCTTCTTCTTCTCCTCCTCCTCCTCCTCCTCCTCCTCCTCCTCCTCCTCCTCCTCCTCCTCCTCCTGCTCTTTGGTTTTGGCTTTGGCTTCTTCAGCTTCTGCTTCTTCTGTTTCTTAACCTCCTTAACATCCTCCTCCTCCCCTCCTCCTTCTCCACAGGTTAATAAATTTTCATTGTAATGTTGCCATTCACAATTTCTGGTATATGGGACAGTATAATAAACAGATTTCTCAGCTGCTTTATTAAAGCATTTCTACTATATTATTGTTTTCAAGATGTATAGCCTGATAAACAGATATTCACACTAGAAGCTGAAAACAATATAACATTGATTAAGGAACTTCCTTCTCAGGAGAATCTTAATAAGAATAGATGATAGCAAGCTCATGACATTGTTTTCATAACCTACCTATTGCTTTCCACAATACTGTATTGAACACATCTTTAAGCAATTTAATAATGTGTAACACAAATCCTACAAATTATCCATGGATATGTGAGTTAACAATATCAAGACTCATTGTTGCTTTTTAATGCTAATTGTTGCTCCTGTTTGCACTTGTGGGGCATGCAGTCTTGGTAAAACAGATTTTAATGAGGCCATTGGTCTTTTTAATACCATGTTCTTAATTTGCTTCTACATTGGTTAAAACTCTAATCAACATCACTTACAATACTACTTTTAGAGTGAAATAATTATGCATTCCTTGCCACCAGCAAACTATTAGATATATCTCTTTGATTTGTAGTTTGCAATTCACATGGTAGGAGCATCATAATGAGGTTTTTGTGAGCATATGATGTGTTAAGTTCACCAGACCGATTGCAGAAAGATAAATATATTATTAATATAAGGAGATAGGTAGAACATAACTAACCTACATAGGTTTTTTTTCAATTTACAGACCTCTAGAGATCCTATTCCAACCTACCAAAACCACCGAAAGAATGGAGATTAAAAACAGACTTAAGCAAACAAAAAATGGTTTCTGTACATTCAGATTAATTCATGATACTAATTCATGAATTAGTAATTTATATATTTAATTTTTTGACTGAAAGTAGTATATTTTAAATCATCTGAAATATAGAACATGACCCTGTCATGAAGGATGGAATGAATAATGGCACTTCATTCAGCCAAAGCTTGTAAGAAATCATAAATATTTCAGTTATGGTGTATAGCACTGAATGACTTTCATTACGCCTCCATTAATCAATTGTATACATGCAATCATTATGCAAATCAGGGAATATATGCAACAAGATTAAGGATTACACAAAAATTGGGTAGATAGCAGGGCAAATGAAATAATAGATATTCTTTTTAAGGATATTATTGAATCCCATTACCATTATTTTTCAAGGAGGTGTGTTCTAAAGGGGTTTTCTTTTTTGTTCAGTTGATGAAAGCATTTTAAAGTAAGCATGATCCACTAAGCCAAATGCAATCCAAAAGAGTATAAATTGTAAATCCAGTGGTGGGATTCAGCCAGTTTGCACAACTTTGGGAGAACTGGTTGTTAACTTTCTGAGCAGTTTGGTGAACTGGTTGTTGGAAGAACTCATTCGGGCAGAGGAACGATTGTTAAATTATTTGAATCCCATCACTGTGTAAATCTACAAAATGCTAGATGACCATCCTCACCCCAATCCCTACATGCAAGGTGGTTTATATGAGCTGGCAAGCAGCAAAAGAACTTTGATGAATACTTGGCATAGCAGATAATTTGTATAGGCCTGAGTTATTTTATAAATTTAGTTAAACTACCTTTTATTTTAAAGAATGCCAGAGTAGAGAACCACACAATAAAAGAAAATGATTGCATCATATTTAAAACCATCAAATAACTAAAAACAACATACTGAACATGCTGGATTAACTTTCTGTTGGGCAGTTTTGAAAATGTTTTGCACAAAAAGTATTATAAATAAATAAACAGTGAATCATCTAGAAAACCATATTATAAAGTCAGTGACCTGTATAAATATTTAAATACGTATTGTATTTCAAAATGCATATTTTAAAAACAAGTTTTTCCCCTAAAAACTGTTTCAGGCCTATTTTGATTCCCATCTTCCTTTGCATCCAAACATGCAAAAGGTGAAAAAGCATTTGGAGTGTCTTTTGTATATTTGTTTAGAAATGATATTCAAAAGACAAATAAATACATTTTTTTAAAAAAGTTCAATCTGGCATCAATCTTGAAAATGTTTGGAAAAAGTGTGTGTATATAACAGTTTTCTATCAGTCTTTGCAGGTAAGAACAAGAATCTCATGTATGATGGGGGTTGATCAAAATCAATTTTCAGCATTTAAAATGATTGGATATTTTCAGTACAAGTCAGGAAAATGAAATCTATAAATGAAAGAGTAATTGATTCAATATTTTTGCATTTTTCACCATTCCTGATTAGTAGCATATTGAATTCAAGGTGCAAAAGTCAACAAAGAAGTTAAACAACAGTTGTTGTGAGAACAACAACAAAAAAGAATAGAGAGAAGTCCAAATAAATTTTTTAAATATGGCCTGTCCCTGACTACAGTGCTCTCACCAAAAACCAAACCATTAACATTATTCATAAGCCCATTACAGCTTAGTACCTGTTATAGGTGCACAACTCAGTCACCCATAAAGTTGGTGCAACAAAACAAACAAAAAGCTGCATTACTAAGCATTCATCAAGGTACATGAATATTATATTGGATACTGAGCAAGGCAACAAGATGAAATCTGTCATTGTCCCCCCATATTTATTTCTGTGATGCAGAATGTTACCCTATTAAATATTTGCCCTTGCTCCTATAATTAGCTTTTATTTACGCATGGCTCAAAATAGTCAACTCTTACCCTTTGTTAAGTTGGAATGGCCTTACAGCAGGGGTGTCAAACTCATTTAATCTACAATCAACAATCAATTCTATATTCTGTATCTATAATTGACAGCCATTTCTATTTACTATCCTGGAAATTTATCTCTGCTGTTACATCTTGTATTATCATGTTATTCATGCTATTGTATTTTTATTATTAGTTGAATAATAAAAATACAATGGTATAAATAGCTTTTCTGCCTAGAAAAGCAATATACTATTAAACAATGAGGTACAAATTTAGAAATAAAAAGTTTAGTGGAATAGGAAGAATAAGCAATAAATGTTTGCCAGTAATATCTGGTAGAAGAGATAAGAAAATGGTTATAGTAAAGAACTGTGGAAAAATAGAAAAGAAGGGGAAATATGCATCTGGAGCCTGTGTCAAATGCCCACCATGGCCAAGCCCACCTGGTGACACCCACCATTGCTATGTCCACTATTACCATGCCCACCATTACCAGGCCCACCATTACCACAACCAACTCTGGCCACCACCATCTCCAATCCTGATGCGTCCCTCAATGAAATTGAGTTTGACACCCCTGACTTACAGGTTGTCTAGTCCAACTGTGAACTCCATACAGGACCCTCTAGAACATGCTGATTGGGAATTTGGGGAACTGAAGTCCATCCCTGCATTGTAAAAGTTGCCAAGCTTGAAGAACACTGCTTTAGAACATCTCTGACAGATAATCATCCAGTTCCTGTTTCAAGATTGCTAAAAAGAAAAGAAAAAGCCAGCCTCTTCATTAGTCAATAACTAAAAGAATTGGGAAGTTCCTCCTTAGTCACTGATTCTCATTCTTTACCTTTTTTATGTGTTCATCTGTATAAAAATGCAAATAGAAATGTTCTAACCATATTGGATAATTAAGGCAGGGTTTTCAAGGAAAAGCACAGGCTAATTGTCCTACTGCTCTTCTCCACAAGAATCAATAAAAGAGCAGAACCTGGGAGAATGGAAAACTCTTCCATTAACATATGTAAAGGGCAGCATTGAAGCAAATATTACACAGGAATATTGGTGAGATATAAGTTGAATAATAAAGCAATAGAAAAGGAAGCATTAATGTCTTAGGGTAGAACACTCATTTCCCCTTTCCACCCAGTCAGTCTGTCCCTTCCTCCACAGTACTAACTTTCGGTTTTTAGGCTTCAACATGGAATAGCAATAGTACTAGTAATGATATGTAATTGTAGAATTATTATTGCATTATTTGGGTTTATATCTTGCCTCCCTTCCATAAATTCAGTTTATTCCATTTATTCCTCCAGCTTCTCCGCAAACTAACATGAAGGTAGATTAGGTTAAAATGGTGAGTCTTATCAAGCTGATAGTCTCTGTTGCTGTACCCATTCCTACCTATCACACAATATGAATGGAAAAATCCCCAAGTCCTGGCCTCCTATTGAAAAGCAGTTTTTTCCCATCTCCTTCCCTTAAAGTCCTGTAGGTATGAATAATTATTGCAGTTGTTTTTCATGGTTGCTTTCACATTAATCCAGATGTCTACATTGGAACTGGAATTTTGTCCTCCTATCAAGTTCTTTCCAAGGACCTAGGATAGGCAGATGATGTTGCTTATTAATATTAAAGGTATCATCTCAGAAATGAGCTGTTCCAAATAAGCTGCCTTTATAATTGACTTACAGTGATTTTGTTTAATTGTGTTAAGTTTGCATGAAGAGTCAGACGGAGTGCTTCAGTGAAGAGTTTATTAGTGACTACAGCTCATAACAGACCCGATCTGGCTGGGCTGCGGCTGCTACTTATAGCCAGCAGCTGCAGTTGCCAGCCAATCAGAGTGCAGGATTTTCCCGCACTTTTTAAACCAATAATTTCTGACATTTTACAAGAACAGTTCAAACTAAACCAATGACATTCAAACCTGCATACATAACACCCCTCCCCACTAAGTTCAGTCCATACTCAAACCCCAACCTATCTAATGTATTCTTTTAAATAGGTGGGGCTCTTTCGTGTACGTTGACACCTTCGTGGTTCAGAAGTTTTAATGTTCTCACCCAGTGATAGAGGAAATGTGTCTGTTGACATTTCTCTACTAGGGCTTCCAGTGAAAGAAGACCCTGTTTGATTGTTACAATCTGGTCTCTCCTCCCAACCCATCTCCAACCCAATGTCAGCACCCAAGTCAGGTAGTGATGTACAATCTTCCACTTGTAAGGATGGATTTTGGCATTGTGACAGGTTTTGGGGTGGTTCCTGTCATAATGGCTTGTTTACACATGGGGTTGATTCTTGCTTGCTGATTATCCTCATGTTCCTCCCCTTCCCCCCTAGAATTGACATCAGGTGAGGGAACTAGAGAGGAACAAGTGCGATGTTCCTGAGAGAACCTGGATCTAAGTTGATCAATGTGCCTGCTCCAGAGAAGTCCATCCTCTGTTTGCACCCTGTAAGAATGAGGGCCTGTGATCTGAGTTATCTCAGCAGGAATCCACAAAGGTTCACCCATAAGGTTCTTAGCATAAACAGAATCACCCACACTGAATGTGAGAACTTTGGAAGTGGAATCTAGTGATGCGTTGGGTGCGTAAGTGGGATGAAGGCGGTCAAGGGGAGACCTAAGTTTCCTACCCATCAATAACTCTGCTGGGGATAAGTTAGTTGATGAGTTAGGAGTGATGTGCTGAACACTAAGAAGTTTTTCAACTTTCTCAGTGATGTCCCCAGGACCCAATTGCTGAAGCTTTTCCTTGGTAAAATGTACCATGCTTTTAGCCCGGCCGTTAGCTGAAGGGTGCCCAGGGGCAGTGAGGGCATGTCTGATACCCTGTTGTGCTAGATAGGATTCAAAGAGGTTGGATGTAAATTGAGGGCCATTGTCAGAGACAAGAACATCAGGTAACCCGTGGGTTACAAAAAGCTTTTTAAGCTGCTTGATAACAGCATCAGTTGTGGTGGATGCCATAGGGATGACCTCTAGCCATTTGCAATATGCATCTACTTTAATAAGGAAGGTGTGCCCTCTGGTAGGACCAGCGAAATCAATGTGAATCCTAGACCATGGGCCCCTAGGACATTCCCATTTCTGTGGGGGGGCAAGAGGTGGGGCAGGCCTGACTACCTGACAGTTGGGACAAGATGCAACCCAGTTTTCAACCATTTTGTCAATACCTGGCCACCATACATAACTCCTGGCCAATCCCTTCATCCTTACAATACCTGGATGACCCTCATGTATCATTTCCAAAACCTCTCTTTGCAGTTTTGCAGGAATAACCACCCTGTTACCCCACAAAATACATCCTCTTAATACAGATAATTCAGTTTGCCTGGATTTAAAAGGTTGGGCAAGGTGAGGTAGATCTTGAAAAGGGCAACCTTTCTTAATCCAGCCTATAACAGGAGCCAATAAAGTGTCTTTGGCAGTCTCTCTGGCAATTTCAGCAGCATGTACTGGAAGCTTGGCAAATGTTTCTAGGAAAAAGGTGTGCACCTCAAGTTCAATGTCCTCAGTGTGAAACGGAAGTGGGCAGCGACTCAAGGCATCAGCATGGCCAATGTCTTTGCCAGGCTTGTGGATAAGTTTGTAAGAATAAGCAGCAAGAAATTCAGTCCACCTCAGTATTCTTGGTGACAGGATAGTAGGTGTAGGTTTATCTCCTGCCACAATGCCTAACAAAGGTTTGTGATCTGTAACAATGGTAAATGTTCTCCCATACAAATATTCATGAAATTTCTTGACAGCTGCAACAATTGCCAATACTTCCTTGTCCAGTTGGCTGTAATTCCTCTCTGCTTTGGTCAAAGTGCGAGAGTAAAATGCAATAGGGCTTCCTCCTGCTGGGAAGCCTGTGGCTCAACCCCCCCCACTCCAAAAGGGGATGCATCACAAGTCAGTACAACAGGCAAATTCTCAGAGACCTGTATCAGTACAGCATCAGACGTGATTAGTCTTTTAATATTGTTAAATGCTGATTGTTCCTTCCTTCCCCAGACCCAAACAGATTTTTTGTCCAGTAGTCTGTGCAATGGTTCTGCAATGGTTGCCTTCTGAGGTAGGAACATGTGATAAAAGTTAATAAGTCCAAGGAATGCTTGCAAATCTGTTTTGCATTTTGGTCTAGGGGCTTCTTTGATTGCTTGAACCTTGGCATCTGTAGGGTGGATGCCATGCTTGTCAATCATGTAGCCCAAGAACTCAACCTTGTCAGTTCTAAGAGTGCATTTTTCTTCCTTGACTTTTAATCCCGCTTTCTTGAATCTGGTAAGGACTTCTCTGAGTCTCTCTTGTAATTGAGTGTCATTTTCAGCAGAGATTAACACATCATCAAAGTAAGGCACTACCCTGGCAGTCCTTGGAGTATCCTTTCCATAAGGCTTTGGAAGATGCCTGGTGCCACGCTTACTCCAAACTGTAACCTTTTACATTTGAAGGCACCTCTATGAGTCACAATGGTTTGGGCCTCTGCAGTGGCATCATCAACTGTTAGTTGTTGATATGCCTGGGCCAGATCCAATTTGGCAAAGACTGTATCCCTGCCAAGTGAATGTAATGTATGATGCACCACTGAAACTGGATATGCGCTCTGTTGAAGCGCATGGTTCAATGTCCCCTTATAGTCTCCACAGATTCTTACTGACCCATCAGTCTTGACTGGTGTGACTATGGGTGTCTCCCATCTGGAGTGGTCAGTGGGTTCTAAAACTCCTTGAGCTATTAGTTTATCTAATAGTGCATCAATTTTTTCCTTTAATGCAAATGGGACCCTTCTGGGCTTTAAACGAATTGGGGCACCTTGGGATCTAGGTTGAAAGTGATAGGGGTCCCCATATACTTGCCCAATCCTTCACTGAAGACCTCTGGAAACTCAGACTTCAAGGCCTCCTCCCATTCAGTGTTGCTCACGTGATTGATGCCAGTCACCTCGATGCCTAGTGGATTGAACCACTCAAGTCCCAGCAAGCTTGGGCGATCCTTGTCCACGTTGGTCAGGGGCGTTTGGTGTGACCTTTGAACTTCACGTTTAATTCTCTTGTTCCAACTACTGGAATCTTGTTCCCTTGGTAGTCTTTAAGAGTCAGTGCTTGCTTCTGGAAATGTTTCTTCTGAATGTTGGGGACTAGCCTGTGAATAGTGTCCCATGACACCATAGATAAATAGGAGCCTGAGTCCACTTCCATTTGGCAAGGCCTTCCTTCAATGAGTACCTTCACATGTACTTTTCTGCTTCTTAAGGTTGAAGAATCACCAATGGTGACTGTTTGATGAGTTTCATTCTTCCCATTTGCTTCTGTGTTTCGCCCCATTTTCTCACTGAAGTTGTTAGGCTTGAATTCTTTGTCAGGAAACTTTCTTCTGTGGGGTGGAGTTCTGGATGATTTGCAGACTCTTGCTAGATGACCTCTTTTTTCACAACGGAGGCAGATGCACTTGCATTCAGTGCGGGGTGGCTCCCCCCACAACCACTGCAGTAAAAAACTTGCCTCTTTCTTCCCAGGTCTTTCTTTTTCCTCTCCATTCTGAGTCTATAAATTCCTTCCTCCACCTCACTACAGTCTGACTCAGAATCTATTTGCTCGCAATGAGTTGTTGTGGACTTTTCCACATGGCTTGAGGCCTTGTTAATTTTCTTCATGGCTGCTGCTGAGGACTTGGTGGCTTCTGCTGAGGAGGCCTCTTCTATGGCTTCCTTCAACGTGATCTCAGGTTTTAATAATAATTTGCTCTGAAGCACCTTGTCTTTGAGGCCTAGAACAAATCGATCATGCATGGCCTCTTCCAAGTTGTTAAACTCGCATGCACCCCCAATGTCTCTTAAACTTGCCATGAAGTCGTTAACGTTTTCGCTTTTCCCTTGATCCCAACGGTAAAACTCGTGTCTCTTAATGAGGCACGATACTTGTGGGGGGTAATGGGCTCTTAAAAGCTTTTCTAAATCAGGCCATTCCATTACCTTCACGTCTGCAGCTCCCGCCAATGCCTTCACCATCTTGAAAACTGCCGGACGCAGTGCGTGAGAAAGACTGCCCTCTTCCTCTTCTCGGAAATGTCGGTGAGATCGTTTCCCTCCAAATACATTTGGAAATGATCTGCGTACGAATCCCAGTCTTCTGCCGTCAGATCGAACGGGGCTGGGGGGCGTGTTCAGTGCAGCCATCTCTCTCAGCTTGTTTTCCGCGTCGTCTTCTCTTCAGGAAGGATCCCATCCTCGTCACCAGTGTTAAGTTTGCATGAAGAGTCAGACGTGGAGTGCTTCAGTGAAGAGTTTATTAGTGAGTACAGCTCATAACAGACCCGATTTGGCTGGGCTGCAGCTGCTACTTATAGCCAGCAGCCGCAGTTGCCAGCCAATCAGAGTGCAGGATTTTCCCGCACTTTTTAAACCAATCATTTCTAACATTTTACAAGAACAGTTCAAACTAAACCAATGACATTGTTCACCTCCCACTCAGAAGGTTGAGAATTCAATCCTAGGTAGCAACAGATGTTTCTCTCTCAGGGCACAAAGAGAAAATTTCTGCTGAAAACTCCATGTAGCTGTCAGGAAGGGCATCTGGCTAATAAATGCTCAGCTCCATTCAGTCACCCCTACTCTAACCCTAATCAGGGAATTATAGGGTTGTAAAAAGAAAAAAAAAGTGATATTTACATGGTGCTCCAGATGTTTTGGGATTGAACTCAAGGTACCTATTACTATTGCTCCCATCTTTCCTTTCTTTGGCAACAATCTATTTCTATTTGCAAGTATTTGTATTTTGTGATTTTTGTTCAGTTTTTTCTCTTACATTCTTCTATCTCTAGGTACTGCCATGCTCACTACCCAGATATTTTTGTGTTTCTGTTCGACAGAAAGTCTTGTGAAATCTGGGGTGTTATGTGGCAGGTTCTTGTCTGTTTGAATTCTAAAATCACAGAACATTTTAGCTTCTTCATTTTCTATAGACTCTGTATACTTTTTGGGCCCTCAGTTCTTGCTTGCAGAAAAATGGTAGTTCTTGCAGATCTTCCAATGCCCATTGTTGCTACTTTTTCATACTGTTGTTTGAAATGAATCTGTGCAATCTTCTTGCAGCTAATTAAGTGTCCACTGTCTCTTCAGCTTCTTTGCAGAGTCAACATTTCTTGTGTGTTCCTGTCTTTATGTAGTTTTGTTCTTAAGGCTTGTTTTTGTGCAGCCAGAATTAGCCCTCATGTCTCTTTCTTCAATTTTCCTGCACTTAGCCATTGTTGTTATCTGCTTTGCCTGGTTTTTGTTTGTATATACTATTTAATTTACCTTGCCTTTCCATGGCTTTTCTCTTTCTTATTTATTTATTTCCTATCTTTTTATTTCTATAAATAACTCAAGACAATAAACAAATCTAATACCTCTTCCTTCTCCTCCTATTTTCCTACAACAACTCTGTTATTGCTAGCCTAGATTATCCAGTCAGTTTTCATACCTAAGGCATGACTAGAACTAAGAGTGTTCTGGTTTCTCATCTCTTGGTATTCTTTAAGCCTACATGGTAAGCTAGTTTCAGTGCATCTTCTTCATTGTTCTTCAGATATTCTTCTTATGTCCTTTTTTCTTCTTCAGCTATCTGGTGTACTTGCAATATTCTACACTTGACTATTTTTCTTGGTAAGTTAAGTTGTTCAAATCACTGCATACATGAAATGCATGATTCATTGTCATTAGAATGAATAAATAAATTATTCTCCTGGTTTTCTTACCCAGACTTTAATTCTACTTGAGTTCCAATCCACTATTTCAACTGTGTATCTAATGACTGGAATTGCCCAGAAGTTTTATTGCCTTAATGGTATTTTCTTCACTGTTTTGAATTAAGATCTTCAGTCATCTGATGGCTTCACTTTTAACCATCTCCTTGACTTCAGTATGCTTGCAGCTATTTGCTATAGTTCTTAGAAACTCACATGAAAAAGGTTCTGGTCATATTAATGTAGTTATATGAAAGCAGATTATTTGAGCCCTTTCTTCATTTGGTCCTAATTTAAATTCTATCTTCTGTTATATCTGATTCTATAACAATCTATTAAGACGAATGCACTTGCAAACAATCCAGCAAATTCATGGACATAAATGTGACAAATATCTACATATTGTATATGTATTAATGCACTGTCTTCTGCTTCTTATGGTGGAAGAAGAAAAGACTACTTATTGCTTTAAAGAATACTATGGTAATACCTGAAAAGTGAATGCAATAATTTGAAATAGAGAAAGTGACTGCTTTTTAGGTAGTGTTCTTTGTTCAGCCACTGGCTAATTTGGGCTGGATAATGCTTGTGAGCATCCTATTTGCAAAATATTCTGGACATACCTTCATTTATGGACACTGAACACAAAATTTATTTATTTTATTTATTTATACTTGAACTTGTATGCTGCCCCATCTCTGGAGACTCGGGGCGGCTCACAGCTAAGAACACAAACAATAAATATTTTAAAAAGCATTAAACGAAGAACAAGCCCAAATATAAGACATAAAAACAGTGAACATTAAAACCCTCCCTCCCCTAAGGAGGGGTCACAGCCCAGGTTGGTCGAATAACCAGGTCTTTAATTCACGGCGGAAGATGGAAATATATAGGCTAGATTTAAAGTGCTGTAGGAATGAAACAGTTTTGTAAGGGTTCAAATGGCTACACATAGTTTCCCTATGAGATTCCACTGATGAGGATAGATTTGATCCTGAATTTCAATCACTACTAGTCTAACATCTAACTACTATTTCATACTAACATTCAATGCTGTTAAATGCTGCACATAATCTCAGTTCTTTATCCTGCTTCCAATGATTTAGCCCTGATAAAGGGCATTATAGTAAAACAACTTTTATTGCCTTTGAATCACCTAAAATTTCACTTACCCCCTAATGTTGTAGCATTATCTTATCATTTAAGATAATTACATAAAATATTTGAACTCTGAATGACAATGGCAGTCCAAATTTCATTGAAATCAATGTAAATGAAGGACTTTATTGTTTGGATAAAAGAAAAAAAAGAGCTCGGATATGCTATTCTCTGTGTTATCTCTCTGTCTGTGTTCTTAAGATCTCCAGTTTTCTTTTATTCTTTTTTTTTTCAGCATGCTTCTTGATTTCTTTCACATCACTTCTTTTTATTTACTTTTTCTTCTAATAGTTCTTAACCTCAAATATGCATTCTTTTTTTTTCACATTCATGGAAATGCTGAATGCTGTCATTAACATTGTGGTTTCTTCTTTTTCTGCCAGTACTACTAATGCTCATTCTCTCCTTTACAATGAGTCAAATCACTGGTTCATTACCTCAATATTTAGCTTATGGAAGCTATTTTTATATCTGTGCTTTCCAGATGTGATGTTATGACTGTGATTATCCTCAAACAGATGGTTGCCATAATTGCCAGGATGAGAGGGTTTGAAATCAAAAATAGTAGAAGCTATTAGATTGCAAATGGTTGATTTCTCATGATGATAATGGTGATTTAAAGATTTTAAATGGATTTCTTTTCCCTATCTTGACCTGGAGTGACAGGAGTTGAATCTTTTCATATGGAATGCATGAGATTTATCAGTGAGCATACTTCCCTTATCCTGGTTTTTCAGTCTGAATACAGACTTTATCATTGTTCTGGAATCATAACAATAAGTTGTTGTTTGCATTGGGGGAAATCTCACCTGGCTACGTCTGTAAAGGGCCAATATAAACAAAAATGAAGCTTCAGTCTGGAGGTGGTTGCAGTCTTAGTATACTGACATTGCATGAATTATTCTTTCAATGGAAAGCCTTCACTACAACAATGTGAAGTATACTGTTATGTATGTAGGCTTGAATGTCATTGGTTTAGTTTGAATTGTTCTTGTAAAATGTCAAATAAGATTGGTTTAAATAGTGCGGGAAAACCCTGCACTCTGGCTGGCAACTAGACACCATCTGCCTATGTTGTGAGAAAAGAGGTCACCTAGCAAGAGTCTGCAAATCATCCAGAACTCCACCTAGTAGGAAGAAATTTCCTGAGAAAGAATTCAAGCCTAACAACTTCAGTGAGAAAATGGGGAGCAACACAGAAGCAAATGGGAAGAATGAAACTCATCAAACAGTCACCATTGGTCATTCTTCAACCTTAAGAAGCAGAAAAGTACATGTGAAGGTACTCATTGAAGGAAGGCCTTGCCAAATGGAAGTGGACTCAGGCTCCTATTTATCTATGGTGTCATGGGACACTATTCACAGGCTAGTTCCCAACATTCAGAAGAAATATTTCCAGAAGCAAGCACTGACTCTTAAAGACTACCAAGGGAACAAGATTCCAGTAGTTGGAACAAGAGAATTAAACGTGAAGTTCAAAGGTCACACCAAACGTTTGCCCCTGACCATCATGGACAAGGATCACCCAAGCTTGCTGGGACTTGAGTGGTTCAATCCACTAGGCATCAAGGTGACTGGCATCAATCACGTGAGCAACTCTGATTGGGAGGGGGCCTTGAAGTCTGAGTTTCCAGAGGTCTTCAGTGAAGGATTGGGCAAGTATATGGGGACCCCTATCACTTTCAACCTAGATCCCGAGGTGCCCCCAATTCGTTTAAAGCCCAGAAGGGTCCCATTTGCTTTAAAGGAAAAAATTGATGCACAATTAGACAAATTAATAGCTCAAGGGGTTTTAGAGCCCACTGACCACTCCAGATGGGAAACACCCATAGTCACACCAGTCAAGACTGATGGGTCAGTAAGAATCTGTGGAGACTATAAGGAGACACTGAACCATGCGCTGCAGCAGAGTGCATATCCAGATCCAGTGGTGCATCATCTGTTACATTCACTTGGCAGGGGTACAGTCTTTGCCAAATTGGATCTGGCCCAGGCATATCAACAACTAACAGTTGATGATGCCACTGCAGAGGCCCAAACCATTGTGACTCATAGAGGTGCTTTCAAATGTAAAAGGTTACAATTTGGAGTAAGTCTGTTTGGGTCTGGGGCAGGAAGGAACAATCAGCATTTAACAGTATTAAAAGACTAATCACGTCTGATGCTGTACTGATACAGTTCTCTGAGAATTTGCCTGTTGTACTGACTTGTGATGCATCCCCTTTTGGGGTGGGGTTTTTGAGCCACAGGATTCCCAGCAGGAGGGAAGCCCCTATTGCATTTTACTCTCGCGCTTTGACCAAAGCAGAGAGGAATTACAGCCAATTGGACAAGGAGGCATTGGCAATTGTTGCAGCTGTTAAGAAATTTCATGAATATCTGTATGGGAGAACATTTACCATTGTTACAGATCACAAACCTTTGTTAGGCATTGTGGCAGGAGACAAGCCTACACCTACTATCCTGTCACCAAGAATGCTGAGGTGGACTGAATTTCTTGCTGCTTATTCATACAAACCTATCCACAAGCCTGGCAAGGACATTGGACATGCTGATGCACTGAGTTGTTGCCCACTTCCTTGCCACAAGGAGGACTTTGAACCTGAAACACACACCTTTTTCCTAGAAACTGTTGCCAAGCTTCCAGTTCATGCTGCTGAAATTGCCAGAGAGACTGCCAAAGACACTGTGTTGGCTCCTGTTATAGGCTGGATTAAGAAAGGTTGGCCTCTTCAAGATCTACCTCACCTTGCCCAACCTTTTAAGTCCAGGCAAACTGAATTATCTGTATTAAGAGGATGTATTTTGTGGGGTAACAGGGTGGTTATTCCTGCAAAACTGCAAAGAGAGGTTTTGGAAATGTTACATGAGGGTCATCCTGGTATTGTAAGGATGAAGGAATTGGCCAGGAGTTATGTATGGTGGCCAGGTATTGACAAAATGGTTGAAAACTGGGTTGCATCTTGTCCCAACTGTCAGGTAGTCAGGCCTGCACCACCTCTCACCCCCACACAGGAATGGGAATGTCCTAGGGGCCCATGGTCAAGAATTCACATTGATTTTGCTGGCCCTACCAGAGGGCACACCTTTCTTATTATAGTAGATGCATATTCCAAATGGCTAGAGGTAATTCCCATGGCATCAACCACAACTGATGCTGTCATCAAACAGCTTAAAAAGCTTTTTGTAACCCACGGGTTACCTGATGTTCTTGTCTCTGACAATGGCCCTCGATTTACATCCAACCTCTTTGAATCCTATTTAGCACAACAGGGTATCAGACATGCCCTTACTGCCCCTGGGCACCCTTCGGCTAACGGCCGGGCTGAACGCATGGTACGTTTTACCAAAGAGAAGCTTCAGCAACTGGGTCCTGGGGACATCACTAAGAAAGTTGAAAAACTTCTTGGTGTTCAGCACATCACTCCTAACCCATCTAATAAC
The DNA here is from genome assembly GCA_009733165.1 of Naja naja. Taxonomy (NCBI): domain Eukaryota; kingdom Metazoa; phylum Chordata; class Lepidosauria; order Squamata; family Elapidae; genus Naja; species Naja naja. The sequence continues at coordinate 258,220,798 of CM019149.1, read as the reverse complement.
TTATCCCCAGCAGAGTTGTTGATGGGTAGGAAACTTAGGTCTCCCCTTGACCGCCTTCATCCCACTTACGCACCCAACGCATCACTAGATTCCACTTCCAAAGTTCTCACATTCAGTGTGGGTGATTCTGTTTATGCTAAGAACCTTATGGGTGAACCTTTGTGGATTCCTGCTGAGATAACTCAGATCACAGGCCCTCATTCTTACAGGGTGCAAACAGAGGATGGACTTCTCTGGAGCAGGCACATTGATCAACTTAGATCCAGGTTCTCTCAGGAACATCGCACTTGTTCCTCTCTAGTTCCCTCACCTGATGTCAATTCTAGGGGGGAAGGGGAGGAACAGGAGGAAAATCAGCAAGCAAGAATCAACCCCATGTGTAATGAGCCATTACGACAGGAACCATTCCAAAACCTGTCACAAAGCCAAAATCCAACCTTAGAAGTGAAAGATTGTACATCACTACCTGACTTGGGTGCTGACATTGGGCTGGAGATGGGTTGGGAGGAGAGACCAGATTCTAACAAGCAAACAGGGTCTTCTTTCACAGGAAGTCCCAGTGGGGAAATGTCAGCAGACAAATTTCCTCTCTCACTGGGTGAGAATGTTAAAACTTCTGAACCACGAAGGTCTCAACGTACACTCAAGAGCCCCACCTATTTAAAAGAATACATTAGATAGGTTGGGGTTTGGTATGGACTGAACCTAGTGGGGAGGGGTGTTATGTATGTAGGTTTGAATGTCATTGGTTTAGTTTGAATTGTTCTTGTAAAATGTCAGATAAGATTGGTTTAAATAGTGCGGGAAAACCCTGCACTCTGATTGGCTGGCAACTACGGCTGCTGGCTATAAGAAGCTGCCATAGCCCAGCCAAGATGGGTCCATTCGAGCTGTAGTCACTTAATAAACTCTTCACTGAAGCTCTTCGCGTCTGGCTCTTCATGCAAACTTAACATATACAACATCTCCCTTTTTTTTCTACTTAATGATGACTGCTTATCATGGCTAACATCATCTAAATGTATTACTATTCTTCAACAATCCACCTGCAGACAGGGTCACATGTAACCAAAAGAATTTATAATTCCTGCCTGCAATGACATTATTCTTCTTTTATTGCAGTTACCTTCATTGGAATTGATATTTTGCCATTGCTCTTCTATGGAGTGTAAGTAACCCTATTGATTACTTGTTAGAAGTCTTCTTGCTTCACTAACTTGAATCCATTTTTCATATCACACTCAGCTGATCTTTTTTAGGTATCTTAGTTTGATGGTCATTAGTTCTTCTTATCTGTAATGGAATGCCTTGGATTTTATTTCCTTCTATATAGATTTACTTTGTCACTTTATAATCTGCAGTAGCTACCACTGATCTTTTGTTTCAGCTATAATTTTTAAAATGTTAGTTATTAACAGCAACTGGTTTATTGAAATTGGCGAACCATGCAAGCTGTTAATCTTGTGGTATTTAGTTTAATACTGCTTCAATAAATATAGAGCAGAAAGTTTTGGAGAAGATTATTATTAGGAAGATTTATAATATTGCCAATATTCTTAGAAGCACAGCTAGGGGCACAGGAATTCAGCTGCTGTGTGGATCTATTGTTCCCATTGTCATCAACATATTGGATTGTCACTGTTCATAATATCCCGTATTTTAAAAAATGCAGATGACTTTAAAAAAAATCTAAATGATTTCCCTGATGTATTTTTTTCTATAATATATCCTTTGGCTCTGGGTTTCAAATTTTACCTCACAGTTAAAACATTATCAGAGGTAAAACTTCATGTGTGCACAGTAAAATTAACTATTTCACTTCTCACTGTTTTTTCATCAGTATGTCCTCTTTATTAGGACTGATTTGGTCTAAGAATCCACAGAAGTATCCCACTGCATCTTGACAGAAATAACTCTCAAATTAATTACATGTAAAACAATATATAGTGTTTAAAATCTCTCGGTTTTTTATTACACTTTTAGGAAGCATTGTGCTGCACTGTTTTCTGTAGAAAGCAAGTAGTAGTCAAACAGTCTAGGTTAAGAGAATGTTGATCGGTCTACCACAAGCAATGATCATACCAAGTTTGAGAGCCATAGTCAGCAGAAGCTGTACTATGTCAGGAAATAGGCAGAGTGCTGGTCTAGAAATAGTCAAGAGTCAAAGTACAGGTAGCCCTCAACAGTTCGTTCAGTGACTGTTCAAAGTCACGACAGTACTGCAAAAAACCATTTTTCACATTTATGATCATTGCAGCATCCCATAGTCATGTGATCAAAATTCAGATGCCTGACAGCTGACTCATACTTATGATGGTTCCAGTGTCCCAGAGTCATGCGGTCACCTTTTGCAACCTTCTGACAAGCAGCATCAATGGGAAAGCCAGATCTGCCTATCAACCATTTTACTGACATAACAACTGTAGTGATTCATTTAACAACTGTGGCAAGACAGGTCATAAAATGGGGCAAAATTCACTTAACAAATGTCTCACTTGGCAATGGAAATTGTGGGTTCAGTTGTGGTCATAAGTTGAGAACTACCTGTAACATAGAATAAGATGGAAGGTTGCAAACTTCATTTATAAGGAATTGCTGAGTATGACTGTATTCAGTGGTGGTATTCTACCAGTTTGGTCCAGTTCTGGTGCACCAGTAGCAGTGATGAGCAGCAGAGATCGAATCAGTTCTCTCTGCCGCTCTGCTGCTGGGACTGCCCACCCGCCCGGGCTCCCATACTCACCTTTATCAGCTGAATTTGAAGCACAGCTGCTTTGTGTGACACAGAATAGTGCCACACGGCAGCTGCTGAAGCGACTGAGATCATGCAGGTTTGCAGGAGGTGAGTTAGAACGCCTCTGCACCTGTGCAAAGTGATCATTTGGCGTGCACATGCACATAAAGTGTGTGCACGCACACAAAGCATGCCCACCAAGCCACGCTCACTGAACCGGTGGCAAATAATTTGAATCCCACCACTGACTGTATTGCTTTTAATGTCTAAGATAAACAGGGATATGAGTAACCATTAGCTAACACCCATTGCTAGCAAGGAATCTAGCTCTTCAGACTCACATGTTGTGCTGTGTTTTGCAATGATTATGACTTTTTTTTAGGATTAGTCTTTATAACCATGGTTCTGGTTCCATGAGATGGATGGATGAAGTTCTGCTTCCCTGAGAGATTGACTAGGCACACCTTGTTGTGTCGACACCTTCCTATTCCAAATTTGAGCTGGACATTATACATTGCATAAAATATTCTATTTAGATCTTATTTTTTCTAAATGTATTTTTTAATTTATTTGATTTGTCAATCACTTACAAAATAATAGGTATAAGTATAAACATGAATAAGAATACAGGAAATAGGTACGAATAAATGGGGACAATAGGACAGGGACAGGAAGCACGATGGTGCACTTATGCATGCCCCTTAAATATACTACTCATAATTAGATATGAGGTTTGCCTATGAGACTGGCAGCAGTTGCTATGTTTCCTTTAAATCAAGACTTAACATGTGGAGTTATTTGTCTTTCTCCTACATCAGAAGATCTTATGTAATTTCCTACTTCCCATCTCTAGGTGATTTAATGTCAAGTCGAATTAAAATCTGGACAGAATAGTTTATAGCCTACCTTTAGTAGTTCTTACATGAACTATCTTGTACCTTATATCATAAACCATGTTGTTTATAACCTATCATCAGGTCAAGAGACAATAAAACCAATTGCAAGAAACAAAGTATCTACACTGAGTTTTTAAAATCATGCTGTAGTTAATCATGTACATTTTTATCAAGTAAGCTGAATCCAGAACACAATCAATGCAATGTTCAATGATTAACAGTAAGAATGACTACAAAAATGAGAATTGAACCACACGCTCATGGGAACATCCTTACAATTTACCTTAACTAATATTACATGGAACAATATTGTTCCATATCAAATATATGTCAGCCAGCATGATGTAATGGTGAAGGTGCTAAACTATATACCCATTCTCCCTTAGGCATGGAAACTAGCTTGGTATCATGGCCAAACAAAAAATTCTTATGCATTGTGCAACTTTGCTGTAAGAAAAAGTAGAATTAGTGCAGTTCAAAAGCAAAAGGTTCTGACACAATGCTGGATAATGCTAAGAAAAAGAATAACAATATATCAGTTATATAGACTGATAAACTTTGGACTAATATGACAAGCAAAGAAATAACTGTACTGGTTAAAAAAGAATCAGATGTAGAATATCATAAGCAAGCAAATAATGAAGTGCATTGTTATGGAAATCCATATACTGGTAAAATAAAAAATAGCATTCACATTAAAAAACAAAAATAAAAAAATCCATGTATTTTATCCTTTGTTCTGAATCCACACAGAGAACTGCAAGCATCATCTACAAGATCATCTGGCACTAGTCTTTTTTCCTCTGATCCCAGAATCAGGAATAACATACCAACACCTAATTTTTAAAAGTACCACCACTTTGCCCAAAGGTATGTATGCAAGTTCAATACTTCTCTTAAAGTAGATGTGTCCTTCTATATATCCCTACTTTCTGATATAACAAATAGATTGAAGTATAAGTGTATTTTCAGCCTAGCTCCCATCCTTGATATCTTCAATACATAATTTTCCAAAATTGAACAACACCTCTGTATTGTTTTGCCTACTTTTTTTATTTTTGTTGGATTATAGTGCTTACTTTCACATTCAGAAATGGAATGTTATATCAGCTTATTTTACATCAGTTAATTGGGCTTCTTTGATTATTCTTTAGATCCAATCAACTTGAATATATTTTCCCTACTATGCACATTTCATGGATTTATTCTCATTTTTCCATAATACATATTTGTGCATACATTTTTTCTAATATATATGTCTTTCTCTCTCTCTCTCTCTCTCCCTCTCTCTCTCCCTCCCTCCCTCTCTTTCTTTCTTTCTTTCTTTCTTTCTTTCTTTCTTCTTTTTAAAAATTCTAAGTGGTATGAATTACAATTCATAACTTTATTCCAGTTATGAACAGGTACAAGAAGTGTGAATTGACAAGTTCACATCAAATAAAATCTGAACAAATCTTCTCCATTCCTTCTGTGTTGTTCCAGACTTCTGATGAAAACACAATGGGCAGTGGGAACAAGATTATTAGTACAATACCTTCTTTCCCTCTGGGTTCATTGATCATAATTCATGTCTAATGTATCTCATGGCTTGTTCTGAAGCAACTAGTCTTCATGGCTTATTTAAAGGAAAGACTGAGCAAATTTGATATAAAAGTATTTGATCTCTATAGATACTCATCACATGAAGTCTGAGGAAAATAATAACCATTTGGTGAAGGTTGGTGGATGAAGACTTCTATCCTTCCAAATAAGAATGAAGTACAATTCTATTTTCTCAGTCATAAACCATTATAATTTTTGCTGATTGGAACTTGAATCCAGCATCTTAAGAAGCAAAAACTGATTACCCTCTCCTAATTCCAGGCTTCATAATGTTTAAAAAGTTTTAAAATCTATTATTTCTCTGGTCAAATCTAGAAAAGCCCCACTTGTCTCATGGCTCAGTGATCAGTTAATGTCAACTTGGAGAACCCATAATTTAAATTCTAATTTACATATAAATATACCAGTGGTCCAAAAATCTCCTTTTTGCATTTTATTACTTAAAGGATGAAATTACACTTCTAAAAAATATCTTAATTTACAGAGAAATGAAAGAGCAAACTGCTTTAAAATAAGCAGTTTGCAGTAACACTAGAGTTAAGGCTTTGTTGCTATTTCCCTTTTTAAAAAGAGAGATTGATTTATTTAACATTCAGTCAGCTTATTTCATGCTCAACTGTAAACAGTGCTCTTTAATGATATTGTTCTTCTCAGAGTCACAGATAGAGAAGCTTAAGCTAATCCCACTTCATGTGGTATCAAGGTTACACGTATCACTTAACATCTTTCCACTAGCAGAACTGCTAGTCCCAAGTATTAAGTCACTCATTTAAATTTCAGTCAATTTTTACTAGAATTGTGGCAAGCATTATCTGTCTGGCATGCATTTAACTTAAGGAGGTCTCCTTTTATTGTCCTTCAAACCTGTATATTGTAGGTCATCTGACAGTTTCAGATGTGATTTCAAATTGGGGCTTATTCTTAAATTAAGTATGAAATTAATAATAGAATCAGTAGGCTGGTACTTGTGTTATTAAACTCAATTTTGTATTGTCCCTACAGGCCTAATTTTAAAACTACTGCAGAGGTATTATTAACCAATAATGCCTAAGTGTAGATTATACATTTTGTCAAACAGTCTAAATTTGGAAAAGCAAGTTTGCTAAGAAGAAAAAAAGTGAAGTGTTTATGACATGCTTCTATGATTTAAATACAATGAATCATAATTACATATTTCTAATAGAAATAGATTGTATTTAACTTTTCTTTCACAATCAATTTATAAGCTGAATTTCCCCATATTAACTGTAAGCTATGATTATTTTGACAGGTTCTGGTTAAAACTCTGCATTATAATCAGTGAAAAATGGCAACTAAGTCTTTACCCAATATTAAGGCCCTGTTATTTTGTGACATTACTGCTTTTTAATTTGTTTTTAAAGCTTCTGGAGTACTCTTTGGAAGAGAATATTTCTTTTAACTAAAATATGGTGCTATTCCACTCTATTAAATGTATGGATAGTATACTCTAATACAATGGCAGAATAACAAACAGGTAAAATGATGCCATGCAGATAATACATAGTTATTCAGTGAGAAAATACCCAGGTTTCTGCTGAAATCTGCACACACATGAGAACAACTGAATTAGATTAGGAAATGAGACATACATTTAAGTCTCTGTCTTGCACGCACACACACACCAATGTATTAATGCAACTAGTTACCTATATGATGTTTATATCACTTCGCATTGTATCATGGCATGGTGTAGAACACCCCAAACAAAAGCGCATAAGATTATAGCCATGATCTACTGCTAGAGAATGTTATGTCTCAGTAAAGCAAGCTACTACCAGCTAAAACCACTTGCTGTTTTGCCACTCAATATTTTCCCCTCTTTGCTACCTCTGCATTGGGATGAAAATAGTTTTCTGCTGTTCTTGGTTGCCTAGTTAAAGAATCTTACTCTAAACCAGTTTTTCAACCTTAGCAACTCTAAGATGAGTGGACTTCAACTTCCTGAATTCCCCAGCTAGCATGGATTTGAAATCCACACATCTTAAAGTTGCTAAAGTTGAAAAACTTTAGACCATGCCCATATTTCCAAGCTTGAAGTAAGCTATCAGTATGAACTTCTGAAGCAATTATAGATTGGTAAAAAAAATAAAATGAAAGAAATTCAGGCTGGCTTTCCTGTATGCTGGAAATGATTTCCAAATGCAATGGACTGTATAAATCTACGTCTAGTCTAGTGAAATGAAAGACTAGGGGAGACATGATAGCAGTGTTCCAGTATTGGAGGGGATGTCACAAAGATAAGGGGGACAAAACATTTTCCAAAGCACAAAAAGACAAGACAAGAACCAGTGGATGCAAACTAACCAAGGAAAGAAGCAACCTAGAACTAAGGAGAAATTTTCTAATGGTGAGAAAAATCAACCAGTGGAATGGCTTGCCTTCAAAAGTTGTGAGGCCCCCAACAATGAAGGCTTTCAAAAACACAGGTATAGACTCCTCTACACGAATAAGGTGTCAGACTAGATGACCTCCAAGTTCCCTTCCAACTCTATTATTCTATGTTCTAATCCTTGGGAATGCAGAGACAGGACTAAAATGGATAGGGTAGATTGGTTCTCTAATCTTCTCAGTTTTCTTTCAATTGTCCTTTACTTTCTCCTTTCTTTTTTTCTGGGCACATTTCCAAATGAACAGTAGACTTTAGACAACTCCTACTTTCATGGTCTAAAAATACCTGTGAGGCCCAAGATGCATTCACTGCTGACCATACATTGCTAGGGCAATGATCTACTCACTGTTGCCCCCAGTAATTATTGGGCAGATGGGTATTAAGAATAGATAAGTGGACAGCAAAATTTGCTGTAAGTGAACAATGGCCTTTTTATACAAGTGATACAACGATGACTTATATAAAGTCTTATTTATTATGATTGCTTCTGGGTAAGCTTCCATATTAGTCTTTCTAATCTGAGTGATGACAAAAATAAGAGACAATTACAAAGGGAGGAAAATGATTCTCTGAAATATGAAGTATTTCAATTTTCTATTGCTTCATAAACGATAATGTGTTTTTCAAATTTGATTTCCATTATATTTCACGTTGCACAGAGATGAAAAAGACAGGCGGGCAGACAGAGACAAAGATAGAGATGTGGCTTTGTGCAAAGTCTTTGTTTTACCACTTTAGTACATTCTCTTGATGTTACTATTTCTTAAGGTTGTAACAAAACAGTTTGTAGACCTGGATTAAGTCTGTTGGATACATCATCTCTGTCCACAAAGATATTTCTTTCACAGTGCAGAATAAAGGTGAGAGCATCTAGTGATGAACTTTCTGTCTCTATTCTGCAGTTGGAATAGTCACGGGTCATTCTGTTTGGAACTGCCCATTCTAATTGCCCACAGTCAGCTCTGGAAAGCTTAGAACATAGAATATCATCTATATATGTAAGTTTATGTAAGCAATCTCTACCCCTTGGTTGAGCAATGCATTAATTATTGCTTGCTGGAATACTGAGTCAAGCACCTTTTTGTAGTCAATAAAGTCATGCACAGAGACATGGTGTACTTGTTATGTCTTTCAATGAATTGCTGAACAACCTGGATATGATCCATTGTTCTGAAGCCACTTCTGATTCCTGCAGGCACCTTTGGCTGTGCATCATTTAATATTTTCAATATTCTTTTTGCTATTATCTTGATGAAAACCTTGCAGATGAGTGAAAGAAGGCTTATTGGGCAGTAGCTCTTTACAGTAAATCACCTTGGGCCCCTTTCTTGTATATAAGAATCACTTCCATGCATCTGGTATTTTTTCTTCTCTTGGCAACTCCAGTATAATTTTACTAGTATCTTGTGTAAATGGTAACCACCACTTTTAGCATTTTAACCATAACATAAACTTACTACAATCCATATATGAAAAAAACAAGGGCTACAATTTGTCTTAATGATCTTAAAGTGAAAATCAACATAGAATGAGGTGTACAACAAGGAGATATAATATCACTTATCCTTTCCTCAGCCTGCCTTGAAGAAGTATTTCACAAACTTGACAGGAAAAAAAGATGGAATAAAAATCAATGTTACATATTTAAATCACTTAAGATTTGCAAATGATGTTGTCTTCTCACAAGACCCAGAAGAGATTCAAAGACACATACAAGAGCTGCACAAAGCTGGAGAACCATTAGGTTTAAAAATAAACTTGAAAAAGAGTCAGAGAATACATACATACATACATACATACATACATACATACATACATACACACACATACATACAAACACACACACACACATATATATATATACACATATACATATACATGTATACATATATGTATACATATATATTACAAACTGTTAATTTTGCATGAAGAGTCAGACGCGAGGAGTTCCAGCAAAGAGTTTATTAAGTGACTACAGCTCGAATGGACCCGTCCTGGCTTGGCTACAGCTGCCTCTTATAGCCTGCAGCCGTGGTTGCCAGCCAATGGGAGTGCAGGGTTTCTTCCCGCACTATTTAAACCAATACCATTTGACATTTTACAAGAACAGTTCAAATAAACCAATAACATTCAAACCTACATACATAACACCCCTCCCACTAGGTTCAGTCCATACCAAATCCCAACCTATCTAATGTATTCCTTTAAATAGGTGGGACTCTTATGCGTTGAGACCTTCGTGGTTCAGAAGTTTTAACGTTCTCACCCAGTGAGAGGGAAATGTGTCTGCTGACATTTCCTGTTGGGACTTCCTGTGAAAGGAGACCCTGTTAGACTGTTAGAATCTGGTCTCTCCTCCCAACCCATCTCCATTCCAATGTCAGCACCCAAGTCAGGTAGTGATGTGCAATCTTCCACTTCTAAGGATGAATCTTGGCATTGTGACAGGGTTCGGGATGGTTCCTGTCACAATGGCTCATTACACATGGGGTTGATTCTTGCTTGCTGATTTTCCTCCTGTTCCTCCCTTCCCCTAGAAGAAGCATCAGGTGAGGGACCCAGAGAGAGACAGGGATGATGTTCCTGAGGGAACCTGGATCTAAGTTGGTCAATGTGCCTGCTCCAGAGGAGGCCATCCTCTGTTTGTACCCTGTAAGAACGAGGGCCAGTGATGTGAGTTATTTCAGCAGGAATCCACAAAGTTTCACCTATAAGGTTCCTAGCATATACAGAATCTCCCACACTAAAAGAATGAACTTTGGAAGTGAAATCCAGTGGTGCGTTGGGTGCGTAAGTGGGATGAAGGCGGTCAAGGGAAGACCTAAGTTTCCTACCCATCAACAACTCTGCTGGGGACAAGTTATTTGATGGGCTAGAGTGATGTGCTGAACACTAAGAAGCTTTTCAAGCTTTTCAGTGATATCCCCAGGACCCAGCTGCTGAAGCTTTTCTTTGGTAAAGCGTACCATGTTCAACCCGCCATTAGCGAAGGGTGCCCAGGGGCAGTGAGGGCATGTCTGATACCCTGTTGTGCTAGAAAGGATTCAAAAATGTTAGATGTGAATTGAGGGCCATTGTCAGAAACAAGGACATCTGGTAACCCATGGGTTACAAACAATTTTCTGAGCTGCTTGATGACAGCCTCAGTTGTAGTGGATGTCATGGGAATTACCTCTAGCCATTTGGAATATGCATCTACTATAACTAGAAAAGTGTGCCCTCTGTAGGGCCTGCAAAATCAATGTGGATTCTAGACCATGGGCCCCTAGGACATTCCCATTCCTGTGTGGGGGTGTGAGGTGGAGCAGGCCTGACTACCTGGCAATTGGGACAAGATGCTACCCAGTTTTCAACCATTTTGTCAATACCTGGCCACCATACATAACTCCTGGCCAAACCTTTCATCCTTACAATCCCAGGATGACCCTCATGTAACATTTCCAAAACCTCCCTTTGCAGTTTTGCAGGAATAACCACCCTGTTACCCCACAAAATACATCCTCTTAATACAGATAATTCAGTTTGCCTGGACTTAAAAGGTTGGGCAAGGTGAGGTAGATCTTGAAGAGGCCAACCTTTCTTAATCCAGCCTATAACAGGTGCCAACACAGCATCTTTGGCAGTCTCTCTGGCAATCTCAGCAGCATGGACTGGAAGCTTAGCAACAGTCTCTAGGAAAAAGGTGTGAGTTTCAAGTTCAAAGTCCTCCTTGTGGCAAGGTAGTGGGCAACGACTCAGTGCATCAGCATGTCCAATGTCCTTGCCAGGCCTGTGAATCAGTTTGTATGAATAGGCTGCAAGAAATTCAGTCCATCTCAGCATTCTTGGTGACAGGATATTAGGTGTAGGTTTGTCTCCTGCCACAATGCCTAATAAAGGTTTGTGATCTGTAACAATGGTGAATGACCTGCCATACAGATATTCATGAAATTTCTTAACAGCTGCAACGACTGCTAATGCCTCCTTGTCCAGTTGGCTATAATTCCTCTCTGCTTTGGACAAAGTGCGAGTAAAATGCAATAGGGGCTTCCTTCACTGGGAAGCCTGTGACTCAACCCCCACTCCAAAGGGGATGCATCACAAGTCAGAATAACAGGCAAATTCTCAGAGAACTGTATCAACACAGCATCAGACGTGATTAGTCTCTTAATACTGTTAAATGCTGACTGTTCCTTCCTCCCCAGATCCAAACAGCCTTCTTATCAAGCAGGCGATGTAAAGCTCAGCAATGATGCTTTGTGAGGTAGAAACATGTGATAAAAGTTAATAAGTCCAAGGAAGGCTTGCAAATCTGTCTTGCATCTAGGTTTAGGGCTTCTTGATTGCTTTAACCTTGGCATCAGTAGGGTGGATGCCATGCTTGTCAATCATGTACCCCAGGAACTCAACTCTGTCTGTTTTGAGTGTACATTTGTCTTCCTTGACTTTTAAACCCGCTTTTCTGAATCTGGTAAGGACTTCTCTGAGTCTCTCTTGAAGCTGAGTGTCATTTTCAGCAGAGATTAACACATCATCAAAATAAGGCACTACCCCTGGCAGTCCTTGCAACATTCTTTCCATAAGGCTTTGAAAATGCCAGGTGCCACGCTTACTCCAAATTGTAGTCTTTTACATTTGAAGGCACCTCTATGAGTCACAATTGTTTGTGCCTCTGCAGTGGCATCATCAACTGTTAATTGTTGATATGCCTGAGCCAAGTCCAGTTTAGCAAATACTGTACCCCTGCCAAGGGAATGGAGCAGATGATGCACAACTGGTACTGGGTATGCGCTCTGCTGCAGCGCATGGTTATAGTCACCACAGATTCTCACTGACCCATCAGCCTTGACTGGTGTGACTATGGGTGTTTCCCATCTGGAGTGGTCAGTAGGCTCTAAAACCCCTTGAGCAATGAGTTTATCTAATTGTGCATCAATTTTTTCCTTTAAAGCAAATGGGACCCTCCTGGGATTTAAACGAATTGGGGGCACCTTGGGGTCTAGGCTGAAAGCAATAGGGGTCCCCATATACTTGCCAAGTCCTTCGCTGAAGACCTCTGGAAACTCAGACTTCAAGGACTCCTCCCATTCAGAGCTGCTCACGTGATTGATGCCAGTCACCTCGATGCCTAGTGGCTTGAACCACTCAAGTCCCAGCAAGCTTGGGCGATCCTTGTCCACGATGGTCAGAGGCAAGCGTTTGGTGTGGCCTTTAAACTGCGTTGAAATCTCTTGCTCCAACTACTGGAATCTTGTTCCCTTGGTAGTCTTTAAGAGTCAGTGCTTGCTTCTGGAAATGCTTCTTCTGAATGTTGGGAAAGAGTCTGTGGATAGTGTCCCATGACACCATAGATAAATAAGAGCCTGAGTCCACTTCCATTTGGCAAGGCCTTCCTTCAATAAACACCTTCACGTGTACTTTTCTGCTTTTAAGGGTGAAGAATGACCAATAGTGATTGTTTGGTGAGTTTCATTCTTGCCATTTGCTTCTGAATTTCGCCCCATCTTTTCAAGGAAATTGTTGGGCTTAAAGTCTTTATCAGGAAATTTTTCCTACTAGGTGGAGTTCTGGATGATTTGCAGACTCTGGCTATGTGACCCGTTTCTCTAGCGTAGGCAGATGGAGTCAAAGAACTTGCATTCAGTCGGGGGTGGCCCACAGCCTCTGCAATAGAATCCTTGCCTGTTTTCCCAGAGTCTTTTCTCTTCTTCTCCATTCTGAGTTTAAAATCCCTCCTCTGCCTCACTGCCATCTGAATCAGAGTCTATTTGTTACAATGGGCTGTTGTGGATTTTTCCCCATCAGAATGGCTTGAGGCCTGGCTTGAGGCCTTGTTAATCTTTTCATGGCCGCTGCTGAGGACTTGGTGGCTTCCGCTGAAACAGCTTCTTCAATGGCCTCTTTAAACGTGATCTTAGGTTTCATTAACAGTTTGCTTTGTAAGACCTTATCTTTGAGGCCTAAAACAAACCGATCACGCATGGCCTCTTCTAAGTTGGTAAAGTCACAAGCACCCCAATGTCCCTTAAACTTGCCATGAAGTCATTAACATTCTCGCTATCCCCTTGATCCCGGCGGTAAAATTCGTGTCTCTTAATGAGGCACGATACTGGTAATGGGCTCTTAAAAGTTTCTCTAAATCGGGCCATTCCATTACCTTCAGCTCTGCAGCTCCCCGCTTAGCCATTTTGAAGACTGCGGACAGTGCGTGAAAGACCGCCCTCTTCCGTCTCGGGATGTCGGCGAGGTCGTTCCTTCCAGATACATCTGGAAGCGATCGCATATACGATTCCCAGTCTTCCGCCGCCGGATCGAGCGGGGCTGGGGGTGTTCAGCGCAGCCATCTGCTCTGTTGCTTGTTCTTCGCGTCGTCTTCTCTTCAAATCCCACCTTCGCCGCCAGTGTTAAGTTTGCATGAAGAGTCAGGCGAAGTTCCAGCAAAGAGTTTATTAAGTGACTACAGCTCGAATGGACCCATCCTGGCTTGGCTGCCTCTTATAGCCTGCAGCCGTGGTTGCCAGCCAATGGGAGTGCAGGGTTTCTTCCCGCACTATTTAAACCAATACCATTTGACATTTTACAAGAACAGTTCAAATAAACCAATAACATTCAAACCTACATACATAACACAAACTATTCTAAAATACGAGTTCCAGGTAAACTTGTAAAAGAAGAAACAGATACCTTGCGATCTCCAAAACTAAAATTATATTTACTTACTAAGCTTTCTTCAGCCTCTGCTGACATCATCAGAGTATTAAGCTACCATTACAGAGATCTATGCCTTTATATATCATTAATCAATTTAGTCCTTGCACTTGTAATAAGCCCTTCCAACTGCCTCCCACTTGTAATTAGTCCTGTTCAGTCATGTTGGTCAAAGGAGGCTTATCTTTTGTTGTTGATTCCTCCCTTGTCAGACCCAGCCTGGAATGCTTATCTCTAAGAGATGATTTCAACCTGCCAGCTATTGCAATTTGTTGCTTTGTTTGTGACCTTGTTGTTGGCCCGGCTTGTTCTTCATTATTCCTGTCTGTTATAGCTTGAAGCAGCTCTGCTGGGCTCCTCTGTATTTGTCATGCCCCTGTGGGAATCTGATTCAGAGGGGAAGGCCAAGCAGCTGACAGGGAGTGGGAGTGTGGCTCCATTGGCTATGGAGGAAACTGGGGAACAGCATAGTCTGGCTGGACAGAGCAGGGGAGAGGTAGAGCAAGGGAGAGGGAATTCAGAGGAAGACCCAGGCCCACCCCCTCTTCATCCTAGAGCATGCAGGGAGGAATGGAGAAGGAAGCAATGTGAGTTGCATGGCTTATGGGGGAGGAAAAGGCCCTGATTCCCTTCATTAGCTGCAGCTGGGAACACAGTGTTTAAAAAGGAGAGCTGCACACAGCAACTTGTTGGAAGCAAATTGTGAGTTATCTGTTATTGTTGAGGCTTATCTGGGTACCTGGCATCTTCCCAACTGTGTGTGTTTTGCTGGCCTTTCAAGTCTGCAATTCCTTATCCTGCCCTGTGAAGTTAATTGCTGCAGCGTGGTTTGTGTGGATTTTTATTTACAGTTTGTATGTACTTATTTTTTGGACTGAATTTCCTCCACTTAAAGACTGTTCTTGAGAGAACTTTTTGTCCAGCTGAAGGTAACCTGGACATTGGGGGGAAAGTTGGAGGTATTAAAGGGACTCTTTTTACTTATGTGACTCTGTTGCCTTTGTGCCATGCCCCGGGTCATCACAGTATTTGGACAGGCCTGGCTGTGCCTTTATAGGATAAATCCACATGCCCAGGGATGGGGGGATGCCATTGGTCTCTGCTCCCCGATGGGAAGTGGTCTCTGCTCCTCCTGCAGGGTCTTTTCTGGTGTCTCAGTGCTTGGTAGGCCAGTGGTTGTTCGATATGCCTATTGGTAGAAACCAGGCTACTTTTAGTAGGCAACCTCCTTTAGTTATATCACGGGCAACAACCTCAGCCTCTTGAAAACTGAATGTGTGATTATGCTCCTTCATATGTGCCCAGATCTGAGAGCGTTGTTCTTTGTACCGAACAAATGTGGTAAACCACAGAAGATGTCTCCTCCTTGGGTAGTGTTTACTTTGGGTACATCACTCTCATTTTTAGAGTTTGGTCTGGTTGTGTGCCACCTTGAC
The DNA here is from genome assembly GCA_009733165.1 of Naja naja. Lineage (NCBI taxonomy): Eukaryota > Metazoa > Chordata > Lepidosauria > Squamata > Elapidae > Naja > Naja naja. Next base: position 258,205,033 of record CM019149.1, on the reverse strand, counting down.
TCCATGCTCCAGGAGAATGTGTGCTGCAGTTTCAGATACTTCCCGTATATATGGGAGCACACTCCATGTAGCTGTTCCACTGGCACCTTCAACGAGGTTGCTGGGCCCTGGGTGTAGTACACCTTCGGAGGAAGTCCATGGAATAACCATTGAGCTTGCAGACCTGATAAAGATATGCCCACTCCTTGGCTTTGGTTGTCAGTGTATTACAATGAGTGTCTAAACCCAGGGCCCGACAACTCCGTTGAAGGTGCCAGTGGAACAGCTATGTGGAGGGTGCTCCTGTATATATATCCTGTATATACAGGGAGTATCTGAAAGTGCTGCACACATTCTCTTGGGGCATGGAGTCAAGGTGACACAAAAACTGGACCAAGCTCTAAGAATGAGAGTGATGAGCCCAAAAGAAACACTACCCAAGGAGGAGGCATCTTCAGTGGTTTACCGCATCAACTGTAGTGTCTGTGCAAGTAATTACATAAGGGAAATGGCCAAGCGACTACAGACCAGAGTACCTGAACATGAACTGGCTGTCTGGTGCAAAGAACAGTGCTCTCAGATCTGGGCACATATGAAGTAGCATAATCACACATTCAGTTTTCAAGAGGCTGAAGTTGTTGCCCATGGTATAACTAAAGAAGGACACCTACTAAAAGAAGCCTGGTTTTCCAACAGCAATTCTATCAATATGCATGTGGATTCACCCTATGATGGCACAGCCAGGCCTGACCAAATACAGAGGAGCCCAGCAGAGCTGCTCAAGTTATAACAGACAAGAATAATGAAGAACAACCACAAGGTCATGGGCAAAGCAACAAATTGCAATAGCTGACAGGTTAACATCACTTCTTAGAGATAAGCAATCCAAGCTGGGTCTGGTAAGGGAAGAAACAACAGGAGTTAACCTCCTCCGACCAACCTGACTGAAGCAAAAACAACAGAGTTAATTACTTGCTTTAACATATACTGGTGAAACATGGACACTAACCTTACAATTGATAAAAAGCTACAAGTGGTGCAAAGAGTCATGGAAAATTGCATGTTCAACATTACAAGACAAATATAAAGACTTGCGCATGGATTAGAGAACAAACAAAAGTATATGATATCATCAAAAGTGTAAAATAATTGAAATGGAAATGGGCTGATCACATAGTAAGAAGAACTGATGGCAGGTGGAGCAAGGTAGTCATAGAATGGATCCCCCGTGATAAAAAAAAAGTGTCCACAAAAGAGATCTAAAGTTGGATCTATGATATCAGCAAGTGTTGTGGGCCCAATTGGCAAAAGGTCCGGCTGGTCCGCCAGCTTCACCCGTTTCTGGACCGAGATGCCCTGCGTACAGTCACTCATGCCCTTGTCACCTCGCGACTCGACTACTGCAATGCTCTCTATTTAGGACTGCCCTTGCATACCATCTGGAGGTTGCAGCTGGTGCAGAATGCGGCCGCGCGGGTGGTGATGGGAGTTACCCGATTCTCCCATATTACCCCCTCCTGCCGGTCTGCATTGGTTACCGGTTGCGCTCGGTGAGATTCAAGGTTCTGACTTTAACATTCAAAGTCCTACGACATGGGTCCACAATATTTAAGGGAGGCTCCTGCCGATATCGCGCCACCGTCCCATGCGGGCACATAGGCAAGGACTCCTCGGGTCCCGTCGGCAAGTCAATGTCGGCTGGCGGTCCCCGGCGGTGAGCCTATTCTGTAGCGGTCCCCGACTTATGGAATGAACTGCCTCTGGACCTCCGTCTGGCCCCTGACCTCCGCACCTTCCGCGCGACTTAAAGACCTGGTTGTTTGACCAAATCGGGCTGTGATTACCTCACCTGGGCCATGGGATAATTTTAAGTATTTTAATTTGGTTTTATTGGGCTTAAATTGTTTAATTCTTTTTTAAATAATTATTGTATTGTGTGTTTTAATTGTCTTGAGTCTTGAGATGGGGGGCATATAAGTCCAATAAATAAATAAATAAATAAAAGAAAGCTCAGGACTGTATTGGTTGGAAACATACAGAAGAAGCCTTCGCCCTGTAGTGTATAGATAATGGAGAGAGAGAGAGAGAGAGAGAGAGAATAAAATTGCTTGTGTTTTTATTTCTTTTTTATTGTTCAGGTCTCTTTCTCCCTGCTCTAGGGAGATTTTTTCTACTGTGGGTTTCTTTTTAGCTTGTTTTTGGGTCAGTTAACTGATTTGATAGGGTGATATTTAATAAATACTGTACATATCATGCTGTATTTCTGCTAGCTGTACTAAGTGGTGTGTCTTCTTTTTTTTGAGTTGGTTATAAGGACTAAGAGTGCAAACCAAATTGGAAATTGCTCACTGTAATTTTCCGACAAAGGGAACAAGCTCAGATCTTTCCATGCAAATCCAACAATATGATAGATGCTTTCCTCAGATAATTAATTTTCTAGAAATTAACCTTTGTTGTTAACCTCTCTACAGTTTCTTTCTGTCTTAATTTGCTCTGTCTAGGTAATGTTTGGTTCCTGGAGCTTTTGTGCTTTCAGATTTGAAAATATTAATTATAGGTAACTACTAAATAAAGTGTGTACATTGAGAGATGCACCAAAGAGATTATTATGTAAGCCTCTGCCCCTCATCATAATAAAACCAATTTGACAGAGTAGTTTGGTGATATGACCGATTATGGTCAGAGAAAGTGCTTGGAACACTAATGTAAAATGTTAGGAACACAAGGTATAAGAGGTTACTTAGCTGAGCAGAATTATTTTCATTTCACTCATTGCACTGGGACTAACTTTCTTCTCGGGATGACTTTTAATATATTTGTTTAGCTGAGTATTTTTACACATGACAGTCAATTACATTATTCATAGAGACAAACCTTGCACAAATCACCTTGATGGACAGGAAGGAGAGCAATGCTATTTAAATCAAAGTTCCATCCTATACTTTGTATGGCTACCTAGATGGCTGAACTCCAGAATTTTCATGGGCACTTCATCAAGAAGTAGGAAATGTTCAGCAGAGGAATTAAAAATGGTCTTTTTTCCCCTCCTGATTTGTGCACTAGGGAAGGAACATCAATCCAAAGGTTTGGAGAAACATATCAGCTGACAGGCTTTAAATCATGTGTACCTTCTTTTATAGTATCTTTCAAGTTAAGGGTTCTTTTTGTCTGATTATTATTTGCTGCATTTTTGTAGATAAAAAATTCTATGGCTGATATTTCCTTTTCAGTATTTGTATATCTTTGGGTATATATTAACATTCTTCCACATACTCTACTGTTTGTGAGTATATTTACACGTTGAAAATGACCAATATACAGTAACTTTCTTCCCATTTACAAAAAGCATAACATTAATAAACTAATATGTTTTTTTTCTCTTTTTGATAGAATTTTATCTTTCCTTCTTCGTATTCACACAAGCTTCATCTATTCCATATTGAAATGAGAAAATTATAAAGCTCCATATGAGTAAGAAAAAAGATCTCAATGACCATCTAATTAAGTTAAATTAGTTTAAATTTAAATTAGGCTTAATGTAATGTTCATCCAGGCCCCATTCATTTTTTCCCTGACTCTACCACCTACTTTGAAAGCAATCCTGATGATTTTCTAAGTCTGACATCCATCTTCTTCTTCATTTTTCTTGTTACGGAGTTCTTGGGTTTCTGTATCAACTTCGTTGCTCTCCTTTTCTATCAATATTCTTCTGGAAATGTGGTAACCATAATTATATATAATTATATACAATTATACACATCAGAATTTCACTCATTTCATCTTTAATATAGTTTTTTTTATGTTGCAACCTGGGACTATGTTACTCCTAATTGCTCTGTCATACTGCTGGCTCATGCTCAATTTATTGTGAATTACCATACCCAAATTTTTCCCCAATGTGGCACATCCAAGCTCTGAATCTCCCATCTTTTATGTATGTCCTGTAAGACGATAGCGACTGTTAATGTTAGTGTACACTCTCCTATTTCTTTATATTCATATTTTCTTTGTTAAATTAGCAATTTCCAAAACACTTTCCTTTGTTGCTCTGTTGACTCACTGAGGGTTTTATGACTGTAGCCTCACTTGTATTCTAGTTGTTATCCAAAGATGTATTTTCCTTCCTTAGTCAAGTTTTGTGGTAGGTTGTACTATTATATTTTAGACATCTTCCCCAGCTAGCATGATTTTCCTACAATCCAGTCCATTCTTAACTAGTTTTATAATTACAATATTTATGGGATAATTAATCCAGAATGACTTATTCTTGATCAATACATGCTGATGTTCTGTGTTACAGAACTGTTTTGATGGTGTTTACAGATCAGTTCTTTTATGATCTGCTTTAGAACTTTCCTGAGCAGCCTGACTGGTCTCTAATTCTCTGTTGCTGTTTCCCCTTTTTGAAGATAGAGTTAACATTACCTGGCACTTCACTCTTCCTCAAGAATTGCTCAGTGATAATACATAAATGATTGCTGATGCTATCAAGAGCTTGCGTTCATATCCTGGAATGTAAATCTGTCCTTGGAGATTTACACTCATTAAAAGTAAATGAGGATTCTCTGGCCATGTTTCAGTTTGTCTCAACTCTCGATCATAAACCTTCACCCTGCTCATTCTTGCCTGATGAAACATGTACATCTTTTTGAAGGAGTCTGAACTAAAATTGAAATAGAATATCATTTTCTTGCAATAATAAGGCTTTTGCCATCTTCATTTAGCAGCTGGTATATTGATCCTTTTCTCCATTTTTTATTTTCAGCATAGTTAAAGAAGACCTTTTTCTTGTTCTTAGCATCTTTTACCAACTTCATTCTGAGCTTAAGCCTTCCTGACCTTCAAGATGCCTATATATGCAATTACTTGGTGACCTTTCTTATTTTCTATCTCCTATATGTATCTTTCTTCATTTTACAATCATCTCTAACCTTTTGTGCAAGAACACTGTGTTTTCTTCTGCCTTCCACATTTTTCTTGTGTGCGTGTACATCAGATTCTTAATGAAATGGATACAGTGACTAATATAAAATATTATTTATTGTGACTGCCTTTGAATCAGCTTCTATGTTAGCCTTTCTAATTTGACTGAGGACAGAAATAAGAAACAATTGCAAAGGGAAGAATGTTTCTTCTTCACCAGAATTGATTGCAATTGTGTTTCAGTACCTCATTTTTTAAAAGAAACTCCCACCCAATTTTGAGCATCTGTCCCAGAGGTGGGATTCTACTGATTCGGCCCAGTTCAGGCAAACTGGTAGGTCCAAGGATCTGCTGTGAGTGAACTGGTTTGCTCCAATGATCAGCTGTTGGGTCCACCTGCCCATCCTGACTCTGGTCTGTGCTTTATATTCTGGTTTTCAAGCTCAGCTGATTCATGCAGCACAGCGGATTGCTGTGCATCAGCTGTTTAGCACAGAGAAATTGCTAAAGAAGGTCAATAGCAACTAGTTGTTACACTGGTTGAATCGCACCCCTGATCTGTCCCATTAGCTGAAACACTCAACTGATAACAAGTGTAGTGTTTTATTGGAAAGTGTTCTATATTTGTTCTCCTAAACCCATAGCGCTTACTCTAACACTGAAGCCAGTCCTGAATTTGACAGCTAGTTCTCTCAGAGATCTCGTGTGTAGGGTCTTTTTCAGTTTCTACAGAATTCATTTTCATCAAGTCTGCTGCCAAATCAACCACAATTAGGAGACTACAAGGAGGTCTTCAGGGCTGGAGAGGAAGGGGGTAGAAATGTTAAGAAGATGGTGATGATCATACAAACATGGGGCAGGGCTTCAATTCATTGGTTGTGGATACCATCCTGATTTTTTTATCTTCCTTTCAGTGGATATCTCTTCCCTATAAGTAGCATTTTCTTTCCACCCTGGGCATCCAATAAAAAACTGTGTGAACTTTTTACCACTCATATTCCTAGGAAATAGCACATAAACTGATAGGTACTATAGTAACTTTAAACAACACTAAGCTATTGATCCCATAGATAAAATTTGCAGTCGGTCTTCTATCTCATGTAGTAGACTTACCTGTCTCCTTAAAAGTGCTATATGTTTGTATAACACAATACATTCTTAAACAGACCAACTTACTCCCTTTCTTGGCGTATATGTCTTTTCTCCATCTAGTCCCCAGGAACAAAGATTTTTTTATCATTGGCTTCTTTTACTAGTTCATTGATTGGACCAAGAGGCAGCACAGTGGCTCAGTGGTTAAGACATTGAGCTCCCATCCTTGGCTGATCTTCTGCCAACCTAGCAGTTTGAAAGCATGCAAATGTGAGTAGATAAATACATACTGCTTCCGTGAAAAGTAACAGCACTCTGTCCACATGACTGCAGAAATGTTTTCAGACAACACTAACTCAATGGCCCTGAAATGGAGATGGGCACTGACCCTTATAGATGGCAACAACTAGCAAAGAAATATATGCAGAGACCCCCATACATTTTTTTTATTGGTTGGACCACTTGACCGAAAGACACCAACTGTGAATATTTAGCAAACCAACAAAATAGTCAAACATTTCACCTGTTTAGCTGTCCAAAATGAAATGGGAAAATGACAATGGGCAAGAACAATTCTCTGCACATGCCTGACTAACATGGCTGGTCTCTGCTGAGTCTCGGAGCGAGGTGGAAGGCTTGAGCGGTCCAAGAGGGTGTTTGGAGGGTTTTTTTTATAGCCCCTGTACCTGGCATCGTCGCTGGTGGGCTTGGTGAGCCGAACGAGATCCTCGGTGGGGGATTCGCTGGGTTCTGGAGCAAGAGGGGATTGGCGTCATCTCCCCCCCCCGGTTTCTGCACGCACGGAGCTGCGGAGGCATCGGCATGGTGTGGTAGCGGCTCTGGGCGCGCTGACGACGAGCTTGGCGGTGTTTTCCTCCTGGGGGCCTCGGATAAGATCGTCGGCTCGGATCTCGTTGGGCTTTGGGGCGAGCTGGGGGCTAGTGGCATCTCCCACCCTCCGTTTTCTGCATTGGAGCCTGCGAAGTGCCAGATGGTGCAGCAATGGCTCCAGGTGCGGCGTGTGAGCCCGACGGCATCCCCCCCCTTTTGGATGAGCTGGGGTGTGGTTTGGAGACTATAGCTGATCTGGGAGGATTAACCCCGAAGACGCCTGGAAGACCTGGAGTGAGGGCGGCCTCGGGAGTGATGGCGGCGATGGTGGTGAGGAGGGTGCTGCTTGTGATTAGCTCTTGGCCTTATTTTGTTTAGAGGGCCAATGTGACACTGGGGCTGTCCCGGGTATGGCCTGGAATACAGCAGGAAGCATAACCGGTCCTTGGTCAGCTGTTATGGGCGGAGGCCTTGGCCCTGCCCAGGGGCTGTTAAGGGCTGCGATGTTTCCATCTATGGCATTGGAGGTGAAGGTGGCAATGCCCTTCTCCTGCTGCTTCTTATGGCCTAACTCTGGACTTTACCATCGACCATTGTGTTTGGTCATTTTGCCTCATTTGTGTTACTGCTTTCACTTATACTATCTGCCCCATCTTCGTCAACTACAAGGTACTTTAATTACTGGGATTGAATCACCTATGCTGTGCCACAGGTCACGGAGGGGTGAGCTTGGACACCCCAGTGACCTGGGCCTGGACTCCCAGTGCCAACTGTACACCCTTGAACTTGGTTCATGGCTACCAGACTTTATTGTTTCCCTTGCCGTGGTGAGAGAACGGCATTGGGGACTCACTGTCTTCTTAGATGGCCATTTAACATCTGTCTACCAACTGTCCAATTGGCGCCCATGGGGGATACCCGTGGTGAGAGTGCGGGACTTGATCCGGAGGAGGGTCTTAAACATCGACCACAGTTCTGTTGTGAGAGGGCAGCCTGGTTCCTGGACCCCCCAATGGGCAGTACCTTGGACTTTACCAAGTTCCTGTATTCCGGACTGTATCGTCTCCACCTTCAGACATTTGTGCTGGTTCCTTGATATGTTTGGATCTGTAACATTCAAACTTTTACAGCAGCAGAACTTCGGACCTTTATGAGGTCCCCTCCCTCCAGGACATGGCCTGCTATATTATCACCGGCCTACCTCGAGGATGGGTTATGGAACCCGGAGAGATGGCATGGCGGGGAGTTAGGTTAGGGTTGGGGCTCTAAGAAGGCAAAAAAGAGGGTCACTAGGGCCCCTTTAACTAAATTTTTAAACAATTTTTTAAGTAGGCTAGGGAGGTGGGTGGGAGATGATGCCGGGGGGGGTGGACAGCAGCCCAGCTCGTGGCGGGGGGGTGGGGGTTGGGGGCTGGTGGGGCCGCGATTCCTAGGGTGGTTGGGATCGGTGAGAGACAACAAGGCATAGGGCCAGATCATGTGCTGGGAGCGCGCCCTCGCTATCTTCGCGGTGCCAGCTCCGACCCTATAACCTCCTCCCTTGGGGGCAGGGGAATGGGGACCCCTGGGATCAAGCTGGTGTATTTTAATGCCAGGTCCGTGGCTAATAAGTCCTCCCTCCTCCGCGAGGTGATTGAGGAGGGGGCTGCGGACCTGGCTTGCATCACCGAGACCTGGTTGGGCCCAGAGGGAGGAGTCCCTCTGGTTGATTTATGCCCCCCAGGTTTCCAGATTTTGCACCGGGCACGGGCTCAGGGGAGGGGTGGTGGAGTAGCTGTAGTTATTCGGGAGACCCTGATTCCAAGGGAGGTCGCTGTTCCTGAGGTAGGCGGAAGTGAGACCCTCCTCCTGAGATGGGGGCCTGGTGGTCGGGTGGGTTTGCTGCTGACATACCTTTCCCCCAGCTGTGTGGCAGCAACCCTGCCTGGGCTTCTCGGCTCTCGGGGTGGTGGTGGATCTCCCAGGGCTTATGGTCCTGGGTGATTTTAATCTGCCTTCCCTTGGGGGGGCGTCGGGTTTGAGCCAGGAATTCATGGATTCCATGGGGACCATGGGCCTGACCCAGTTAATGCAAGGCCCGACTCATGAGGGGGGAAACACTCTCGACCTGGTTTTTGTCTCGGAACAGTGGCGTAGTGATATAGGGCAGGCGAGTTGTACAATACTACCCGTCCCATGGTCTGATCACTATCTCCTATGGCTGGTCTTCCAACAGGCTGCTCCCCACTGCTGGGATGAGGAACCACCTAGATGGTTCCGCCCCAGACTCCTAATGGACCCTGAAAGGTTCCAGGCGGAACTGGGGTATTTCCCCATTTCCCTTGCCCACAACTCTGCTGAGGACCTGGCGGCTGCATGGCAGCAGGCTGCTGAGGCTGCCCTCGACAGGGTTGTCCCCATGCACCCCCTCACACACCGTGGATCCCGGGTGGCTCCTTGGTATACTGAGGAGCTCCGGGAGATGAAGCGCCGTCGGAGGGGTTTAGAGAGCAGGTGGAGGGCCACCCGCTCCCAAGCCGATCGAACCCAGTTAAGAGCCCATATTAGGACTTACCTGGTAGCTGTGGGGATGGCGAGAAGGTCTTATCTCTCCACCCTCATAGCGTCCGCAGGTAACCGCCCAGCCGCCCTGTTTAGGGCCACCCGCTCCCTCTTACATTCGAGGGAGGTGGTGGACGCTCTCCGGGGGAGGGCTGAGGAATTTGATCAATATCTGTCGGATAAGATTGTGCGGATTTGGGGCAGGTTGTGCTCCACCTTGCAGGGGTCTGAGGATCGTGGTGCAAGCAGTCTGGCCGATGTGATCTGGGCTGAGTTCGACCCTGTTTCCAAGGATGAAGTGGACAGGATTATGCGGCGTCTGAGTTCCACCACATGTTTGTTGGACCCGTGCCCCTCCTGGTTGGCATATGCTGCCAGGGAGGTCACCTGCGGTTGGCTCCGGGCAGTGGTCAACACTTCGTTAAAGGAGGGTGTTTTTCCCTCCGGTTTGAAAGAGGCGGTGGTGAGGCCCCTCCTGAAGAAGCCTGCCATGGACCCGACCGTGTTAGACAACTTTCATCCAGTCTCCAACCTTCGTTTTTTGCTGAAGGTTGTTGAGAGTGTGGTGGCTCAGCAGTTTCCACTTTTCCTGGATGAAGCGGACTACCTAGATCCGTACCAATCGGGCTTCCGGCCTGGTTTCAGCACGGAGACGGCATTGGTCACACTGATGGATGATCTCTGGAGGACCTGGGACAGGGGTTTCTCCTCTGTCCTGGTCCTATTAGACCTCTCAGCGGCTTTCGATACCATCGACCATGGTATCCTTTGTGCGCCTGGGGTTGGAGTGGGGGGCATGGTGCTTCAGTGGCTCTCCTCCTACCTCTCAGGGCAGTCGCAATCTGTGCTGACAGGGGGACAGAGGTCGGCCCCAAGGGCGCTCACTTGTGGGGCCCCTCAGGGGTCGGTCCTCTCCCCCCTTCTATTTAATATCTACATGAAACCACTGGGTGAGATCATTCATGGTTTTGGGGTGAGGTATCACCAGTATGCTGATGATACCCAGTTATACATCTCCACCCCAAACCAAATCAGTGATGCCCTCTCTTTGATGACTCGCTGTCTGGATGCGGTACGGATCTGGATGGACGGAAACATGCTTCGCTCAACCCGGCCAAGACTGAGTGGCTGTACATACCGGCATCTCGGTCCAGTCAAGATTGTCCATCGTTGACCATAGGGGGAGTGGTGTTGCCCCCTGTGGATAGGGCACGGAACCTGGGGTCCTTCTGGATCGGCTCCAGTTGGAGGAACAGGTGGGGGCCGTCACCAGGGGCCTTTGCCCAGGTCCGGCTGGTTCGCCAGCTTCGCCTGTTCCTGGACCGAGATGCCCTGCATACAGTCACTCATGCCCTTGTTACCTCGCGACTCGACTACTGCAACGCCCTCTATTTAGGACTGCCCTTGCACACCATCCGGAGGTTGCAGCTGGTGCAGAATGCTGCCGCATGGGTTGTGATGGGAGTTACCCGGTTCTCCCATATTACCCCCTCCTCTTGCTTGCATTGGTTGCCGGTTGCACTCTGGGTGAGGTTCAAGGTTTTGGCTTTAACATTCAAAGTCCTACATGACATGGGTCCACAATATTTAAGGGAGCGCCTCCTACCAATATCGAGAACCAACCGTAGCACACAGGCAGGGGCTCCTCGGGGTCCCGTTGGCAAGCCAATGTTGGCTGGTGGTCCCCCGGTTGCACGCCTACTCTGTGGTGGCCCCCGACTTATGGGATCAACTGCCTCTGGACCTCCACCTGGCCCCTGACCTCCGCACCTTCCGCCGTGATTTGAAGACCTGGCTATTTGACCAAGTCGGGCTGTGATCACCTTGCCGGGGGGTGTGGGATAGTTTTAAATTTTAATTTGGGCTTTATTGGGCTTTAGTGATTTAATTTCTTTTTAATTATTTATTGTATTTATATGTTTTAATCTGTGAGCCACCCCGAGTCTTCGGAGATGGGGCGGCATATAAGTCCAATAAAATAAATAAAATACATAAACAATTGATTAGATAGAAAGGATTTTCTTGTCATGTGTACAGTAGCCAGAGTGCACAATGGTGTTTGCCTACAAGTAAATTAAAAAGACAAAGCAGATCACACAATAGCACTCATCCCAAAGATGGTTTGTTTAAAGATACTTTTGACAAGGTGAGTTTATCTTTGAAGTAGACTGGGGAAGGTTTGAGACAAGCCTGTGCTTTATTACAAAATCATGTTTAACTGACTGGCCTCCTACTATGATAAATAGGATGTGTGGATGACCTCTTTGCAGATAGAATGGGAGTTCATTGTTGGTTCTGTTTCACAATGCCTTTCCATTCTTTCATTCCCTCCTTTGTCTTAATCACACCCAAATATGGGATGTTCTGTAGGATTCTGAGCTAACTGCTTTTTCCCCAAACTGACTTCTCTCTTCTCCATTTATTCAATTTTCCTCTGATTTACTTACCAAAGGACTGCTTAAATTAGAACCCTATAGTTTAGAAGGACTAAGCAAAACCTTCTTTATTGCTTCCTTAATCACTGCTTACCTAAATCTCCCACTGCTGTCAGTTGAGATTAGTTTAAACTTAGATTCATCTCTTCCTGGTTTGGACAGTTTTTACTTCATCCATTGGGTTGTAAATATTTTTGTTTTTTAAACTGATTTGAATGTCAATCCTACCACCAGAGAACTTCCCTGCTCCCTTTTGCCCTTTAAGAGGGCCTTGGTGGCTCAGGCTGTTAAATGCCTGCATTTAAGTTCCAGCTGCCTACAATTACTGTAGGCTCGAATCCCACCAGGCTCAAGGTTGACTCAGCCTTCCATCCTCTCAGGGTAGGTAAATTGAGGACCCAAGATTGTTGGGGGCAATAAGCTGACTTTGTAAAAATGCCGCTTAGTAATAAGCAGGCATATACAATGGAATGAAGGCTATTGCTGAGCACACTGGGTTGTATCCCAAAAATTGTAAGCCGCCCTGAGTCTTCGGAGAAGGGCGGCATATAAATGTAATTTTTTTAAAAAAGAGAGAGAGGTGTGGATAGGCCTGCAGGAAGGGTATTGGACTTTGCAGGAAGGCCTTGGGGTCCCAAGAGGGGCACTCACTGCTGGAGGTGGCAGTATAGAAAAACCTCATCTCCATCTTGTCCTTCTTTTAGCTCTCTTTGTTTCAGTGCAGTTTGTAATTACATTTTAATCTGTGTAGTTTCAATGTTTTAATATTTTAAATATTTTTTAAATTTGTTTTATAACTTGTAAGCTACCCAAAGTCACTTTATAGGGGAGATTGCCAGAATAAAAAATTAATAAATATATAAATAAAATGGGAAGCTATCTTTATTTGAGGGTCCAGAGTAAAACAGGTTAGAGTATTTATAATAGATCATTCTTGTAAAAATGATGGAACTAGAACTGTGCTGTAAAATTCTTTGTAATTTGGGAGCATAGTGATTTGCAAGTGTAGAGATGATTGAGTGTAATGAAGCAGTTTTCCTTGTAATCTTTTTTCCCTGTAATATATCCAGTTACTGAGTGAAAACCTTGCACCAATAAGATCTATGTGTATAACTATTAATTTTTTTTATTCTAGTATTCTTTTCTTTAACATTCTTCTGCATACTTGTTCAGATTTCCAATTTTCTATTTTCTGTTCTGGCCTTTATACATATTGTCATAATACACATCAATAATACAAGTACAAATGATTTCCTGTGCTAAAGTAATATAACTCTGAGTTATTTCATTCACTGTGATTTCATTCCTAGTGCTTTATTAAGTACCTGTACCCTTCAACATTCTTAAGAATTCATTTATGTGCAAACATCAGGGGAAATACAGGATTTTGCCTATGATCAACAACTCTTTAAAACTGTCCACATCTTTTTAATCAGAGGTAGTATTGAGAAAATATGCCTTATCAGAGTCAATGTTTTGAAAAATCGGGATTAGTTATATAGTTCCATATTACGTCTATGGAGATCCTTAGCCACCCAGGTCATGGTTGTCCCAAAGGTGCTTTTTTTCAAGAGGCCACTGAACTTTCTTGTTTTTCTTTGAAGTTGTTTCACTTCTCATCCAAGAAGCTTCTTCAGCTCTGACTGGATGATAGGGAATGGAAGGATTTATACTCCTTTCAGGCAGCTGGTCATTTGGATTCTTTTAGTGAGTCATTAAGGTAACCTACATGTTTATCTGTGTCATCAGGGTCATCTGAGTGGTGCAAATGGTTATGGAGACTTCTTGGAACTGCTGAAAGAACTGGATCGTAGATTGGAGATAGTATCCCTCCCCCTCTGTTGAAAGAGGGCTGTTTAATTTTGACATAGATGGCTTCTTTGACTCCTCTTTCAAACCAACAGTCCTCTCTGTCCAAGACTTCATGCTAGTTCATGAATTCTGAGAGTTCACAGGTCATAAAGGAACCATGCTAGGTAATATCAACAATGCCAGTCTATCACTGGTGATGTTGTCTAGTTTGGATCATCAAACAGCAAGAAAACAATCAAGCTCAGAGAGCACGGATCCCTCAATTCTAGAATAGCTAGTGATTCCCATTTCCAGGCATATATGAATTTAATTTTACTAAGGCAGATCACTGATTCAACTAGCTCACTATCTGTCTACAATTAGTGATTCTTACTTTTCTGTCAGATTTGGATGTGCCAAAAATGAATATAGCATTTGAAAACCAAGCACACAAGCAAGTGGTAGAAGACAAGTCTGACAAGAGTGAAAGAATAATAAAAAGATTGTTCCAACAGCTTGATGGTGTAACTTTTTGTAGCCCTTTCCCTGGATCATACTTATCATTTATCATTTATTTTATTTATTTGTATCCCAACCTTTATAATATTTTTTTAAAAATAAGATGGTGAATGTATCAAACAGATCTCACTCCTCTAATATTCCCAACAGCAACAACCCTGTGAGGTGAGTTGGGCTGAGTGTGAGTGGCTGAAAGTCACCTAGCTGGCTTAGCCCTTAAGTTGGCAAAGTAAGTGGGCAGGTCCAGACTAAATTATACAATTTATAATTAACCTAAAACTACATGTAGTTAATATGCCCAAAGCCAAGTCATACATTCAATAATCCTCACTTGTACTACATTAGAATATTTTTTTCTTCTTTCTCTCACTGAATTGAACATGCTATTCTCTGAAGTCATTGCCTCCCACTTCCACTGAACTGCACAATGTGTTTCATTCCCCTAGATTATTCATGGCTGCTTATTTGATTGCCTTGTATACAAGCTTCAAATATTCTTTGAACTAAATCCTCCATAAATTGCCAACTGCTTATTGTTTGTCCCATATACTATCAGTCTTAAGTATGACTTAATAAATTCTACTGCTTGTTTATTGATTAGAGTTTCAAATCTGAACTTCTGGGATTGTTAAGTTTGTTTATTAACCTATAGTGTTAAGATACCCACAGAATTGATGCTGGAGGGAGACCTGGTTCATAATTAGCTGATGAGGTGGTGTGAAGGCTGGCATGCAAACAGGCCTCTTACTGAATAGGCAGTTGCAGACCTACAAATATTGTTGAATGTAGTGGTATGTGAGCAAGATATTGAGAAAGGAGCAATGGGATGCTGCCTAGAAAAAGATCAAATAAGAAATAGTACAACCCAAAGCTGCATAATGGGTGCTCAGAAGGGATCCCCACACACATACACATTCCTTCTCACATTGGAAATGAAATGGAAGGAGGCTGTATATTAAGCCTTGCAAAATTTTGTTAATGAAGCAACATAGCAGAAATAGCTTATCTGTTTATTTCCTGCTTGATATGCCTAGGCATACTTAATTTGTACAGGTAGCCCTCACCAGCTGCCTCACTTAGTGATGTTTGAAGTTATGATGTTACTGAAACAATAAGTTTGTGACCAATCCTCAAATTTACAGCTGTTGCAGAATCCTGCAATAGTGTCATTTGTGTGCTTCGAAACAGCTTGGGACAGGCAGTCGATAGAAAAGGTAGAAATAAATCTTAATTCGTACTCATTTGATGTCTCCTTTAATGACCAAAAGAGCTATTAAGGATCAAAGTGAGGTCATGAGCCCATCATGATCATGTGATTTTAGTCTTAGTGATACTTAGCAACAGAGTTGTCAATCCCACTTGTGGTAACTAAGAAAGACTACCTATATGCATTGCTCTCTATTAGCAATATAATTTTAAAAAAAACCTAATGGGAGACACTTTTGCAGAGTAGAAAGCAGCTAGATATCATTCTTGCTTATACACGGAGCTCTTTATGTGTTTCAGCAACATCATGGAGTACCAATAGCCTAGGGCAGAAATCCATTGCACCTTGCTTTGAAGCTCTGATGGGGTCTCCCCCCACATCCCTTTATTGGTGCACATGTTTTTCCCTGTCAGATTGACAGAGATTTTTATCTAGCATATTTTTATATATATAAAAAACCAGGGTTCAACATTCCACTCCATTGCTTCCCTGCAAGTGATCTGTCAGAAAAAGCAAACATTTTGAAATAATTACATTTACAAGTACATTTATATTCAGTTCTTTCCAGGTTTCTGACTTTTGTCATGTATTTTGACACTTACTATACATCTTATTTTCACCAACTGTGACTAATGCTCTAATTTCTGACTTCAATAATTCAAAGGCTACATTTATGGCATTTGCATTAAAATCAAAATATTTAATTCATTTTATGCTTCTTTATCATACTGACTTGTGGCTTCAAGGGCAAGTCATATGACCAAAATTGTCATCCAAAAATAGAGATTAAATGGATCCAACTTCACAATTACAAATATAACCTTTACTTCACTATCTGAAAGTTACTTGACTATAGAAGGGCTTGGAACCACCCTTCACAAATACAAATGAAATTTGCAACAAAATGCTTGATATGAAGTGTTTCTGATATGCAACCCAGGTCATTAGCTGTGCCTTGTGCCAGAATGCTCCATTCCTCTTCACCCCATCAGGCAGCCATCTCTGACCACTGGTCATGCCGAGTTTTCTTTAGCTCATTTTTTAAGTCTCTTTGCAGTCTTTATTTGCCATCACTCCTTGTACAAATCTTTACAATCCCAAATCTGCTATTACCATCCTTTTTGAAAACAACAACTATATAGAGCCTTGTAAAATATGTATTTTTCATAACTCTTCACCATTTTGCTAACCAGTAGCTATGTAATCAAAAGAATGATTGACAAATGATTTGCAACTATTCTGTTGAAGAAATAGGGCATTTTTACTATTGTTGCTGACTAGTGGCACTATAGGCTTGATAGGAGAAAGAAATTTCCACTTTGCCTGCCATTTTCCTGATGCCCTTCCATTTTTAATTAGGTTAACTGGTGATGAACAAAGCTGCTCTCTCATTCTTGTCACCATTACCGCTCACTTTGTGTCCAGCCAGCCCATCTAAATGTAATTAAATGAAAGAGATCTGAATGAAATTGGGGGCAGCGGTCAAAGACTGAAATGATAGCCATGCCTCATTTTAAATTACTTTCCCACCTTTAAGGGTTTCTGGCCTTTTGGCATATGGTTAGTAAAGGTCTTAGAAGAGAGTGGCTATAGACCTTTGGCCACTTATTATATGTGAGCACTTTATTGGCTACATACTGTATCTCCAAAATACCTGATTGATATAGCTAATGTAAACTTGGATGGTCTATGAATAAAGTTTCCTTCCTTCCTTCCTTCCTTCCTTCCTTCCTTCCTTCCTTCCTTCCTTCCTTCCTTCCTTCCTATGAGTTGATGGATCTGGATTTGTGATCTAACTTAATTGTACCAAGGTTTTTGACATTCCCCATGAAATCAAATTAGTGGTTTGGATAAACCAGGTCTATAAATTCACCAGAAGACCTACATTGAATCCATGTTTTACTCATTCTTCCCCCCTCTTTACTTTTGAGCTAATCCCACTTTAGGATGAAAGAAAGGTTGAGTGACACTGAGTCAGTCACTCTCTCTTGGCCCAACCCACCTTCCAGGATTGTCGTGGTGAAAATAGGATGAGGAAGTAGCATTATATATATTCATCACTTTGAGTTACTTATAAAAATCAAAAGAGAATGGATAAGAATGTATGTAAGTATGAATGTATGCATGCATGCATGCATGCATCCTGGTACACATTCATAAGAAAAATAAATGGACTTAGTAATGATGCTCATATTTGAAGTGACATGGAAATTACAGTAATGTGATGTTAAAATTACCCTTAATTCTCAGGGATTGGACTCCTATTAAAACTGTGTCAATTAAATAATCTTAATTTGGACTCATTTGCTTTTTTTACCCACTCAGGCGATGAACATGTCCATACTGGTGACAGTTGTTACTTTTCTATCACTTGACATCAACATAAAGATTTTTGAAGGTTGGTTTGGATTTTTTTTTTGGTTCTTTATTTGCACACAAATGAAAAACTTCTTTCTCCTGACAGCTTCAGTAAGCTTATTGGTTTGATGGGCAGTAAGCAGAAATGACAGAGGGTATAATACAGAATAATTACATGGGATTTGAAAAGATAAGCAGCTACAGGTAGTTGAGTAGCAATTGTTCCTTCTCAAGGCCATGTCTTAATGCTAACAGACAGGACATAACAAAAGAAGCAGAATTCTTTGGAAACAGTTTTACCTGTGCTATAGAGCTTGCAGATCAAGGAGACAAAACCTATGCCAACAGTCAAAGATCTATTGATGAAACAGAACTTCCTCAAGCACAGGAACTGCAATTCTTACATGATACCCTTCTCATCTGAAGTATCCATCACAGATCAGCCATTCCAGGCTTGATCTTTGTTATCATAGAACCACATTGTTCTTCAAAGGCAGCAAGTCTATTAACTGGAAAGTTTGATAACTGTCACTGCAACTTTCATGTTCACTATCACACATTGGGAAGAAGCCAAATTCCAGCTGCAGAACATGCCGGGACTGGAAGAATTCTATTTTGGGAAGCAAAGCCATAACATGACAAAATGATCTACATCAAGGTTATTTTTGTTATAAATAAATGCCACTTGCTAAAATAAGCTTTTTGGGGGCTTAGTTTTTTAGGATGAATGTTTCTGATATTTTTCAAAAGTATTTATTTTATATATTTTCAATTAGCTGGGCTCCTGATGACTTAGATGGATATACATATAGAGTTCTTTTTGGAAAAGTTCTTATTTCTCAAGCCAGCCTGCAGCTCTGGATTTCCTGGGTGACCCTTCTTCAAGTACCTTCTGATTCTGCTTTCTAGATGAGCCAAGATTGGCTAGGGGTTGATCTTGTGTTACATATACTTTCTCTCAAATTTGATTTGAACTGAACTCTAGAAGTTCTATTTTTTAACTTTTAACAGTTTTATTAGTTTATAACATACAAAAAAATACAAAAGCTAATAGTAGGAAGAATAGAGAAGGGAGAAGGGAAAGAAACATGAGGAAGGGGGAAAAGAAGGCATTGACTTCCGATTCCCTTTGGTGCACTAGAAAAAAGCATTAACATCAAACCTCAACTTTTTACTTTTACATATCAGTTTAAACTAGCAATTTCTATAACAATAAATCTGTCTAATAGGTAAAATCCAAAATCAAAGGTTTTTTTCTCCACCTCAAGCACAAAGTCCAGAAGTGGTTTCCAAGTAGAAGTAGAAGTATTTGCATTTTTTTTCCTTTGATCATAGCAGTCAATTTGGCCATCTCTAGTTTGGATGCTATTGCCTACTATAAGTATAATGAATATTGCATCGATTTGGTACTTGATACATTTCATAAATGATAAATCCATTTCACTCAATTCATAGTAAGAATCTTAAGATTGCCCAGCATAATTTAAAGGGGAAAAAATAACCAAGATGCCCATCTGTCTTGACTAAGGCTCTCATTTTTTTCCCATTATAACTTTACACTTTTGGACAACAGTGCAACAAACTGAATACAGTGGTGAAATTTTAAAAAAATTACTACCTCTTCTGTGGGCATGGTTTGGTGGGTGTGGCTTGGTGGTCATGGCAGGGGAAGGATACTGTAAAATCTCCATTCCCACCCCACTCCACGGGAAGGACACTGCAAAATCCCATTCCCTCCCCTCCTCCTGGGGGAAGGTTACTGCAAAATTCCATTCTCTCCCCATCCCACTAAACTATTTTTCAGCTCCATTCTCCTATGCAGGGCAACAAAAGAAGACCCAGCTGATTAGCTGGGACTCAGGAGGCAGAGAATAGATGGGGGCGGGGCCAGTTAGAGGTGGTATTTGCTGGTTTTCCAAACTACTCAAAATTTTCACTACCGGTTCTCTAGAACTGGTCAGAACCTGCTGAATATCACCTCTGACTGAAGAATAACATTTGTTGACAGGTCCCTTCCCCTCTGCTGTTTCTTTTGTCAAAGACATAGGCAACCATTTACATGAAATACTGTACCTGTCCCCCACATTTAAATCCCCATGTAGGGTAAATGAATTCTTTCAAGGGAAAGTAATAAAGAAACTGGATGTCTCTGAATGGGTCAACTGCATGAATATAAAAACCAAAAGGAGACATGAGACCACAGAGGTTACTTCTTTTACACAGACAATAAATTAAAGTGAATTGGAGATGCTTATAATAGGTTTTTCACTCAATCGGTAATTGTATTTTTCCAGATAAAGACAATATAATCTGAAAGTAATCTAGAATATGTACTTTTGCTGGAATATAGATGACAACAAATATTTCAGTCTCTGGATGTGGAATAATACAACAATTTTGCCTAGTTCTGTCTAACTGCTTTTTCATGCATCTTCATCCAACAAGATCCCAAGAATAGCCACCTCATTATGTTACTTTGTATGATTACTTTTTTTTCAAACTTTCTGCACTCTGGGTTGCATTTAGAGTAGCTTGTAATTACAGAATTCTCTTTAATTACCCTATTCTCATTCAGTGTCCCTAAATTAGAAAGCAACAGAGCTGAAACAAAGTGACCATTTCAAGTTAATGAGCCAAATGCAGGAATATATGCATGTGAATGACTACATGAATCTGAATTTGTACACCCATGCAAAAGTTTGTTAAATCATTTTTGTTGTTGTTGCTCATTCAAGAATAAAAACTGCAAATCCAAGTTCTTCAGCCATTATGGTTCTTTAGCAATATAATAAACCAATGAGTTAAATAATATTTTCATATATCTTGTATATCTAACAGTTTTCATGCTGTGTGATCATGCACACATAATATTAGATGCACTGCTCATTTGCAAAAGCAACATAAAAATAGGGGGAGTGTGCTAACTCTTGTCTATTTGCCATTTATTACTGGTGTTAGAAAGATCTATTCCTATTGAAACAATAGCCTATATATGAACTGCTCTTTTTCCTTTATTGCCCTGGTAAGCTAATACCATCTGTACTCCAGTGTACTGTAGTCCCCTGTTCAGGGCAATTTGTGAAAGGAGGAAGCGTAGGACAGAACCTCAGAGACAATTTCACACATCTGTTTCTGTGGATGCTCTTTTCTTCTTTTTTCCCTTTATAATTAATGAAAAATAATGGTGCTGACACAAGTTAATTACTGTGAAAAATTACAGTTTATGCTATTCATTATAATAATGGGGGAAATTACATGAGTTTTTCAAACACTATTTCTAACCAATTAGAGAATAGTTTAGAAAGGGTTCACCTACAATTTTCAAGTTTGTGTGTGTTCCTATTCTGGGAAGTTAAAAAGGAACACCCAATATTTCTCCTTAGCAGGAGAGGCAACATTAGCAAGTGATATTAATCACAATGTCTTGCATTTGAAAGAGGGAAATAGAGAAAAAATCGAGCATATGTTGGTCTACTAAAGAGGTCACAACAAAATATAAAACAATTCTTTAGATAGTGAAATATTCCCTTGGTAGATTTCGGATAAATGTTAAAACCTACTTTGCTGCCTCACAATTTAATTTTAGCTAATAAGAAATAGTGTCTTGTCTTAGTTTACTTTCACACATACACAAAAATCAAATTACTGATTGTAAAATAAGTAACTAATATTCTCCTAATTAGCCCATGCAAATTAGGAAAGCGTTTCTTCTACAAGTTCATATTTTATAAAGCCATAAATTGAAAAAGTAAATGGAATATTCTTCAGGTAATTAAGAATACCTTATGGATGAAACACACTAATGATGTCTAATGTGTGTCAGTAAATGAACTTGCTAAAAAAAACATTCCAGTGACATGCTTTTATTCTCTAAAAGCCTGAGTCTAAAATATAGAGTAGGAATTTTTGTTTCATATTACATAAATAGTAATAGTAAAAGAGACAATGTTGGTATACAATATTTCATACCACAACTAACATATATGTGGTCAGATGAACTTGATGTAGGTAATGTGTTATTTTACATTGTTTAGAAAATATAATATTTTCTTTCTCTCAATTCAGTAGTCAAGATATAAACTGAAGGGGAGGGAATATTCCCATCCAACAATTAATTAGATTGGCTACAGTCCAAAATTTATACCTGGAGCCTCTCAATTATTTCACTAAAAATTATATTTACAATTTCCATCTCCAAAGTACTGGTATCATACTTTTTAGTTTTCATTCTAGCTTACAATTTTAAAATCTCATGTTTACATATAAGCATGCAGTACACATTCTTATCTACAATATATAACACATAACTATACTGAAAGATTAAAAATGAAGTGAAAAGAAGATGATCTTTTAAAAAGATTAAATAAACTTAATTAGAACCAGATAGTGGAATGAAGTGGTATGCATGTGCTTATGCGCCTGTGTGCATGTGTGTAAGAGAGAAGGTGTGTGTGTGTGTGTGTGTGTGTGTGTGGTGTGCCAGACAAGAAGGATCTGTCTGCATAAGCAAGGTAGTGTATGATTCAAAAGTGGCTTTGTGTATTATATACCCTGGCATTATTTATTTGGGTTTAGGCTGCAGTAAATTTGTAAGATTGATTTCCATGTGATAAAGTCATACACATAAGCAGATTCCCCAAGCCAGAAAGCAAGTAGTTTTCAAAGAAGAAGGCAGCAAAAAAAAAGTGTGGGGGGAGTGAAATATCTGAAGTCAAAATACATCACATTCTAATGAATGGTTTTTTGCAGTTTGGAGTTCTAAAATATGAATTCTTGTGATCTAATATAGTTCTGATGATTTTACTGAGTCCCCATGGCTTGCAAATACTAGAAACCTCCACTTCTATCCAATCACAACTATCCTTGATTAGATGGCCCCATAGTCAAGTATTCTCTGTCTTCTAATATTAACTTCAGACAATATTATTCTCAGGCGATCAATGGAGAAGGCTCTGATCAAGGCTGTTAGATGGGAATAGCAATAGCACTTAGATTTATACTGCTTCACAGTACTTTTATAGCCCTCTCTAAGCAGTTTACAGTAGGGGTATCAAACTCAAGGCCCATGGGTCAGATTCGGCCCAATGGGTGCTTAAATCTGCCCTGCAGGGCCAGCCTGGAAATAGCAAAAGACCAACCCATGGCACCTCTGCTAGACAAAATGGGGCATGGGGGGCATGCATGGATCATTGTGCCCCATATTTATCCTGAACAGCCTGCAGCACTCTGCCAGCCAAAACAAGGCATACAGCATCCAGGAAGCCATCCAGATAAAAAACAGGGCATGGGAGTGCCACGCACAGCCCTCCCATGCCCCATTTTGGCCATCAAGGTGCTGCAGGATGCTGTCCAGGCTGAAAATGGAGTCAAGTCGCACATGGCCCCCTGGTACCTCATTTTGGCTGGCAGGATACTGCAGGAGAGGTCCGTCCCATCTGCACCCCCAGCCTGCCCATGGAGGAGAACTACAACGCTGATCTGGCCGTCAAAGAAATCCAGTTTAACACTTCTGGTTTACAGAATCAGCATATTGTCCCCAACAATCTAGATCCTCATTTTACCCACCTCAGAAGGGTGGAAGGCTGAGTCAACCTTGAGCTTGGTGAGATTCAATCTGCCAAATTGCAGTTAGCTGGCAGTCAGCAGAAGTATCCTACAGTCTAACATTCTAACCACTGTGCCACTGCAGCTCTTATGGAGGATTGCATGAACAAAATATGATTCTTCAGTGCTTCCTCCTGGTCATGTCAAGTCCATAATACTATGATAGTAAACAAATTGCAGCTATAATATGACTTGGCCCCAATTGCATGAAGGCTTTGGACTACTGAAATGTCTCAGTATGTGATGATCCAATGAAGACCCTCGACATGCAGGGATATTCAGAATGCTCAGTTCTGTACATTCCACATTATCCATATTAAGCCTTTGTAATATTAATATGGATACCTAAGCAGAATAGAAAATGACTTGTAACAGTGCAGCTGAGAGGCAATTTAATTTATAAGCATCAAAGTGTATATTAAAGCTTTATATTCCATCTTGAAAGCCTTGAACATACTAGAATGTTTAATGGCATTATGGAGTGCTTAGCTAACCTGAGAACAGTAAGTTTGTAAAGAATTTTGCCAGAGTCTCAGACAAACAGAAAAAGCTTCACATCTTGTGGATATTCAATGCATAGATTATGCTAATAGGGCTACCATCTCCAATGAGGAAAGTTGAAGATGAATGAATTAAGATCCACAAACAGAATTTTTCTATTCTATGCCTGACTGATTCATTCTCAGACAGGCTTTATGCAAAACTATGTTGGGAAACCAGACAACTAATAAGGCTAGTATAGAATGAGGAGAAATTCCACATTTTCCAAAATAATTAGACTCTTATATCACCCAGTTTTTAAGAGGTTTTGATTATCCTGATTCTGAATATCCCAACATTTTTCATTTATTGGCTCAACACAGAAGATATGCCTTAAATAAACTTAGTCTGGCAAATAAACTTAATAAATAAACGTTTATCTAGCAAATAAACACTTCCTTCAATAACCAGCTCTTTGTTTTACTAAAGTGAAAACAGAAAGGCGGAATTTACCCTTATATGCTTCTGAAACAATGCCCCACCACATGAAATCTTAAAAGTATAGATGCCACATATTATCTGAAATACCAATGAGAAAACATTTGTTTCTAAAACATTTTTAAATACAAATAATTTATGTATGTGTAACCAAATACTCTGCAAATAATGACAGCCATGTTTGATGTAAGCATCTGGTTTAATAATCTTCAGTCCACAGTAGAGATTGCTCCAGATATCAGCAAAAAATATTATAATCCCCAAAGGCATCAGCTCTGATTTAGACCAATCAATATTACACCTAGAAGAGACTCCAAAGCAATCACTGAAATTTATACATGTTGCTATAAAGAATTTAGGTTCAGCAACAGTACTTACATACCATTTGTGCAAATTATTTCTTTGCAGACGTTGCCAATATGTTTCAATCTCTGGCTCTTACAATTTTACCTAATGTTACATTCTAACTTCTAGTTACAAATTAAACAGTAAAAGGCAAAGAGAATCATCCTTTTCCAATAAAAATCATCTTTGTAGAAATCTTACCCAAGGTTTTCAGAGATGGATACAAATTATAAGTCATTTTAGAAAAAATAAGAAAAGAATTTTTAAGAAAGGAATTTTTATCATGCACTTGTACAGAATATGAAAAAGACACAACTATCGTGCTGTATTTTACATGTGGAAAAGACATAAACATTATTATTATTGTCTGTCTCAGTAGCTTTCTTTTACCCAGCAGAAGGGTCTAATGACAAATCTTCAAAGGATATCAGCCTTTTTTTGCATCAGGATGTCTCTCTCCCTCCCTCCCTCCCTCCCTCTCACTGTCTCATGTGTTTGTGTATGTGTGTCTCTCTCAGTGTGTTTGTGTATATGAAGGGGATTGCCTCTATAGTTAGTGTTAATAGCACCACTTTGATATTTTGCCTCTCCCTCACCAGATGCCCTGCAGATGTCCTCCTAGTTAGAAGGAACATGTCTTGTTATCCTCCAGTTTCAACCTCCCAACTTTGCAGAAATCTATTATTACAAAATAAGGAAAGAGTTCTTTAATAAACTAGCAATTTCTTAAGAGAGGATAAACCTAACCATATATACAGGGGTGTCAAACCCAATCGCATCATGGGATGTACTGTGATGAATCAGTACGGTTCATCACAATATAGCCCGTGATGTGATTGGGTATCTTGATGTATCGGGATGTTTTTGCCTTTGTGGAGCTGGGGTGGGCATGGCCTGTGTGGGCCGTAGCTGGCCTGCAGACCACCAGTTTGACAGGCCTGATATAACAGGAGTAAACGAAGTATGATTAAGAGAAATGGGAGTAAGAGGTAGGAGGTTCAGCTGGACCTGTCCAAGGTTCTGTATCCTGAAATCTCTCAAGCACCCACCTTCATTTTGATGACAGTGATTTCTCTCTTAGTCCCTGTTAATCAAGTTGCTTATCATTCTATGCTAGCAGATTGCTATGAATATGTATGTAGAATTCTATTAGAAAATCTGTACTTTTGCTGAGACAATTCAGGTGCCAGTATTTTGGTACTGGAATATTGTGAGCTCATCTAGTCCTATAGCCAGATATTAAGCCAGAGAATTTTTGGTATAGGGACTGTATTCCAGAGTTTATAATTTTCCAAATGAAATGATTTCTACTGAAATGCATTTAAACTAAATTTATCTCAACACAATTGCTTTTCATATCACACAAATCTGTCAAATAGTTTGCGTGTTTCATTCCTAGCTGATTAATAATGTTTGTTAAAATAGGCGAGAATGGCTGTTACAATGACATGTTTCTGCCCACTTTTGTTATGTGGAAGAAAAATCCGGTATTTCACAAGAAACAAAAAAAAGGTTGAATATATTTGTGGTAAGAGTAAATTTCAGCCAAATGAATCTAGATTAAGTATGAAAGTGAACAACCAATATAAAAAAATATTAAGGTGGATTTATTATATATAAAAATGAAATATATATATATATATATATATATATATATATATATATATATATGTAGGTCTTGGTGTATTCGGTCTTGTCCGTGTAAGATTGAGAATACCTTGGCAACGTTTCGACAAAATCTCATCTGTCATCTTCAGGCTGGTGTCTTCAGCTTCGTTCTTCTGGGAGAAGTGTGTGATAGTGGCTGTTTCTCCCTTTTAAACTCCAGAGTTGGTTGTGTTGTTACTTCTTGATTGGTTGATGGAGTTGATGTATGCAGTTTGGTTGGCTTTTTCATAAGACCCTGTGTGGCTGAGGTACTGGCTATGTGTCTCTCAGCCTTTTGTGTTGTAATGACCTGGGTAATGGGCTGTGTGATGATCTTCTGAGTTCTATTGTTGTGACATCCTGGGCACCACAGATAAAATCAGCAAAATTCTCCACAAACACAATATCAGGACAGCCTTTGGCACTGACCAAAAAATAGCCAACTTATTAAGAAACCCCAAAGACAAGATCCAGCTAGAAAACCAAGGAGTTTATGAAATACCATGCAAAATTTGCCCAGCCACATACATTGGACAAACCAACAGGAGAATAAATGCTCATCGCAGAACACAAGAACGCAGTCAGAAAAGAAGAAAAAACTTCCTCCCTTTTCCAGCACCTTAAAGCCACAGGACATGAAATTGATTTTGAGGGATCCAAACTTATCTCCAACACTGAACACTTCAACAAGAGAATAATTAGGGAAGCCATTGAAATAGAGAAACACCCCCATAACATGAATAAACGGGATGATACTTCCGCCTACCAGACATCTGGAAACTAGCCCTAATCAACAAACGAGTCCCGGCCATGAAAACCAACACCGGACTCAAAATAACACATGATGCCACCACCAATCTCCCTCACCAGACTCAAACCCAAGCCCACCCCACAGGCAAAAGGGAACCACCATCCAGAAACCAGACCATAGCTGCAACTCCAGCTGCTACACCCCTCTCCGACCCCCAAACTAAGCAAACTGACACACACTATAAACACATAGCCAGACCTCAAACTCGGAGCCAAACCAAGGCCCGGAATGTCACATCACAGCCTTCCACCCAGGATACTACATCATGGAACTCAGGAGATTACATCACAAAACATCAGGAGGTTGCAACACAGACAATGACCAAGGAGATTACAGCACAAGACCCAGGATTTCACAACAATAGAACTCAGAAGATCATCACACAGCCCATTACCCAGGTCATTACAACACAAAAGGCTGACAGACACATAGTCAGTACCTCAGCCACACAGGGTCTTACGAAAAAGCCAACCATCTGCATACATCAACTCCATCAACCAATCAAGAAGTAACAACACAACCAACTCTGGAGTTTAAAAGGGAGAAACAGCCACTATCACACACTTCTCCCAGACGAATGAAGCTGAAGACACCAGCCTGAAGATGATGGATGAGATTTCGTCGAAACGTTACCAAGGTATTCTCAATCTTACACGGGACAAGACCCGAATACACCAAGACCTACATACCTTTACCCGTGAAAATCTACGAATATCTATCTATCTATCTATCTATCTATCTATCTATCTATCTATCTATCTATCTTGGTGTATTGGTCTTGTCCGTGTAAGATTGAGAATACCTTGGCGGCGTTTCGAGATCCCACTTGCCATCTTCAGGCTGGTGTCTTTGGCTTTGTGCTTGTGCCAGCAAAATCTACGAAAATGTATATATATATATATATATATATATATATATATATATATATGAAGAAATCGGTTAAGGGTGGGCAAAAAGCTGAATATTTTTAAGGTTGGATGGCAGTGATGATATTCTTAAGAAGAACATGTTTAGAAAGTTTAAGAACAACAGGCAACATGAGAATCAGTATATGGGTTGCCCTTGACTTACAACTATTCATTTAGTGACCACTAAAGTCACAAGGACAATGAAAAATTATGACTGATTTTCACACAACTATTGCAGCAACTCTGTGGTCACATTATCAAAATTTGGATGCTTAGCAACTGGCATGTATTTATAATAGTTGCAGTGTCTCAAGGTCATGCAATCACCTTTTATGACCTTCTGAAAGCAAAGTCAATGGGAAAACCAGATTCACTAGCAACTGTATCTTAACAACTGCAATGATTCATTTCATAACTGTGACAAGGAAGTTTGTAAAATAAGACAAAATTCACATAACCTGTTTTGTTTAGAAATGGAAATTTTGGATTCAATTGTAGTTTTAAGTTGAGGATTACTTGTATGGAAAGTGGAAGCAATAAATGCTATTGATACAAATGTGATTTAGTTCACTTCACTTATTTCTTCTGTTTGCCTCCTGTCCTTAGTTTCTTTGACTTACTGCTTCCATTCTTTGCCTATGCCTTGTAGGCTTACCTCAAATGAAATAACATAGCAAATGTGTGTGCAGATGCATCCATATCACTGCACAATATAAATTATAATAAAGTTATAAATTATAAATATATAATGAAATATAAATTAGGTTACAAAGTAGAAGAAATAAATAAAGCATTATTCCTTAAACCATTCAAAGAATCATATTGCAATACCACTGTAGCAATAGCACTTAAACTTATATACCACCTCATAGTACTTCACAGCACTGTCTGAGAGGTTTATAAATGTCAACCTGAGCCAGTCAGAATTGAACTCCTGGCAGTGAATAGGGTTAGTGTGCAACACTGCAATCTAACCACTGCACCACAAGACTCATAGCCTTTGGAAAGCACCATTTAGAAAAATTGCAAATGTATTGATGGTAAATATGCACATTTGTTTGGAGTATTTTTTTAAATGTCTTGGCTACTTCAAAGGCTATCTCAACTATCTGTGCATGGATGTGCATGCATAGATGCATCTCTTTTACAATTACCAGAAACCTTAAAAAGCAGTGCCTATTTATGTGTGTCTTTATACACAGTATACATACATATATAAAGAACCAACAGGTAGCAGTTAAAGGAGGCAGATCACCTTTCCAATAGATATATCTGCCTTAATAATTTAAGAAGTACAGAGTATAACTGAACAGAATCAACAATATTTAATGAGAAATAATATTCTGTGATTAACTGTGTTGCATAACACTGCAGTACTAACTGTATTGTATCTGCCTACCTAGCTATTTATCTCATAGAAATGATATTAGAACACATCTTGTGTTCTTTCGCTTTTTTTCTTTCTCTTCTGCTATTATTGAGGATAGCAGAAAGCAAATGGAATTTCATATAAAATATTCAATCCATCAATTCATAAATGTGGTTTTTGGCAACAGATTGATAGACAGTTATTCAAGAAGCAATAGGAAGTTCTGTGTTTTTCCCCGCCTCCCCGACAACCAGTTAACTGATAAAAATAACCCTGACAGAGTGTGAGGAGGTGGGTGTTGAGTCTGGAGATCAGTTTTGTCAGAAGGAAAACTCACATCTAAAATGGAATGAGTGAAGTAGTGGACTAGCTGAATCTTCAGAGACAAGTAATACAGTGCAATGACTGAAAGAAAGCAAAACTGACTTGCAACAATGAAAACAATAGTATGGGATAGTGATATCAACTACAAAGTGATAAAAAGTTAAGCCAAACTAAGTAGGAAGAAAATAGTAAAATAGATTGATATGAATAGGGTGACATGAGAGCAGTGTTCCAATTTTGAGGGGCAACTATCAAGAAGAGGGTCAACCTATTTTCCAAAGCACCAGAAGGCAAGACAAGAACCAATGGATGGTAACTATTCAAGGTAAGAAGCAACCTAGAACTAAGGAGGAACTTTCTCATGGTGAGAACAATCAACTAAGAAGTTGTCCCATCACTGGAAACTTTTGAAGAAGAAGACTGCTTTGGAAATGACTACCAAACTGACTGAGAAATAATCCAGACATTGTTCAACACTATGAGTAGGGAAGCACACTGTAGCAGAAGAGTTGAAGCTTGGCTTACATGGCAGATGACAAGTAAAGGAATATCAGAGATGGGGGAGGGAGGGGGAAGAGAGAGAGAGAACACCACAACAGCAGCAGTGAGCTGGTAGAAAAAAAGAAGCAAAAAAATGAAAGATAATAGAATGATTGAAATGAAGCAGCAGTAACAAGGAGTCACTAGCTTTGACTGAGGCTGTGTCACTGCTTATGTTATAGTCAGCTGAGCTTATGTGCCTGACAGAGGAACTTAGAAAGTAGCATATGAGACTCCACATGCCACACTAAAGAAAATCTACAGAAGCAAAGTACAAGTAAGTCAGTAGGCTTACTGACTTACCTGGGGAGTTGAAAGTAGAATGAAATAGACATTGCAGTAGGAGATAAGTTTAGGAGTTTATATTAGTAAAATTAAAGTTCTGTAGCTGTTAAATAAATAAATCCCTATGACAGTGAAACAATTCATCATCTTGTTTTTGTTTGCACTATCCAAAGCCAATCCATTTGTGATTCCAGTAGTAATGAATCAAGATCAGAGGTGGTATTCAGTAGGTTCTGACCAGTTCTGGAGACTAGGTAGCGGAAATTTTGAGTAGTTTGGAGAACCGGCAAATACCACCTCTGACAGGCCCTGCCCCCATCTATTATCTGCCTCCCGAGTCCCAGCTGATAGGCTGGGTCTTCTTTTGTTGCCCTGCACAGGAGAACAGAGCTGCAAAGCAGTTTAGTGGGGTGGGGAGGGAATGGGGATTTTGCAGTATCCTTCCCCTGGAGTGGGGTGGGAATGTGGATTTTACAGTATCCTTCCCCTGCCACACCCACCAAGTCACACCACGCCCACCAAGCCACGCCCTCAGAACCGATAGTAATTTTTTTTTAATCAAACCACTGATCAAGATGCTTACACATGATCATAGAATTTGTCCATCTACTTCATTAGTGTCCACTCTTTACGCTGGCTTTTAAGATTGAAACCAGAGGACTTTTTTTTCATAATCCTAACACTTATACCTAGAGATGCTAGAAATTGTATCTGAAAACATTTTTTACAGAAAAAGCATATGCTTTATTATTGATTTCTGCACTTTATCTCTGAAACTTATCTCTTCCACAGAATATATAGCTATAAGATTCAGTTCATGGCCTTGGTATTTTACAAGAGCTGAAATGCTGCATGATGGGACTTAGGAATTATGTTGCTTGAGCAGCAACATAAATTACCTGCTTCCTTTGCGAGATCTAACTGGAGGGCATAGAGTGTGAAATGTGATGTAAAAGCAAACTGTTAAGTGACATTAGACTGCTAGGAATATCATCAATCCTTTAACTGTATCTGAGAAAAAAAAATCTAGCAATTGCATATCCTCTAAATTATTTTAAAAGCTATTTCCTCAGGTATTATTCAGTTAAATACAATTTTTAAAGAGGTTTTGCTTTGGAAAAAGTTTTGTCAACACATAAACAAGGAGATATATTTATTCGATTCATAGGAATATAGAAATTTACTTCAACCTGATTGTTTTATTTGTACCAGTATTGTTGAAACTGACTGGCAGTTTTACCAGCTTTCAGACAGGTTTTTCTTTCTTTCTGCTATATCTGGAGATGTCGGAGAATGAAACTGATTCTTGTAGCTAGCAAATACAATATGTTTTACCATTGAACTACAGTCTGGTTTGATTTAAAGGAATAACTTTCTAGTAAGGCCAAATTCAGTCAATCATTTAGCCTGATGTTGCAGTTCACTCTTCATGAAAGGTGAGGGAACAAGAGCCAACCTTCTTTGGAGCAACTTCTGAAAATGGCTTGCTGGTAAATAAGTCTTGTTCCATGGTTAGGACATTAAGTAGATTTGGGGCTGTCTTATCTTGGGGTTTTGAGGGTGTGCTTTATATTTGTTTATTTATGTATTATTTTTGAGGACTGTTTCATTGTATGCCATCTTCTGTAAACCTTCTGGAATCTTGGGGGAGTATGACATGAATTATTGTAATAAATACATAAATAGTTTCATTGATAATGATAATTAATTAATATGCTGTTCTTCTAAACTATAAGGTGACTGTAGGCAACTTATAGACAGTAAACAGACAATTAAAATTTTAAAAACTATATATAAGACTAGAACCAAGGAGACACATGGCATGGGGCTGAGACACCATCCCTCGGTGAGGAATAAAGGCAGCTTAAAAATGTGATAAAATGCAATGCAATGCATCTTCTTAATCCATCAAACATTCTCAGTAACAAGTATCCCCCTTGGGTCCCAAGCCAAACAGCAAAAGGAACCTTCTGTAAGACCAAAAGGATGGAGCAATTCTCACTTCTAGTGGTGGAATGTTCCACAGGGTAGGGGCCACAGCAGAAAAGGCTTTTCTTCTTGATCCTGCCAGCCAGAATTGCTTAGCAGCAAATGCCTTCTGCTGGAGCAAGTAGAGTGGGCTAATTCCATTGGGGCAAGGCAGCTCCTCAAATATCATGGATCCATGCCATAAAGGGCTTTAAAGGTAATAACTAAAACCTTGAAATGAGCCTGCAAGCAAATTGGTAGCCAATGCAATACACACAACAGCAATGCTGTTGCAGAAATCTATTATTATATCTATCCTGATCTCCGCACCTTCCGCCACGAGTTAAAAACCTGGCTGTTTTTACAATCTGGGCTGTGCTGACTCTTTGGGGTTTGGGGTTTGTTTATTTTAATCTTGGGTTTTAATTTTAATTTGGCTTACAATTTGTTTAATATATTTTTAGATAATTTATTGTCATTATTGTATTTTAGTTGTGAGCCGCCCCGAGTCCTTTGGGAGAGGGGGCGGCATATAAGTCGAATTAATAAAATAATAAATAATAAATAAAATGCTATATATGTCACCTTGGAGGCCCACAGAATGTTCTGCATCATTGCAATAATATTTTCTCAAAGCACATTGAACAAGAGTTAAAGTTCAAGAAGAATGTTATCCATATTTTCCCAAACTTTAGATGAAATTTGCAAATATGTGCATTAAAAAACAAAGGTTTTCAAGCATGTATACTTTTTTTAACAATTTAAATCTTACATTAACAACATAAAGAACATTAAAGCAAAATCCCATAGACTAATTACCTTTTAACATAATAATGAATTTGGTTACTTGGTCTCATCTGACCTGATTTGTCTACCTATCTACTATTGCTTATACTTGTTTGTTCTTCAACAGGTTTTCTTATCTTGTTAGTTTGTTACCTTGAAACTGATCAATTAACTTAAGAAACTATGTAGAGTTGATTCAATCATACAAGTATAATTTAATACAAATAATGCTTTATGCATTGTGTCCGCTTTGGAAGCCATATTAACACCAGATGCTTCCACGCTGCCACATTCTTGAGCCTGGGAAAATGGGAGGGGGGAATTTCTTGGAGTGTATGTGGTTAGACATAATAGCATTTTTCTTCTAAGTCAAGGTCATGTTATTTCTGCACCTGGCTGAGAGGACATCTGAACTTGGGATGGATGGTGATTGGGGCATATGATGCAATGATGGGTGTAGGGGTAGATTTGTAACTTTTTACTTATTGCAAGAAAACCTGGAACTTTCAGATTTGGGATTTTCCAGATGTGCCAGTTTACTACTCTAATAAAAAGAATTTTGGAGAGGATGTCTATCTCAGAGTTATTTGTTGGAGTGGAGGTTTTCTGGAATGCTGACACATTGATTTTCCCAAATGCTGTATAGAATTACTGTCACTAAAGAAGTCAGTCAAGCTGACTTAAGTATTTTTGCAATTTATCTCTGGTGTAATGAAGAGTAAATTATATAACGACCAACAAAATTAATGTTGGAAGAAATATGATAGAGTCACTCTGTTGAAGTCCATCTAATGAGTAATTAATAATTTGGATGCATAATATCCGTTATTTGAACTTCAAGGAAAATATATAAATACTGTATATGTTTAGTATATAGCAATATTTTAAATATGCTGGATATTTTTTTTTTTACATTACTGCTGGTAGATAAGTTTGATGGGTGACTGTAGAAGCATCTAATTAATGTAAAGTCAATGTTTTTCATAAGCTTGTTTTACTAGATAATTAGGAAATTCTGTTTGCTTCTTTATTTGTTTATATAATTTATATGGTTGACCAAGTTAAACAGATAACTCTGGGCAATTAACAGACACGACAAAAATAATTATTAAAATACATCCAACTCAAAACACCAGAAGACATGTATTGGGCTTCACTAATATCATTGGCCTAATGCCAAGGGGAGTGGCATCAGGTTTTACTGGTGTTACAGAATGACACAATGATGGGCTGGTGGGAGCATCTAGATCTTAAGGGAAAGCTGTTCCCTTAGAGATAATGCCTCAATAGATAAGGCATATCTTTTCATATCATACATCATACTTTATTACATTATTTTCTAAAAGGGACTAAGGCATATCCATCTTGCCAGATATGGTAAAATGACCTGAAATCATTAAAGACAGGTAGTTCCACAAGTAACCTGGCCCTGTGCCATGAAAAACTGATAATCGGCACCTTGATTTTCACCCACAAGACAAATGAGACAAGTGCAACATGCAGAGCAGCTGTGTGACATGGGAAAAACTTGAAGCTTTATGTATTTCTGCATTCTGGACTAGCAGAAACTTCAGAAATTTTTGAAGGGTAGTCCCAGGTAGATGACATTATACATACAAGTTGGAAATGAGTAAAGAATAAGTGACCCTCATCAGAACTTCTTGCTCCAGGATCCAATTAGTATATGTAAGCATGCTGATGATACCTTAACCTATGCTGGCAAATGACCTCACCAGCAGCTTCATATACAATCATGTACATGTGTATGCATGACAGTAACTCAAGCCCTGAGGCACCAACCAAGAAAGCTAAGATAGATGCATCACCTCCATCCCAAGTTTTCTGATGTCATCCACAAGAGTGATAAACATTGCTTCAGAACTATAACCACCCTGAACCCAACTGGAAAAAGTTCATATAATCTATTTCCCCCGGGGCAATTTCAGTTTGAGCCTACCATTTTTCCTAAAAATGGAAAGTGGGAAACTGGATGAAAATTGTCCAGTACTGTAAGATCCAGGGATGACTTCTTTTGAAGATAACAGACCATCACCTTCTTGAAACTTATGGAACTTGGGAATACTTTCACCATTTCTTGGATCCAATCATATATCACATTTCAGGACACCTTTACCTACCAGGAAAAACATAGATCTAAATTCAAATAGTAGAACTCTTAGCTACAAGGACTTTCATCACATCATGAAGATCAACTGGCATAAAATCTTGACAGATAACCAAGTAAAATTTTGTCTCAGTTCCATACGACTTGTTTAGCCACTCTCTAGCATACCAAAAATTTAACTGCAGAGGAAGACTGGAATTATTGTGTTTTGAGATAAGCTATAGTAACAAAATTTTGCAAGTCTGAATGTGCAGCAGTATCCCTCCTTCTTGCACTCCAAAGAATATCATGGAGATGTTTCCAAATATTTTGTTTTCTAGAGTTTAAAGAATTGTTTAGTCCCCTTTGTCTAAATAACTATTCTTGCATATTTCTTTCAGAACTACCTCCTTTTTTCTCTACATGACCTGCCAAACTAAAATCCAATTCCAAGTGGATCCAACAACTTTATCTGACATTGCCTAAATAGTTCTCACAGTGACCTTGCTTTTGCCATAAGGAGAAGGCCTCAATCAGGTGAAGCCACAGAGCTTCAGGAACCACTCCAAGTTTTCATTGAAACCTTGTTCGATCTATCATTTGCCTGAGCTGACCAATTGAATAAGACATCCATATAGTTATTACTAATATTTCTAAAATTTCCAGAGCCACTATGATAGTGAGGTATGCAATGTATAAATTTGGTAAATAAAGTAAGTAAATAAATAATTAAATAAAATATTTCAACTATCAAATGCTTTAGATGTTAAGACTATAATCCTAGGATATGATATTGCATAAGACTTTGAGCCTAAGGTTCTTCCATCAAAATGAGCTAGTGGTGACCTGCCCTTTGGTGCCATGAAGAAATGCACTATCTATGAACAATATATTAATATTAAATAATTAAATATTAAATCTATGTATATAAAAGCAAAATACCACTCATGCATCATCACAAAATCTCCAGAACAGTAAAGTCTACAACTTGAAATTTGACACGTATGTTTCTCTTGGCTTCTAGGTACTCACTAAGAAAGTATTTTTCAAAATAACCATCAGGGCATTAGTATTTTGTATATATATATATATATATATGTATATATATATATATATATATATATATATATATATATATATATATATATATATATATATATGTTTTAGATTTTCAGGTAAAGGTATGTAGGTCTTGGTGTATTGGTCTTGTCCGTGTAAGGTTGAGAATACAGCGTTTGACGAAATCTCATCCGTCATCTTCAGCCTGAAGATGACGGATGAGATTCGTCAAACGCTGCCAAGGTATTCTCAACCTTACACGGACAAGACCAATACCAAGACCTACATATATATATATATATATATATCAATGCCCTGTGATGCTAAGGAGTTCTAATCCCCCTCCCCACCTGAAAAAAAATCTGTTCCAAATGCAAAGCACAAGCAGATGAGAGGAGTTTCAATTTTAGTTTCACAGCACCCAGCAGCTTTAGTACAGAACATGAGCTAAGCCACGCCTAGGCTCCTTGCTGTCTCCTTCTTGCTCACACAGCAAGTACTGCTTCAGTTTCCAAACAGCCCTCACCTCTCTCACACACTGACAGGATGCTAGCGAGATGAATACAGATGGATGCTGGTAGGCAGAACACAATTTTTCCCCCTTATTTTCCTCCCAAAAAACTAAGCTTGGTAACATAGTTTCGTATAGAGCTAGTAATTAAATATTAAACAACATATTAATATTATTTATTACATATTTTTAATTTGCTGAAGCTTCTAGGAGACAGTACATGTGATATATCACTATATGGAAACAAAACATTTAATAAAAGTGTGAACTGTGTGAAGTTAACATTAAAAGTCTCCTCTGGGATGGAAAGATTAACCTAACAATTGGAGGACTTTTTATTTAATCAGGATTAAAAGTAACTAGCAAACACAATCAAAGATCAGGGAAATCTATTGAATAAAACATATCAAATAACTATAATGTTTAGTCCTTAATCAATATATTGACTGGCTAAGAGCTGTAAAGCTTATCAAAGAAAAAGATTTTAATTGGGCAATAGACCTGATTAGAATTGTATTAGTTCACAAACAGAAACAAAATGCCATAATAACCAGGTTGATTTTTGTACATATGTTGCTATTGGAAAATTCTGAAATGCATGATTGATCCACAGTGTAATCTCAAATCTTACCTTTATTCTTATATCTGATTTGTGAAACTATTTTAAGTCTGACTGTGCATACCAATGTGTCCTCTTTGTTTAATAAAATAATTTAAGTAGTTTAACCAAACTATCAATTCAGGCAAATTTCATAAATGATATTTCAAAAACTTTTGAATAACTTCCACAGGAACGTGAAGTTGTAAATATTTTCTATTAAAAAAGTAAAACATGTATTTTCATTTTAAACCCCATGCATGATAATCATCCTTGAATAAAAGAACAGTATTTTAAGCCTTTACTAAGCACTTTAGATTCAAATTTCTGTTTTCTTAAGAGACAGAACATATATTTTATTGCTCTAAACTGCAACATATCACTTTTCTATGCCATAACCATTTAGCATGGAGCCATTTCATTACACATACATATATACAAATAGAGAAGGAAGAAAGAAGAGACAGAGAAACTTTGGCACACATTTGCATTGTTGAGGAACAAAACCTCCATTTCAGGGATGTTAATTCTCTCATCCTGTTAAAAAAACTCTCTTTGATAATGTCCTGATGAAAATTGTAAGGCATTATCCCAACCTTCTCATTTTTATCAGAGTTCAGAAAGGGAAAGAGCAAAGAAAATATTATTGGGATTTATAGTCAAGTTATATATAGAGCTGCATCTAAGTCTGCTGGAAAAATTGATTTGCTCCCTATATTTAAGTCAATTGATGTATCTTGCCAGTTCTCAGGTTGTTATGCTGATCAAATACCTCCTTCATTATTTTGTAAATGGATGGAAGGCACAAGTGGAAATATATTTTAAAGAGAAAAATGTCTTCATTTTTCAAGTACAAAAGACATTATTCAAAAGTTTCAGTGAGTACTGCATTTTTTTCACTTTAATGTTTAGATGGTGGCTATATACCATGCTTAACCTAACTAGTGGTTTGGGTTTGTTTAAGCTGATCTTAGGAGAAAGACAGACATTTTATGTGAGGTGCTGGTTCTAGTTATTCTCAATATTCACAATCTAGGAAAAGGTATATATTTAAGTTACACCCTATTAATATTTTACACATTTCAGGGCATCAAAATTATCGTAAAATCTATGTAAATGATGACATGATAAGCTATATAGAAAATAGGAATGTTTATGAAAAGTATAAGAAACATGCATATTTTAGAAGACATTATGTGAGAAACATGCTAATTAGTGTTTGGGAAAAGATGAAAAAGAACTTTTATTTAAAAGTTCCGCTGTGGATATCCACCTTGGAAGCAGTAACCCACCCAAATGTGATGGATTATGATAACATAATTAGGTATAAAGATTTGCTATTGGAAACGGGAGAGCTTAAGAATAAAAATCAAATAATAATACAAGGGAAAGAGATTTCCTGGGGGCCATTTTTACAAATCCAAACACACTATAAAAAAGATTTACAGCAATTTGGCCTTAGCACGAATATCCAAGAATTTGACAAAATATGGCTTGGGGAAGAAAAGAAATCAATTAGTAGAATATATAGATTCTTTCTAAATCATAAATTAAAAGGAGAAACAATGACGGCCACAATGATAAAATGGACTAAAAACACGTCTCATAATATCGAAATAGATGAATGGGAACATAATTGGCAAATGAACTATAAGTTGACCCTATCAACAGCATATAAAGAAAATTTATACAAAATGATCTACCGTTGGCATCTATCCCCAGCCAGATTGGCAAAGATAAGTCCCAACTTGTCGCCTAAGTGCTGGAAATGTAACCATCCACAGGGAACATATTTTCACATGTGGTGGACATGTCCATTTGCTAAGAAATATTGGCAGAAAGTAAAAAGCTGGATATTTGGTATGACAAAACAAAATTTAAACTTTGTTCCTGGGGTGTTTTTGTTAGGGATGATCAACTTAAAAATGGAAAAGAAATACTACTATTTAATTTTACATATCATAACTGCGGCTAGGTTAGCCTACGCACAGAACTGGAAATCACGGATACTCCTTCCGGACGATATTCTAATCAAGAAAATTCATGATTGTGCCAAAATGGATAGTTTAACCAAGAAAATAAAAAACAAACAAGATAGTGAATACTGTGAAGTATGGGATATATGGTATAAATGGATAAAGGAAAAATAATTCATGACAGTTGTGTTGTCATGTTATGGAAGAGATAGATGTGTAATTGATGGTAGAGATATAGAGAAACTAACACTTTGAAAGAACGGAGGAGCTAATTTGACAAGGTAGATCACATCATATACTAAGTGATGAAGAATAAAACCATTGCTCAAACAAGTTATGAAATGTATATATGTATATATATAACTTTGTAGTCTTCTATTTCTATTTCTATTTATATGTATGTTTTTAACTCTTTTTGTTAAATAAAATTTATAAAAAGGAAAAGAAAATAGGAATGTTTAACTAGACCATCAGGACAATATATGAATGTATACAGGGGTGGGATTCTACTGGTTCTGTCCAGTTCTACTTGTTCTGTCTGGATGTTAGGGCTCCCAGTAGTTCGGAGAATCGGTAAAATGGCCCCCTGGCTGGCCCCACCCCTCTCAGCCCACTTCTCCGCTCCCTGCCCAGTCCCTATTGCATAGGTGCAGCATTGTGTGCATGTGCGACATACCTGCAGCCTGCTTTTGCCTGCCAGGCCAGCCATTGCTGCCGGCCTTCTGCTATGGCCCTGCCATTACTGATCTTCCTGGGTGAGTGAAACTCTGAAGCCTTGGTCACCTCCCCTCCCCCACTTGCCTTTTGCTACCACTGGTCAGCTTTCCCCCTCCCCACTTTCCTTTTGCTGCCGCAGCCAGTCACCTTTCCCTTACCACTTGCCTTCTGCCAAGGAACACATGAAGAGGCTCGTATAGGTTGAATCCTGCTTTTCTCTGTTTGCCCGGCAGCTGTTTCTAATGGGAGGGGGCTCCCATTAGAAACCCTGCCCAGCCCCTCTCAGAAGTCCCTACGAGGCTCATCTGGCTACCAGGTAAGTATAGGATAGCCTCCTGGGAGCAAAAACGGGGAGTTGTGGGGTCCAGCACTGTCCCCCCAACCCCGTTTTTGCTCCCAAGAAGCTCCAGGGAGGCTTGCTAGGCTGAAAATGGGGTGTGGGGGGTCC
The DNA here is from genome assembly GCA_009733165.1 of Naja naja. Taxonomy (NCBI): domain Eukaryota; kingdom Metazoa; phylum Chordata; class Lepidosauria; order Squamata; family Elapidae; genus Naja; species Naja naja. The sequence goes on along the minus strand of CM019149.1, from coordinate 258,164,379 downwards.
GGTGCTGCCAACCCCACCCCATTTTTGCTTCCAAGAGGCTCCAGGGAGGCTTGCTAGGCCAAAAAACACCACCCCCACCCCATTTTTGCTCCCAAGAGGCTCCAGAGTGGCTTGCTAGTCTAAAAACAGGGTGTTGGTTCTTCAAAACTAATAAGTTGCTCTGCTTTTTTTTTTTTATAAGAAGTTTTATTTTTCCAAAAACACAAACATAACAAACAAACATACAACACATAGATCCATATCAATTTCAAGTATGTCGGTCGGTCAAAAATCACAGTGCCTACCCCTCATTATTCATACTCAATATTACAAAAAGGAAAAGCTATAATCATTATTATTAATCCTTTATCATATTATAATCTCTATATTGTTTCAACACTTCTATCTTTATATTCCCAAAAATACATTACCAAACTTTTTTGTCTAACCATTGGTAGAACATATTCCATATCTTATAAAACTGCTTTTCTTCTTGATCCCTAATTTCAAATGTTAATCTACTCATTTCGGCACAATCCAAAATCTTCTTAATCACTTCCTCCTGCGTAGGTGTCTTATCATTTCTCCAGTTTTTAGCAAATACAATTCTAGCGGCTGTCAATACATTAACAATCAGATATTTCAGTTCTTTGTTAAATGTCTCTGGCACAATTCCCAACAGGAATATCTCAGGTTTCAAGTCTATATGTTGTTGTGTCATTTTTCCAACCACATGTGGATTTTAGTCCAGTATCTTTTAGCATCAACGCAAGTCCACCACATGTGGTAGTAGGAGCCAGGTATCTGATGACATTTCCAACACTTATCCGATTTATCCTTGAACATTCTTGCAATCCTTCTCGGGATAGGTGCCACCTGTAAAACATCTTATACAAATTTTCTTTATATGCAGTTGACATTGTCATTTTATAATTCTGATCCCACAGTGTTTGCCATCTCTCTAAATCTATCCCATAACCAAAATTTTTCCCCAAGCAATCATTGTTTCCTTAACCTGCTCCTCTTCCATTCTAACTTCTAATAGATAACCATAAAGTTTTTAATCATTTTTTCGTTCGTGCCCATCAAGATTTTGTCTAATTCAGTTTGCTTTTTATAAATCCCTTCAGTCTTAACATCCTCATCATATCTAGATTGTACTTGCAAATATGAAAACCAATTCATTTTTATACCTTGTTCTTGTAGTGTTTGCATCGATTTGAGTTCACCCTTTTCATTTAAAATCTCTTCATATCTAACTGTTTGTTCCTTCTTGTATATTATTGCATATGAAAAAGCTTCAATAGTAGATACCCATAATGGAATTTGTATATAATGTTGTTTTCTGGTTTTTCCCAATTTAAAAACAAAGCTTCTCGAACATAGTGTCTTCTAAAATATCCTTGTTTTTAGTTCCCTTATACCATAAGAAAGCATGCCATCCTAATAATAGATCATGACCCTCTAAAGTTAACAATCTATTGTTTCTCAATGTTATCCATTCTTTCACCCACATCAGGCTTGCAGCTTGATAATACAATTCCCAATTTGGTAGAGCGAATCCCCTCTTGACCTTGCATCTTGTAGTAGCTTAAATTTGATTCTTGGCTTTTTGCCCTGCCATATGAATTTTGATGTGATTTTATTTAAATCTTCAAAGTATTCTTTCCCAAGTCTAACTGGAATTGTCTGAAATAAATATAAGATTCTGGGTAAAACATTCATCTTAACTGTCGATATTCTGCCAATAAGAGATAATTGCATATTTTCCCATCTTTCAAGATCTGTCGCTATCTGCTGTTTGAGTTTTATATAATTATCTTCTTTCAATGTACTGCATCTTGGTGTTATATTTATTCCCAAATATTTAACTTTATTTGCAATCTGAATCTCTAATAAATCTTCTAAATCTTTCTTGCGTTTTGCTAACATATTCTTTGTTAGGATCTTTGTTTTGTCTTTATTAATTTTTAAACCTGCCACCATTCCATATTCTTCTATTTGTTCTATCAACTTAGGTGCTGATTTAAGTTGCTCTGCTTTTTAATGCCAGGCTTAGTGTGGTAAGTTCAGAGTGGATTTTGTAGAGAACAGCTTACCTTTAGGTCTCATTCATTTGCTCAATTTCAGAGCATACATTACATAATTTCCAAAGCATAATTCAGACTATTCAGCAGTTTGCCTAGCTGCTGCTTCATTACTTCTATTGCTGTCACAACCTTTATGGAGTGTCCAGTGGCCTTTTAAGTTTGACATGCAAATACATAGTAAATATTTCTCACAAATATTTTCCCTCTTCCACTTTATGGTTTGTTTAACATACAAAATTATGTGCTGTGTACTATTCAGGCAGTTTGCAAACTTGTGTTTTTGTTATTGAAAGGCAACTCTTTAATTTGAAGATGGTGGTAAATTCTTGGTAATAAAATGGCAAGAAAGGCTCACTTCTACTTGTCATTTAGAAAGATTTCATAAAAAGTAGCTTTGAAATTGAAGCCATATGTGTTAAAATAAAATTCTTTCTGTATAAATATAAGTATGCAAAAAGTTTCAAGATTAATCCGAGATGTTTAATGGCTTTAAATATCTGGGTGTTGTACTAAGGTTTAAGTCAGAGGTCTTCAAACTTGTCAACTTTAAGACTTGTGGACTTCAACTCCCAGAATTCTCCAGTCAGCATAGCTGATGGAGAATTCTGGGAGTTGAAGTCCACAAGTCTTAAAGTTGCCAAGTTTGGGGACCCCTGGTTTAAATAGAAAGAGGTTCCAGATGAAAATATACTGTGAATACCATAGAGATGCTTTCTTTCTTTCTTTTTCTTTCTTTCTTTCTTTCTTTTTTCTTTCTTTCTTTCTCTCTCTTTCTTTCTTTCTCTCTCTCTCTCTCTTAAAAGGAAGAAAAACAAAGAGGGAGAGATGGGAGAAAGAAAGAAAGGGAGGGAATGGAGAAAGAGGGAAGGGAAAGGAATGTGAATGAGATATGGATGAATGGATGGATGGACGGATGGATAGAGGGAGGGAGGGAGAGAGAGAGGAAGGAAAAGAAAAAGGAGAGGAAGGAAGGACCACAAACTCTGGCACTAGACACAGCTTCAGAGGTTGCTTTGAAACAGCACAGAAATCCAGGGCTGGAAGGGACCTCAGAGGTCATCTAGTCCAACTCTGCACCAAGAGGTTAAAGTGAATTTTTATCTTTTGATCCACCCAGTCATGTGACCACCAAGCCACCTTCAGCCAGCCATGTGACCAGCAAGCCATGCCCAGCCAGTGACATGACCAGTAAGCCATACCCACAAATTAGGTCACGTCCATAGAACTGGTTGTTCAGAAATTTGAATCCCACCCCTGAATGTATGCCATGGCACAATCTTATTCAAATAATTAAATATGAATGGGAAAAGTCTAAATTCCATATTCAGCAGCAGACTGAAGGAGCCCATATAAATGTCTAATTTATCTGTTTTTCTGTATATCTTCTCAGAACAGGACATCCTAAAGTGCATTCTAAAAACAAACCTTATAAGTTGTATTCTTTCTTTTATTCTTCATGCATAGGAATCTGAAATTCAAATGGAATCCTGCTTTTATTGTTGTTATCGTTTGCTTTTATTATTATTCTTATCTTAAACCATACATTTAGGAAAGACAAAAATATCATTGGACTGAAAGTAGCTGCACTATTACCAGTACAATACTATTTTATCCATGCAGTTATTTCTGATTATTTGTTTTAAATGAATACTATTTTTTTCAGTCTGTGTTCCTGATGAGTAGAAAAGTCAAATTAAAAAGTTAGGCCACACACAATAATTGCAAACTACATGAAATTTATCCTTTAAAATGTAAATTTAGTTTCAATCAAGGGAACAGCAGAGTCTACATACATTCGTTAATCTTTTAAATCACTGCTGCAACCACATAATATAAATCAATACTGTGAATTTTACAAAAGATTCATCAGTAAATAATTGTTATTCATTAGGGAATATTCAAAAAATATCTGGCCCTTGCTTGTCATTGATGTATTAGATTGTATATGCACTGTGAATTATCTGTATATGAAGTTTTGAAATTTCAGAACAGCAGAAGGAAAATTGTTTTAATCTGTTTGCATGGTCTATCTTGCTCCTGTGAGCTGAATATTCCTAATATTTCACAACTGTACTGCACATCCATCAATTTCCCCCCTCCACACATAATACTGAATGTTAGGAATAATTCTAAAATCATTGGAGCTGCTGGAATTCCCAAATAAGCTCTGTAAAGATATTTATTTCCAAAGGCAGCAGTTTATCTGTTACATTTTTTGATCTGTGGCTACTTTTTTCTAAGTAACCTTTTCACTGATACTGTAATTAGACTTATAAAATTTGACAGGTTGGAAAACTCAGGATACAGTTAAATCAAATTAATGGTATAATCCAGCATTTGTAACGTGATATGTAGTATCCCAATTGTCAAAATTTCCAGGTGTGGGAAGAAATATCCATCTGGTTCAGTTCCAAGCTGGGGGCAAATCATTGGAAACATGGAGGCTGCTTGGAAAGATGGTTTAATGATGAATAAATTCACCAAGCACATGGTTCTGGTAAAGCTGACCATCAGGAGTTAAGAGTGGGTGGCTTTTATATCATATTTTGGGCTTTGAACTTGATCTTCCTGTGAAAGAGCATGTCCTTTAATATTCTATTGGCTTCTTTTCAGATTCCTATGGGGGTCATGCAAGGGTTATGTAGGGGTTAGAGCTGTCTCTATAGTTTGTTTGAGCTTCCAGGTTTGATTGAAGTTTGCTGGGGGTAGTGCAACTGAAAGGGTGTTAGGTAATTCCTATTGTGGCTGAGGGCTAATCCAACCTTGGTTTAGACCTTGCTGCAGGGAATTTCAAAATATGTTAACTTGAATGGATTTCTGCCTGCAGTATTTACTTTGCCTATGAATAGAGCTACCTAGATACTTGGCTTCTTTCAATAAGCTCTTTATCTCTTAACTGCTGACATCTGCTGAGGTGGGGCTGCTTTCTGTCTCCAAGACCATGTTTCTCCTTTCCCCCTTTAGGGAAATATAATATCCTGCCTTTTTAATGTTTCCTAAAATATTTCATTATTCTAGAAAAGGAGTGGATGCTAAGTTTCTACACAGGCAAAACAGCAACAGCTGACTGAGGATCTGAGGCAATTCTACATATTCAATGGATTCTAATAGGGACATATGGGGAGATGTCAAAAAATTCCAGGCGGAGGCTGCAACTATACAACCTGACTTTTAAAAAGTGGATTGTGCACATGATACTCATTTGAAATTTAATTTAATTTAATTACATATTTGCAACCACCATTTTGAACCACCAGTTTTGCCTCCTTCAGGAATCCTCTTGGGGTCCTGGTTAGAAAGATTCCCTCAACACTCCTATTATATTATTACTGGAATTTATTTTACCAATACAAAAATTAGGTCATACCACTATCTCAACTGCCCTCTTAAAAAGACAAAAGGCATTTATTTGTTGAATTTCTGTCACATCTTTCTTTCAAGATTTCACAGTGATGGGTCTTATCTGGGATGACAATAAAGATTCTTATAGGGAGGAGATGAAGGTTTTGGTAGACTGATGCAATAAAAATAACTTAGTTTTGAATGTTAATAAAACAAAAGAGATCATTATTGATTTTAGAAAGAGCCAGCATAGTCATATTCCATTTTGTATCAAGGCTGTAGCTGTGGATGTGGTCAACAATACTAAATATCTGGGGGTGAAGATAACTAACAATCTTTGTCTCTTCATACATAATCTTTAGTGAAGCATGCAAACGAGTGTTTGCACTTCCTGTGTTGGATGAGGAGAGCACATCTTTCTCTTTCTGCCCTGGCCACTTTTTACAGAGACACAACAAATTGCATCACTGTTTGTTTTGGTGGCAGCAGTGCCTTAGATAGAAGGTCCATGCAGAGAGTGGTAAGGACAACTGAGAAGATTATAGGAAGCTTGCTTCCCACTATTCAGGATACTCCACAGCACCTCTGTAATTTAAAGAGGATGAGGGAGGAATTAAATTCAAGGGGGGAACCCGTCTCTGAACGGAGTTTGATAAGTATCATTATTAATTCCTTGGATGACAGTTGGGACAATTTTATTTCCCAATTGGATAACTCCAACTATAATGGTATATCCCTGGAAGTTCTGACTGGCAAGCTCATTGCAGAATTTAATTTCAGGAAGGATAGGGCATCTTTCCATAAAGAAAAGGGGACGACTAGAGGGACTGGAAGTCCCAGTAAACACAATTGGTGAGTGCTATGGTTGTGGATCAATGCGACATTTTAGGAGGGATTGTCCTAAAGTTGTGGGCCCAAGGACAAATCAAAGGGGACACTCAAACAGTAGAAACAGAAAGAGGTCACCCACTCCTAAAAGGAACGCCCAAACAAAACCTGTCAACCAGAGAAGGGTTAAAGGGGGCTATGTAAGCAACAAAAGGAACCAGTACAAGCAAAATGACTTCACAAGTATATCTGAGACAAGTTACCCCAGGCTCACCAAGCAGAAACGTGAGCAATTATGGTTGCTGGACAGTGGTGCTAGTAAGCACATGGTTTGTAAAAAGGTGTTGTTGAATGACCTGGTTGACCATGATAGCACTGTAACCGTGGCTAAAGGCCTGAGAACAAAGGCCACAGGTGTAGGGAATGTAAGTATACATGGGCTTGGTAACATTGACAATGTGTTATATGTTCCAAAGCTGGAACATGACCTTCTCAGTATTTTAAAATGCACTGAAAAATGTAATGTAAAAGTGATCTTCTCAGAAGGAGAAGCCACGGTAACGAAGGATGGCAATATGGTGGGAAAGGTTATTAGAATCAATAACCTACCATATTACTCCCCCATTACAAAGCTTGAGGAGTCTGGTACCAGCAACCAGGTCAATGCTGGTGAACCAGATGGTGACTCCCAAGCAGAGCCTGAGGTTGACCATGAGGGATATACACAAGAGAAGGGGAAAACTAATTGTAATGTAAATAAAACCAAACATGTAAGGTTTGGCACAGAGCACAGTGATGAACAGTCTAAGGGTGCCAAGACCTCGTCCATTGGCAAACCCCTGCACAATGAGTGTGCCCATCTCCTACACAGGAGGATAGGTCACCTCAGTTTCCCGATTGTGCAGAGGCTACCTGAGTGCTCTAGGGGGTTGAATGTAAAAGTTGTAATGTATTCATGGATTGCTCTGTTTGCAGGGAGCCAAGTCCAGGGTGAAGCCAGTGCCCAGAAAATCCCAGAGGCAATCCAAACACATTTTTGAGCTGGTGCATATGGACCTGGTGGGTCCATTGAAACCCTCCCTTGGTAAGAACATCTACTTTCTCACCATAGTGGACGACCATAGTAGATATGGGTTTGTGTACCCCCTCAAATCCAAGGATCAGACCTTTTCAAAATTCAGGGAATTTTATAATTTGATCCTAAACCAGCACAAAATCAAGATTCAGAGAATCTTGACAGACAGAGGTACCGAGTTCAATTCTAACAACTTCTCTGTCTGGTTGAAGGAGCGGGGGATAGTCCACCTTAGGACAGCTCCTTATTCTGCATTCCAGAATGGGGTTTCACAGAGGAGAAATGGGGTTCTCCAATCAATGATGAGATGCGTCCTTGAGGATGCTGGCCTAAATTTTGCATATTGGGCGGAGGCCATATTGTATGCCAACTACACTCTCAACAGAGTATGGTAGAGTATTGTAGAGAAAACCCCCTATGAGATGGTCTATGGGTGCAAACCTAGTTTAAGACATCTGCATGTATTTGGGGTGATGGCCGATGTGCATGTCCCCAAGGAGTTAAGGAAGAAAGGGGACAGGAGGTCAATCAAATTAAGATTCATAGGGTATGAGCCTGGGTCCAAGGCTTACAAATTTTGTGGAAATGACAAAAGGATTGTCATCTCAAGATCGGCCACCTTCTATGAGAGCACAAACTGGAGCAGAATCCACGCCAATGAGATTCTGGCTCCCAAACAAGCCCATGATTCGGCCAGCAAAGATAAAAATGTGTTGCAAACCCCATCTAATGATGGTAACACATCTGGCTCAGGAGGTAGTGGAGAGAGGGCAATCTCCACGCCCCTTAAGGGAATCCTCAAGAAGCAAGTGGGGAAGCCGGAAGAAGGGCATCCCAAAATTAAAATTGGTAAAATTAATAGTGATGAAGCTGGTGACAATTTGGACAATTTGGATGATTCAAATTGTGAACAGGAGCCAGTTAGTAGACCAATCCGGACTACTAGAAATAAGAAACCTGAAAGGTTTAGTGACTTCATCACTAATGTAAATTTGGCATCGACCACTCCTCAAAGATATGAGGATGTTTTAAAGCTATCTCCAAAAGAGCAGGGAAATTGGCATGTTGCTATGGATTTGGAGATGAACAGCCTCAGGAAGCTGGAGGTGTTCACACCTGCTAAATTGCCAAAAGATAAGAAAGCAATTGGCACAAGGTGGGTTTATAAGAAGAAGCCACTGGATGATGGGAACTTCTTTTACAAGGCGAGATTGGTGGCACAGGGATTCTCGCAGAGATACCCTGAGGATTTTGATGACACCTTCTCACCTTCTACGCCCTGAGAGCATAAAGACAGCTCTCACCATAGCGGCCATACATGGGGAGAGTGTTCTGCAGTTTGACGTACAAACGGCCTATTTCCACGCCAAATTGGACAAGGAAATCTATGTAAGGGCACCTCCGGGCATAGATCATAGAGAAGATGAAATCTGGCTTCTTAACAAAAGTCTCTATGGTCTGAAGCAGTCTGGGAGAAGGTGGTATGAATGCCTTACCGAGTGTCTAAGGCAAATAGGTTTCACCGCCTCACCAGCTGATGAATGTGTTTTCATCAGGCAACAAGATGGTATCAAGGAGACTGTCCTTGTATACGTTGATGACATTTTGTATATCAGCAAATCAGAGGAGAAGAGTAAATCCTTCTCTGATCAGGTAAGTAGAAAGTTTGCACTGAAGCCTCTAGGCCAGATTGACAAATTTCTGGGGGTTCAGTTCACAAAAACTGAGAAAGGATTTGAGCTTTCTCAGTGGGATGAAATCTTAGATTTGATTGACAGGTGCAACATGGCAGAGGCCAAGCCCTGTGACACTCCAATGCAAACAGATTTCCCAAGAAACATGTATAGTGATAGTGAGGATTTTGTACATAAAACTCTGTACAAATCCGTATTGGGCTCACTCTTGTATATAGCAGGTTGGACTAGGCCTGACATCAGCCTATCTATAAATATCCCAGCTAGGCATTCTGAAAATCCCAAACAAATACATTGGACGGGTATCAAGAGGGTTCTTAGATACCTTAAGGGCACAGCGAATCTCTCACTCTTACTTGAGCCTTACGTTTCAGAAATTCCTCAACTCTACACCTACTCTGATACTGATTGGGCAGGTGATACCAAAACGAGGAAGAGTACTTCAGGTTATATTGTATATCTTAATAACTGTCCAGTACATTGGTACTCAGGTAAGCAAAAGTTAATTGCCACCTCAACAGCTGAGGCTGAGTATGCATGCTTGTCTAAAGTCTCCAACAACCTAGTATGGTTCAATGAACTCTTGAAGAGATTATGGGGAGAACCAGAATACCCTATAATTATCCATGAGGATAATCTTGCAGCAATTGAAATTTCAAAAGCTGAAGCCATAGGCCACAGATCACGGCACATAGACATAAAATATAAGCATGTTAGACAGTTGTCTAAAACAGGTTTCATAAAGAAAATATATACTGAAATGAAGGAACAGATCGCTGACATTTTCACCAAGCCCTTGCCTAGAGAACAACATATGTACCTGCTAGAGAAATTACCTTTAACTATGTAAGTATAATTATTTCAATGATTGTAAATAGAGTGTGTACATATATATATATATATCCCAATATATATGTGTGTAAAAAATTCTGTAAATGCATAGAGAAGGGGATTGTCAGAAAGTAGAACTTTCTGGAGTTACTATGCAGTTTACAAATTAGTAGAGTTTGATGAGGTGACCAAACCCACCAATAATAGGGTGGCATTGAGCACCTCACTGTGATACTGTAGGACACGCCCCTAAGTATAAAAGGGCTGTCAACTGTCATTTTCAATTGAGAAAAAGTGAGAAAGAAAATGAGGAGATTCTAAGGAGATTGGAGATACTGAGAAGATCCAAGACTCTGAGGAGATATTAGAATCTGACAGACTGAGGTCTGTGTATGAGAAGATATAGCAAAGAGATCTGAGAGAAGATCTATAACCTAAAGAGAAAGGGACTTTCTAAAGAGGTTAGCTATATCTAAGAAGAGGTTATGAGAGGAAGAACTGTGAATCCCTCATAGTGACTTCTAGTTCCTTGAAGGACTGTTTAAGAGGAACGAAAGAAGAAAAGACTGTATATATTTAAGAATAATATATTTATTGATTATTCTGTTATAAATAAATCTGTTTTGATCTGACACAACTTGGCATTGCAATTTATTGAATGACTCTGTGAAATAGATATAGGTTTAAAGATCCAGGCCAAATTCAATTATTAATATTATTTAACAATTCAATCCACCTCTCTCAGTCCCTTACCTTTCTTTAGCATTTCTGTTAAAGCTAGGACAATCTTTAGCAAAAACAGTTGTTCTTCACTGAGACAGAAAGGCATTCTAAGGCATCTAATTTAAGCTTTGGTCTGATGCATGCTGTCTATGACATACATTCAGGAAAGGGATAGCATAAACATTATTTCTGGAAATCAAAAGTTTGAAAATGATTGTACTAAACTTTCAGAAGCCTATTGACCAGACAGCACAGTCATTTCAGACAACAAAGTCTTGGAGATAAGAGAGAAAAATGCTGCTCTGAGATAATAAGGTGTACAAACAGCACTTTCCTGTCTGAACTAAGCTGATAATTAGCACCCAGATGATGCGATGTGATATCATCCTATTATCCTTGTGTCATTACTTAGGACATCATAGATAACTGAGACACAGTGACAAATGTAGGCTACTTCTCTATAAGCTTTTAATTTTTTCCCAAAAATAATTTATCAGCAGATCAATGTATTTACCTTTTTAATCCAAATATTAGTGGGATTAATAAAGATTAGTTTCTTTAAATGCAATTTTGAATCAAAGTTCTATTGAAAATTCTGCAGTTATAAAAATCACTTCTTGTGAATACATTAATTGCTGCAATGATTAGGCAGCTCATCAAATGAAAAGATATTCATCTCCTATCAACAAAGGGCTAGCCAAAGAAGTATTTGGAAAGTACAGGTAGGGATACATTGATGGATATAAAGTAATATAAACGAAGAGAGAGACTAATTAAAGCAAAGAAAAGGAATCTGTGAGTCTTCAGATGCTGCTAAACTGAACTTTTAAATATTTTGGCATAGATTTTATACTGAACTGAAGAAGTGGCTACCTTTTAAAAAAATGAATAAGGAAGTTCCTATTAATGATGCAAACTGGCAATAAATTAATGTATCATTTTAAAAAGCTGTTAATGCTAATTCTTCATGGATCAGATACGCTATGCTTTCTTTTGTGTACAAAACTCAAACATTTATACAAAAAATAATTATACATATATTTTACAAATGAAGAAGGGGGCATTTTTCATTGTAGAAAAATAGTATTGGATGGAACTTGATGATATTTTTATATAAAAAGTGAATGTATTAAAGTCAAGAATTGCATATTTACATATTGCCTCTCTTTTCAGCTCCCAATTGGAACAAGGCCCTTTGTATAGAAATAATGGGCACATAAGAGAATGACTTTCATGACTGTTATGCATGCAGGTTTGAAATCATTGGCTTAGTTTGAATTATTCTTGTAAAGTGTTGGAAATGATTGGTTTAGAAAGTGCGGGAAAACCCTGCACTCTGATTGGCTGTCAGCTGCGGCTGCCGGCTATAAGTAGCAGCCACAGCAAAGCCAGTCGGGTCCATTCTGAGCTGTAGTCACTAATAAACTAAAGAGCTTGAAGCACTCCGCGTCTGTCTTTTCATGCAAACTTAACAATGACTTTGTTTTATTATTATCTAGCTGGATTACTTGGGTGAAATGTCTCAAGAAAACTTGATGTCTTATCACATTGAAGAATCACTGATTAAAACATGCACAGATAAATGTTTCAGGTTGGGCAAGAATTGTTAACTGGATAATTAGGCTCATGCACGAAGACTATAGCTTTTGCCTAGGTGACAATATTTCTCCTCAAAACAAATTAACAGTTTATATTTCTGGCCTTCCTTGGATTACCAAAGAATGAAAGCTAACTTGTTTTCAGATAAAACATTCATCAAGGGAATGATGTTTAAATGTTGTCTGGAAAGGGGCCCTTTTGAACTCAAAACAGAGGAATGAGCCCACCCCTAAAAATTGCCTCTTGTTCTCTTTTGTTTTCTTTCTTTGCTTTGGTAGAGAGAATTTCTCTTGGAGGAGTTTTTTAAACAATATATTATATTGTTTGAGGTGGCAAAGAGTACAATTGAGCTGTTGTTACTGTATTCTCCTAACTTATTTTTATCACCTTGAGGTCTGCATGACAAAATAAGGGTGGGAAAATTTCTTAATGTTTTCTTTTTTTGGGATTTCAGGGAATCATGGAAAGCTAGTAAGGCTACAAAGTGCAAAAAAGGAAACTGACACCATATTCCTGTTTATCTCAGAATGAAATGAACACAAAAATATCTAATTCATCTAGATATTTATGCCTGTTCTTCCTCACTTTTAACATCTGCATGAAACACCTGAGCAAGGTTATCTATTAATTTGAGTTGAAATATTATCAGTAGGCTGATCATATCCAATTAAGCACCTCAACTTTGGCCAACAAAACATTATTAAAGTTCTGACCCAATACTTGGAAGCTATGCTGGCCTGGATGGCAAGAAACAGGCTCAATCCTGACAAAAGAACTGGCTTGTTTGATCCTCCTGGTTTTGGGGTATTCTATATTTAGTCTTTAATAAGATTGTACCACCGTGTACACACTAATGTATGTTTGTGTGTGTGTGTGTGTGTGTGTGTGCCTATATGATGGGATGTGTATGTATATTTTGTTGTAATCCATCCAGAATCACTTAGGAGACTTTCTTTAAAAATTTAATAGATATATCTTCTGGGGATGGATGGATGGATGGATGGATAGAGAGACAGATGCATACATTGCCTTTAAAGTATAATTTATTTATTTTATTTATTTATTTTAATTACATTTATATGCTGCCCTTCTCCAAAGACTCAGGGCGGCTTACAATTTTTGGGATACAACCCAGTGTGCTCAGCAATAGCCTTCATTCCATTGTATATGCCTGCTTATTACTAAGCGGCATTTTTACAAGGTCAGCTAATTGCCCCCAACAATCTTGGGTCCTCAATTTACCTACCCCGAGAGGATGGAAGGCTGAGTCAACCTTGAGCCTGGTGGGATTCGAGCCTACAGCAGTTGTAGGCAGCTGGATCTTAAGTGCAGGCAATTAACAGCCTGAGCCACCAAGGCCCTACAAATGGATATATTTCGAGTGATTAATTGCAGAAGGAATGCATCATTATATACTTGTGTTACTAAATTTGCTGCAACAAAAAGAAAATCCTCAAAAGTGAAATGTTTGTCAGTTCCACTTATTATTTTTAGAAATCATATTGACTAAGAATTAGTTTAAATTCTCATGTTTTCTAATTGTTTATTCTAAGAGATAGGAAGAAGTTAAACTCTATTCATAGCATTTGAAAAACATAGCATAAAAAGGTAAAGATATTCATTAGCACAGTATAATTAACATATTAAGTTTCAAATCATGATGTGAATTGCTATTAATTATAGAAACCTTCAAATAAATACTATATAGTAATTTTGTTTTCATAAAATAAAAATATAAAAATTAGTCTGAATTTTAAAGAACATGAAATTGAAACAACCAAGAATACTTTGAAAACCCAAGTATATCTTTAAAAGATAATATGAAATAATTAGGTTTTCTCAAATAAGAGAAAAGAAGAAATCCTGTATTTGATAGTATGGCATCATTCCGCTCATATAAGAAAAGCTCATGATGTATCCATTTTTTAAATTTATAAAATGCTGAGGAAAAACTAGATTGGAATTTACAAAAAAAAAACCCTGTTTTTATTGTTTGAGAACAACTCTGCCTTGTTAATTGCACAACAAACAGATCGGTTATTTGTGAAAATTAGGATTAATTATGTCCCCAGTGCAGAGGTAGTATTCAGTAGGTTCTGACCAGTTCTGGAAAACTGGTAGTGGAAATTTTGACTAGTTCACAGAACCAGCAAATACCACCTCTGACTGGCCCTGCCCCCATCTATTCTCTGCTTCCTGGGTCCCAGCTGATCGGCTGGATCTTCTTTTGTTGTCCTGCACAGGAGAACAGAGCTGGAAAGCAGGTTAGTGTGGTGGGGAAGGAATGGGGATTTTGCAGTGTCCTTCCCCTGGGAATGGGATTTATTTTTTTTATTTATTTATTTATTTATTTATTTATTTATTTATGGGATTTATATGCTGCCCTATCTCCCGAAGGACTCAGGGCAGCTCACAACAATAAAAAACATACAATACAAAAATTTAAATTTAAAAAATATTAAATAGAAATCCCAGTAACCTTCCCCTACCAAGCCCACCAAGCCATGCCCACAGAACTGGTAGTAAATTTTTTTGAATCCCACCACTGCCCCAATGGTACAATACTAAAATCCGTAAACTTGTGAGTTATAATTTGAATGAGTTTTCTCTTTTGTGCACACACACGCATGCACGTGCGCACACACATACACACACATGATGAAGAACTGAAGAAAGTTGGACATTCTCAGTAGATGAAAAAAGACTAAAGAAAAAACATTGAAATGAAAAAGTAGACAAAAGTCAGTATCATCAATAAATCAAACAATTCAACATTGGCTCTACTTTTCAACTGCAAAGGCGAATCAGATTGTCCAATGTGTGGTCTGCTGCCAGATATTAAATATAATAATAGCAGTGTCACTCTTAAGATTTAGGATGTTCTTCCACTAGCATAGCAGAAGTTTACAGAGGCAACACATGAGGTTTCTTTGGTGATCAGAAGAGGTCAATTTTATGGTAAGATCTTTCCTTCAAAAATGATTTTTTTGAACAATCTACCTGGTTTCTGCCCCCTCCCTCAAGACATCCTGTCATATTACTTATTTCATATTCATTTGTATGTTCTTTGTTAAACACTCTGCTGTTTTATGTCAAAAAGAGTCCTGGGTTTTATATCAACTGACAGTAGAGCTGCCAAGTGAAATCTCTTTGACTGGCAGCTGCTATATGCACAGGGCAACCCTGCTGTGACATAATGTTTCACACTTGTTTACAATTCTCCTGAAAGAATGCATGATATATTTAAAAGGTTCATCTTGAACACCACCAGCTTTCCAAGCTGCTTAAATTCAGTGTTTAATTTAATGCTTCCAGATCTTTCAAACTGGTATCTTTTCTCTGTAGCATTCAAAACATAAAATAAATATATTTAAAATGTAGTGAAGACAGCTTATCTATTTATTAACTTCATTTCCAGTCTCACACAGACTTTAATGACATTTTTAATTTTAACATTAAGAAAGATTGGGGAAGATGGGTATCCTTCTTAAGATAAATGAACTATGCCATACTAAAGACAAATATTCAGGTACACCCAACATTTAAATATGTACTCTTAAGGTTTTACATCAAGATCAGAAAAAAGTTAAAGCTTTAAGTAGATTATGTTTAATCCTTATTGGAATACATTGTTGTTAGAAGCGCTGAAATAGTTCCTGAGACACATCAGCAGAGTGGAGGTAAATGTGGAAAGATACATATTCCTTTACAGATTGGAAGAAACTAGACTAGGTAGTCCAAAAGTAGAACTTTGTGGACCTTTTAATCAAACTCTGTACTTAAATTCCTCTTTTCAACAATAGAATAGCTAATATTTAGGGAAAACATCTAAAGAATTAGATGTTCAAACATCAATTTTACCCCTTCATTGTTGGGACTAATTTCAACTTTAAAAGGAGAGATCCAAATTATTCTTTGGTTGTTGAAATTCTGCCACATGGACCAATTTGTGGTTTCTACTAATTTTCTTATATCTTATCTTTTAATTTTTTTGTGGAATAAGAATCCCAAGGACATGTTCCCCGAAGTCTCTCTTAATTTCATATGCATCACAGCACTATTATGTAGGCTGACAGAAGGAATATTGCTTTAAATCAATCAGTGAGCACTGTGGCCAAATAAAGGCTTGAATCTATGCCTCTCCAATCCAAGAGTCCTTTGTTTTTGTTTTATAAATGCTACTTATGAATGGTAGATTTAAAACATTTTTCTTGATGTGAGAGGCAATATTAGAAGTGTTTCTATATTTCTAATTTTATAATTAGAAATTAATGGAATTATTATATTTATAAATCACTTAATTCTGTTTGGATCTGGAGCATCAGAAATTGTGCAGTCTAAGAACTTTAATATGAATCAATGCCCATAAAAATATAATTTCATCCTCTCATAATTTAGCATGGAAAAGACACAAATTGCTGTAACATCTTTGTTTACTGTTTCATCACAAAGAGATCACATTTTCATGTCAGCTGGATGAAGCATGCTAGATTTCAGATGACAAATAAACAATATGATATCCCAAAAATCATATCTCATCTGTATTCTTTACTTGTTTTTTATTTGTACTATATGCATTAATCATCTTTTCCCATCCTCATAGCATTATTATGAAGAAAAAATATTCTGATATTTTTTAAAAAATAATCTAATTAGACTAAATAATTTGCATTTTTTCTAATCCCACGTTCAATTTCTATAAACAGATTTTAAAAAATTGAGTAGATTTATAACCTGAACTCTAACCTTTTACAAAACAATACTTGGGAATGCCTCAGTGCCTCAGTGCCAGGTTTATGAAAGTCTCTAACACAACTGTGTCTTTTCCTTGAATCATGTTAGAATCACATGATCCTATAAAAAGTTGCACTTGCTTTAAAGAGTTCTGGGTAAATTACTTATTTTTGCTTTCATGCAGAGATAGCTTTAAATATCTAAAATACAATTATAAATTTATGTAGGTTGATCTATAACTATGAAATGCGCTTACAGTATGTGCATTTATGTTTGTAATTGGACCCTTTTCAGAGCCAGGCTGGTGTAATGATTAGCATATTAGATTAGGACCCAAACATCCAAATTTAAGTTTAACTGAAATCATGAAAGCTAATTGGATGACTTCCAGTTACAGTCCCTACCTGTTTGTCCACCCAATCTTGCAGGATATGTTAGTATATAAGATATGAATCTAAACAGATTACTATAATGAAAACAAAAATGTTACATATGTTGATAAAATTAAATTAAAACTTCTACAAAATTAAGATTCTTTAGGCACCATGAACATGTGGAATAATTGGAAATTGCTTTTGCAGGCTAAGCTTATGCTATATTTTACAATAATGGATAGGATCCCAAGAGTTTAGGGGTCTTAAAGTCTTGGCAATTGAAGTTAAATTAAGTATTTATCCATATTTACATTTTAATAATATAATTTCTATCACATAACCCCTAGTATATAATAAATATGCTCTATCTCTCAACGGACATCACACAATCAATTCAAATAACTTCCAAGGCAAAATGTAAGAATTCAAAAGCTTATTCAGGAGTGCTAGTGTTCATATAAATATTTGTGGATATTATGCATTATTCATTAATGTTCACAGAAATGGTGAAACATGGATCAAATTGGTGCATTCCATGATGGAAGTCTGCATTTAAAATAACAAAACATGGTATCTATTCATGCTTAATCTTTTAAGAAAAAGCCAGACAGTGATTCTCAAATTCTCCATGCTGGCTTTCATCACTTCTGTAAAGAAATCTGACCTCATTTCCCAGAAAAAAATGCCAAAGGGGATGAATTCTTTAATGCAAGTTAAGCATGATAATTAGGCTGTGATGAACTAAATCACATTGTGTTTTCAAGGATACAGTAGTTGCCTCCATCAACTATAGGAATATGATTAAAAACCACCAAACAAAAATATCTGCTGGGATTATAGTCTTCTAATAATGTAATAGCAACCTGAAAGATTCCGAAGATGTTATTTTCTTTGCAGGAATAAGAATCCTTTCCTCCATGTTTTCAGGGGGAAAAAAGCTCTACATAAAAAGCTCTGCCAGCATGAATAAATAATGAAACTATGTTATCTTGCTCTCCTGGGTGGTATGAAAGCATCATAGGCTTTTGTTTCTTCTTTCTCCAAACAAGTGTCAACACTGTTACATTTACTCTACTAGAAGGAAGAGAAGATATCATTTTAGTAATTATAAAGGGGGCAGTATACTTCAGCTGTGTGTTGTCAAATTTGCTCAGGTGTCTTATTTAAAAAGACTTGTGCTGTGATCTGTCATAGCAGCAAATCAGGCAACTTCAAACTAGGCCTTCTCAATACCACACAGTCAACTAAATTAACTAGGGAATGGCTGAAGGAATGGCCAATGGCCTGCTGCTTGAGTATGGTACTAGTTAGATACTCTATAAATCATGGTCTGAGGAAAAAAATCAAAAGGCTGCTGAATCATCAGTTGTTCATTACAGATTCACTGCCTTTGATGCAGGGATTACATTCTCAGCATAAGGAAGAAAATAAAAAGGGAAAAAAGCAAGGGGAATAGGGAGAAAAGAAATTGCCAAAGGGTTATTTGATATATTTTTCCTTTCCTTACAGTGCAATTCTCTTCTCTTAGAGCCATTTAAGCAGATGAAGAGCAAATTAGGGATAAGGATGCTTCTGTCAGTATCAGTATTGGGAATAGTGGAACTTGTCTCTAGGACTGCTTTGAGCTCCTCTACCAAAGGTAGGATACAAATAAATGTAAATAAACATAGAGGATGTCTCTAGATAAAGATTCTGAAAAGATCTGAAAGCTGAATCCCACAATCTCAATAGACTGGAGAAGAAAATCATATTTCTGGCTAAACTTCTGTTTAGCTAAATTTAAAATTTTATGTTATGTGTTTTGAAATACTGTGACTCTAGAAATAATAAGGACTGTTCCTTTACCCATGATAAACTTGCCACACCTTATTTCTTACAACTGGCTTTTCACAGTCTTGGAAGTATTTCAGTGAAAGTTATTCAATGACATGAATATTTTGCAGCTGAATCATTTCATTTATTTTTTCTTTTCATGAGACCAGATGAATACACTCAATATGAAGTAAAGACATGAATGTGAGATATGCTAGTGATTTACTTCATTTCCCATTATGGATGGGTATTAAGGACGATGCTTATGACTATGCAAAGCATTCAAATGAGGTGGTTTGCAAGACCCTCTAACCCTAACCCTCTTTGAATTATTGAAAGTGTTAATTTCAGATGGCTGCTTGGGCATATACACAGAGGTATAAGTAATTAAGTAAATAAATGTTATAGGTTCAACTAAATGAACTTCAATAATGTCAATAAAAATGATAAATTGCACATATTACAGAAATCAACCGTCATTTTTAAAATAAGTGCTTTGGTTGTTTTCATGAAAGGGCCCATAGTTTAAATTGCATGTACCATAGAACTTTCTGATTTATTTTGGTACCAATAGATATTAATAGATTAATTGTTAAATAATAGATTATTATTAGATAAACCTACAAGATTATTTTCATACATTCTTGATATTAATATAAATCTTAGTTTTGGCCCAAATTAGGCTTATCCCCTGAAGATTCGCATTCAATAAAAAATGAACCATAAATAGTATCCTTGATCTAAGCTGAGGGTAAACTTCAAATAAGCAAATGAAGTACCATTTACAACTAATAATGTACAATGCTTTCTTGTTTTTCCTCTTTGGCGTATACATATATTTAGGAGAAAACTATCAAAATAATAGCTTTTTGATTCCTTATAGCTTCTTTGAAACAAATACTTTTTCTGGTTCAATTTATCTTTTCTTTCTCATTCAGTTGTTTTTTTAAATGAAATTGTTATTTTTTTAAGGAATGGGGAACACTTGTTTCTATCTAGAAATATGCTGTTGCAATGCCATCCAATTAGTAACAACATTCCAGTCTTCAGTTTGCTCATGTTTTTATTGATATGGCAAATCTGACCAGTACTATGAAATTGTAAAATTGAAAAAGCAATGAGGAAATTATCTTCCTATAGGAAGAAAAAAATAGAAATAAAATGCATGCTTTAATCTTGTGCTCTAGTAAGGTCCCCCCATCACAGCCAGCTGAACTGCTACTAGTTTGAAAGAGGAGCAGGCAGAACTCATGTCATGTTACTCACATGTTATACATCAATAATTTCAGAAAGGAATGGCAGTGTTAAAGCAAGTGGTCATGACTGACAGCACCCATACAGGAGGCCATGAAATACTCAAAATCACATTAGAAAAGTCAAGATGCTGCTGTATCAAAATAGTAACACCAGCAGAAAATATAATTATACAAAAACCCTTCTTGGCAAAATCACTCAGAAAGAAATAATTCACTCATATGGTACAGGACTAGTAACAAACAGCTGAAAGAACCCAGCTGTCTTTCTCAGTTTAAATTGGCCAGACCATCCGCTCCCCATTTTAAAGTCAGTTCCAGTCTACAAAACTCGTGTATATTAGGACCTACATAATGCCCAGTCATGTATTAAGGTAAAGGTAAAGGTTTTCCCTCTCCAGTTGAGTCCAATTCTAAAGGGTGGTGAACATAAGCTGAGGTCTACAGAATGCTATCCACCAAAGTGGTACCTATTTATCTACTTGCAGTTGCAAGCTTTTGAACTGCTACGTGGGCAATAGCTGGAACAAATAATGGGAGCTCACCCTGCTATGCAATGCTCAGGTTTCAAATCCAGGTTGTCAGCTTTCCAGCTGACAAACTTAACATCTTTAAGCACTGAGTCATTGTGCCCCCTACTTATATTTGTAGCCAGGGGCCATGATAATGTCCATGGAGGAAAGTATCTACTGACTAAGGGAAAGAGGTATGTTTGCAGCTGTCTAAAGAGGCAAATAAGAGTTGAACAAATCTCATCCCCTGACCATCTTCCACCACCAAATCAATGAGACATTGCAAATTGTCTGTAAGATCTCAAAAGAATAGAAGAAACACTGCATTAAGACAGATAAAGCTTTAAGGTGCTCTGTAGAAGCTAGTGGGTAAGTGCAATGAAATGTGTGGGTGACTTTGAAGAAGGGGAAGAGATTCTGCTTAGGAAACAATCAACAAGAGAGGCAGGAGCTCCTCCAAGGCAGGAGCTCCAGAGAAATAAACCTGGAAATGTCCTGCTCTGATGCATTAAAAAGTTAAAAGTTGTGATGGGAAGTTTTGTACCTTCAGACTTGCAAGTTTCTGTAGCATTAAAATAAAGTATATTTAGCTCATCTACTCAAGTTTTCTGTCTAATGTACCCAAGAAAGCTGACAATGAAGTGTGCTAGACTGCATCCCAACTACTAATCTCTGTGATTGTATACATACATACACACATAAACACACAGATCACTTTCATTCTTAGATAATGTAACAGTAGAATTAAGTGCAGAATGATTATTTGCACAATTCTGCTTAATTGTTTAAATAATATTATTAGAGAACAGGATTATTGTCTATAGAAAATGTTAGTGTTTTGCTTAGAGAAAGGAACAGGGGAGATTTTCAATAAACAATAAAATGAAATCTTTCAACTTCATCTTAATCCTGGTAAGTTTGTGAACATTCATAAAATGTTCACAGGCAAGAAAGTGATAAATAAATGTAATAAATAGATAAGTATTTATTTATTATTATATAAGTCTTTCTTTCTTTCTTTCTTTCTTTCTTTCTTCTTCTTCTTCTTCTTCTTCTTCTTCTTCTTCTTCTTCTTCTTCTTCTTCTTCTTCTTCTTCTATTTCTCCTCCTCCTCCTCCTTCTCTTCCTCCATCATTACCACCACCATTTTGGTTTACTTCCCAGACTAACATACAGCCCTGATATTCTATTCAGCAGTTCCATCCAGATTACAGATAACAGATAATCAGAGTTGGAAGGGACCTTGTAGGTCATCTAGTCCAACCCCCTGCCCAAGCAGGAGACTCTACACCATTTCTGACAAACAACAGTCCAATCTCTTCTTGAAAGTCTCAAGTGATGGTGCTCCCACAATTTCCGAAGGCGAGAAGTTCCATTGGCTGATTGTTCTCACTGTCAGAAAGTTTCTCCTTATTTCCAGGTTGAATCTCTCCTTGTTCAGTTTCCATCCATTATTCCTTGTCTGGCCTTTGGGTGCTTTGGAAAATAGCTTGACCCCCTCTTCCTCTGTGTGGCAGTCCCTCAAATATTGGAACATTGCTATCTTGTCTCCCTTAGTCCTTCTTTTCACTAAACTAGCTATGCCCAGTTCCTGTAACCATACTTCATATATTTTAGCTTCCAGTCGCCTAATCATCCTGATTGCTCTTCTCTGTACTTTTTCTAGAGTCTCAACATCTTTTTTATAGTGTGGTGACCAAAAGTGGATGCAGTACTCTAAGTGTGGTCTTATGGCTTTATAGAGTGGTATTAGTACCTCACTTGATCTTAATTGTATCCCTCTGTTAATGCAAATTAGGATTGCATTAGCTTTTTTTGGTTGCTTCTGCACACTGCTGGCTCATATTTAGCTGGTTGTCCACAGACTCCAAGATCCCTCTCACAGTTATTGCTATTAAGCTTGGTTTCACACAGTCTATATGTGTACTTTTGGTTTTTCTTGCCTACGTGTACTAAATTGCTATGATTCTATCATATTTTGTTATATCAGTTAATATTTTTAGCTGCTGGGTTCATGAATAAGCATTGTAAAAATAACATCCATGAAGTTTCTCGATTTTATGTCTGAATTGGCACATACTATATTTAAAGTTGAATCAGGAAGTCAGGAAGCCAAAATGTGGTCCCATTTTCAGCTGCCATGGCCTCCTTCACATGAACTCCATTTTTACTGGAAGAGGCATTGTGGGCCAGTCCTTTGCTGTTTTCAAGCTGGCCCCATGAGTCAGTTCTAAGCACGCTGTGGGCCAGACCCAGCTCGTGGGCCTTCAGTTTGATACCCCTAATCTACGTGATAACAAGTCAAAAATGTCTTGATGATAAATACTGATGAATACTCTTTTCATTTCAATAGGCTGAGTGGGGAAAGCCTTCCCAGTCCTTGTTCCCATTGCCTCCCCACCCCATTTTCCCCACGCTATTGCTATGAGACAGGATCTTTTATACTTTATTTTTCCTCCATGCATGTGTCCTATCCTATGCTTCTTACAGTATATCTCTCCTAATTCCTGAGTTTTGTTTCTACCTCTTTCCTTCTTGGGACAAAACCCTCATTTTAATCTACTTTATTGTCTAACAGCAAAGACTATTCCTTGCAGTTAATTTCTTCTCTATAGGACCTTATTTTCTCCTTATTGTAACTTGTTAGAGACCTAATTAGCCTCCAAGTTTTAATTTGCTTACCATATTTGTTGAATTCCTACTAGTTTTTTTTTTTTTAATCAGCATTTAATTTTGGTACAACTATCATAGCTGCATTCGCAAGGTGTAAGCATCTTGTATTCACATAGTTTGAAAATTTAGGATGGCAAATTAAATATCTCCTTCTTGTCTATAGTATTTATCTGAATTAATTCATCAGTTTAAGATACACACACAAAATGACAGAAAAAGAAGGTTTTCCCATCATTACTGATATATATCCAGTTGTAGCCTATAAACTGAGGAAGTCGACCCTTGAAAGTGAATTGGATCTTTTTTCCTCACAAACATCAAGCTATTTGTATTACACAGTTCTTTAATCTTATTGCACAAGGATGTAATTCACAATGTAAATGGCTTCCAGGATCATTTAGTGATTCTTTTTGTTTTCTTTTCTTTTTGCTCTGTGTAGGCACTTGGCAGGTACAAGTGATGCAACAGAATTTCACATGGGAGGCTTCAAATAGCACAACTGAAATTATATGGAACAGCTCATGCATCACCAATGCTCATCATATTTTCTCTGTGATTTAGAAATACTTTCCTTCCATATGGAAAAGAAATAACTGAGCAAAATCTTCCTCAAAGCCAACTAATTCTCATGGTTGCATATACATATTTGACAATGTCAATGATCATAGTTAAAATCTAGATGTAAATACAGATGAGCTTAGAGCAGAAGAGAAAAGAATATTCTAGGAATTTTAGTTTTGCTCATCTGTACTTGAAACAATGGGTATATTTCTAGAGGAACACAAATTCAGATTGTTTTAGTTTACAGACACTAGTTTAAAAATAGCCAAAATGTAGTCATCACATTGCTGTTTTTATACTTTTGATCTTCAGTTCAAGTGTCTATGTTCACCCACTAGGACAATTTCAGCAGCCATTTAAAGGGGTATCACTACTCATCATCCATTACCCAGTTATAGCCCTCTACCTCACTACCTTTGAACTAATTTTCTGCTTAATTAGCTCCAATTCTCATTGTCTGGCAGACAATTAAAGTCCCTTGAGTGAGTACCTTCCAGTCTGAAAATCTGTTAATATTTAATACTTCTCATTTTAATATCTTTTTCAAATGTTCCTTTAATAGTTGTAATGATTGTTTCAAGGAGATCATTTCATTTAAGAAAATTATAATGTTGAGATCTCAATATCAGTTTGCATGTCAGAGACAGTGATTTATTTCTGTGGGCTTAAATGTCAGGGCTGTGCTCATCTTCAAAGAGGGCTATCTTTTGAAAAACAATATCTGTAGCCACATTCTGTATTAATGCAGTGAATCTCTGCAGCTGGCCACATTTCTAAATCAGGTGTCCTCTATATTTATTGGAATACCAATGATTTCTGGTAATCTCTTTAACTAATTGCACAAAACAAATGTCTATTTTTTCCTACCTTCTTTCTGAACCTTTCATAAAACTTGCAAAAATAATAGTAGCCTAATACAAAGTAAAAATTACAAGGGTCATCTAAAAGGGAAGTAATCATAACTCTGAAGCAACTCTTCAGCTGCTTCGAGTACAATTTCCAAAGCAAACAAGCGTTTAATACGCAATACAGTAAGGCAAATAGATTTAAAACTGATATTAAATCAAACATCTCAAGTGTTATAGTGAACATATAGAAGCAAGCAATATTTCTGTGAGGGTGCTGAAATATGGTGTGAAAATACTCAGTATACTTAAGAGACCACTCTTAACTACTTCTCTGTCCTGCATTAAGAGTAGAAACACTATCAAGTGTTACTAAATCATTAATGTTTAGAGTCAGGAAAGAGAGTTTGTTTTTAACTTCAGCTTTTGCTAGATGCTGCAAGTTTTCCTTATCCTAAATGTATTGAACTATTGAGCTACCTGTATAAAAATAATGTATTCCAAATAATAGATTGATTTGTCATTGGGATTTCATGTTATCTTCTTGGACTTTAACTCTTTAAGTTCATCTTTAATTCATCCACATCAGATTCGTCTGTAGTCCAAGCAACAGTCAAGAGAAATATACCTGGGTGCCACCAGTTTAGTATTCAGATCCAACCCTAAAACTCTGATATTTTTTACCCAGTGGCATATGTATACACACACACATACTCACACACACATATTATTTGGGTTTGGGCTTCTGGCGTTTCTCTAGTCTGTGGAGTTCTCTAGTCTGTGGAGAACCCCCCCCCCACAACAATGCATGAAACAAACAGTACACAACATATCAGACAGAACCTTCACCATGGCAGAAACCAATGTCCTTTCCAAAGGATTCAACTTTGCTGTCACCCCCAAACGCATCCCCACTGAAAACATCATATGTGGAGTTGAAGCTAGCCTAACCAAAATTAACCCAAATACAGCCAATAAAATCAGACTTGAAGTCACCAACGTCCTCTGCTCCAGCAGTCCACCCAGAAGCAACTTACACAAAGAAGAACAAAAAGCACTCAGCAACTTGAAGAAAGACAACAACATAATCATCCTACCAGCAGACAAAGGGAACGCCATAGTCGTGATGAACACATCTGACTACCAATCCAAACTATCCAACCTACTCCAAGACCCCACTTACAAACCTCTAAACACAGACCCCACCACCTACCTGGAGAAAACCACCAAATCCAAAATAAAAGCCTCACCCATCAGTGAAGAGATCCAACAAAGAATCATCCCCAGAGAAAAATCATCTAGATGCCCTAAGCTCTATGGCCTCCCCAAGATACACAAAGAAGGAACACCACTCAGACCCATAGTCAGCTCCATAGGCTCACCTCTACAGAACCTTGCCAAATTTCTCACCAAACAACTCCAGCCCTACACAGAATCCATCACCTCACACATACAAAACTCTTTCCACTTCATAGAAACAATAAAGAAACAAAATCTACAACCCAGCGACCTACTTGTGAGCCTTGATGTCATATCCCTCTTTACCCAAGTACCTATTAAAGAAGCCTTGACAGCTATCCAAAACAAATACAATCCCCCTAAGCACATCCTAGATCTGACCAACCATTGCCTTTCCAACACATACTTCATCCACAATGGACAAAGATATAAACAGATAGAAGGAGCACCTATGGGGTCACCCCTCTCACCCGTCATCACTAACCTATACATGGAACATTTTGAAACCAATGCTCTAGACAAATCCGAATACAAACCCAAACTCTGGCTTAGATATGTAGATGACACTTTCGTAATTTGGCCACACGGGAAAGAAAAACTGGACAACTTCCTCACACATCTCAACAGCCTACACCCCAAAATACAATTTACCATGGAAACAGAAACCAACAACCAACTTCTGTTCCTGGATGTCCTAATTTACAAAAAACCCAATGGCTCCCTAGGACACACCATCTACCAGAAGAAGACACACACCAACCGCTACTTAAATGCACAATCCCATCACCACCCTGCACAGATCAACTCCGTAGCCAAGACCCTCATCTCCAGAACCAAATGCCTAGCTGACAAAGACCACTTGAGAACAGAATTACACACCCTCACTAACGTATTAATGTCTAATGGATTCCAAAGAAACACAATCACCAACCTAATTCTAAGGGAGACTCCCCCCAAAAAACAAGACACAGAACAGGACAATGGCATTGCCCTCCTCCCTTACATCAAAGGCACCACAGATAAAATCAGCAAAATTCTCCACAAACACAATATCAGGACAGCCTTTAGCACTGACCAAAAAATAGCCAACATCTTAAGAAACCCCAAAGACAAGATCCAGCTAGAAAACCAAGGAGTTTATGAAATACCATGCAAAATTTGCCCAGCCACATACATTGGACAAACCAACAGGAGAATAAATGCTCGCATCGCAGAACACAAAAACGCAGTCAGAAAAGAAGAAAAAACTTCCTCCCTTTTCCAGCACCTTAAAGCCACAGGACATGAAATTGATTTTGAGGGATCCAAACTTATCTCCAACACTGAACACTTCAACAAGATAATAATTAGGGAAGCCATCGAAATAGAGAAACACCCCCATAACATGAATAAACAGGATGATACTTCCCGCCTACCAGATATCTGGAAACTAGCCCTAATCAATAGACGAGTCCTGGCCATGAAAACCAACACCAGACACAAGGTGACACATGATGCCACCACCAATCTCCCTCACCAGACTCAAACCCAAGCCCACCCCACAGACAAAAGGCAACCACCATCCAGAAACCAGACCATAGCTGCAACTCCAGCTGCTACACACCCCTCTGACCCCCAAACTAAGCAAACTGACACACACTATAAACACATAGCGAGACCTCAAACTCAGAGCCAAACCAAGGCCCAGAATGTCACATCACAGCCTTCCACCCAGGATACTACATCATGGAATTCAGGAGATTACAACACAAAACCTCAGGAGGTTGCAACACAGACAACGACCCAGGAGATAACAACACAAGACCCAGGATGTCACAACAATAAAACTCAGAAGGTCATCACACAGCCCACTACCCAGGTAGCTAAAACACAAAAGGCTGAAGGACACACAGCCACTACCTCAGCCACACAGGGTCTTATGAAAAAGCCAACCAATCAGCAAACACCAATTCCATCAACCAATCAAGAAGCGACAACACAGCCAAAAACACAGCCAACCAACCCGCTTACAGCAGAGCCAGCACACCACACCTCCCCTCCAGTATTTATAGAGAGAAGGCAGCTCAGATCACGCTTTACTGGTAGAAGCACAAAGCCAAAGACACCAGCCTGAAGATGGCGAGTGGGATCTCGTCAAAATGTCGCCAAGGTATTCTCAATCTTACACGGGACAAGACCTGAATACACCAAGACCTACACACACACACACACACACACACACACACGTGTGTGTGTGTGTGTGTGTGTACACATACATAGATACACATATACATCTATGTACATGCATACAATATATACCGGACAATATGACAATATGACATTCTGTAAAGTTTATAGCCAAAGACAAAAAAGCAATACCACCTTTCAGCACCATATTATAAATACACTCAAATAGAATCAAGAGGTCACAAAACAACACAGCAAATTCCATATTGGAAAGATACAGTCTATGCTACAATATTTAATATGGCTGACAAATCAGTCAGAACTAACAGGTGCACATTCCTTCAGTACAGTTCCTATCATTAGGATTAAAGTTTCAAATATTCTAAAATTTGTCGTGAACAAAGTGATTTGGAATTGAGGAATTTATTTTAAAAATTATATGGAACCTACATTCAATAAAATAAAATAACTGTTGTTAATTCATACAAGCACATAAATAACAAAAACATAAGATTAAAACTTTAATGCACTATTAGCAGTGCCAGTTCAAGACCTAGACAACCTTAATTTATCCATCCCAGCAAGAGTTGTTCAGTTTCAACAACATTCATCCATAGTGGATAATGTAAAATCTTTCCATCTGTATGCATATAATAATCTCACTGCAGTAATAATATACTGAAATAATCTTCAATAGCATTTTTCTGTTTATCCATGAGTCCTTAAAAGGAAATGTTCTATTTAAATTGAATATTAATCTTTAAAATCCTATATACCAAAGTATGTATTTGAATCCATTTTAAAAGCTTTTTACATGTCCACCAAGCATAATAAAATGTTCCTTCCTGTTTTTCACATGTCCAACATGCAGCTGAAGTGCCTTTTAGATATTCAATATAAATTTTTCTAGTGTCATGTACTAATTAGCTTATATTATCCTTTTTGTTTTGTAAAATACACACACACAAAAGAAATTATCCATCTTTCCTCTCTCTGTGTCTCATTCATCACATTATATGTGTGTAATATATATGTATGTGTGTATTTGTATATATGTATGGAGAAAGAGAGATTAATTTATACTGCAGTGGAGAAGGCTACCATGGTTTCGATCACAATTGGTAACAAAAAATAAATGAAGAAGAAGAATACTTTATTGGCCAAGTGTGATTGGACACACAAGGAATTTGTCTTGGTGTAAATACTCTCAGTATACATAAAAGAAAAGATACATTAATTAAGAATCAAGAATCATAACATACAACACTTAATGATAGTCATAGGGTACAATCAGCAATCAAATCATACTAGAAAACAGTCAATATAAATCGTAAGGATACAAGCGACAAAGTTACAGTCCTACAATCACAAGTGGGAGGGGATGGGTGATAAGGAGTGATGAGAAGATTAACAGTAATAGTAGTGCAGACTTTGTAATAGTTGAACAGGGTTGAGGGAATTATTTGTTTATCAGAGTGATGGCTTTAGGAAAAAAACTGTTCTTGTGTCTAGTTTTTCTGGTGTGCAGTGCTCTATAGCATCGTTTTGAGGGAAGGAGTTGAAACAATTTATGTCCGGAATGTGACGGGTCTGTAAATATTTTCACAGCCCTCTTTTTGACTCGTGCAGTGTACAGGTCCTTGACTGAAGGCAGGTGGGTAGTAATCGTTTTTTCTGCGGTCCTAATTATCCTCTGAAGTCTGTGTGTGCCCTGTTGGGCTGCAGAACCAAACCAGACAGTTATAGAGATGCAGATGACAGACTCAATAATTCCTCTGTAGAATTGTATCAGCAGCTCCTTGGGCAGTTTGAGCTTTCTGAATTGGTGCAGAAAGAACATTCTTTGTTGTGCTTTTTTGATGACATTTTTGATGTTAGGTGTCCATTTTGGGTCATGTGATATAGTAGAACCTAGAAATTTGAAGGTCTCTACTATTGATACTGTGTTGTCTAGTATTGTAAGAGGTGGTAGTATGGGATGGTTTCTTCTAAAGTGTACCACCATTTCTACGGTTTGAGTATGTGGATAAATAGGGTGGTCTATGCCCTTTATAGGGCTCCTTCAAACTTTCACATTTATAATTGTGGTAGACTTTTCCCATTATAAAATGGACAGGGTCACTCTGAGGCAATAGCTAATTACTAATAAAATTAAAAAACTATAGCCATGGGTTAAGAAACTGAACATAAAACAATTCATTTTACAGAGTTGCAGGAACATATCTATATGATGTTCAAACAAATATCTGAGTGGTTCTTGGTGGTCTCTGAGCTTAATTATTTTCTTGTAGTCATTTCATTACACAAACTAGATAACATCATCAGTGCTAATAAGGAGTGGAATTTGCTTTACTAACACCAGTGATGTTACCTAGTTTGAGTAATGAAATGTCCACAAGAAAACAACCAAGCCCAGAGAGCACCAAATACCTGTCATTTCAACCCTGAGCTACAAATATTTTCTTTTATTGGAAACAAGTATCTCCATAATGCAACTGTAACCCATTTTTGCAATTGAAGGGATAATCATGTTTTACTGATTGGTCTTTTACATAAGACTGGATGGAAAGCACATGAACAATGTATTATTCTTTACCTCCTTGAGCCAAGGACCCCAAAATATAACCCTCCTGCAGGAATATAGAACAATAATTATTTATATAAGTTGCTTTTCCTACAATTTAAGGTCTATTTCCCATGAAAACATCGATCAAGTCAATAT
This sequence comes from Naja naja, assembly GCA_009733165.1. Taxonomy (NCBI): domain Eukaryota; kingdom Metazoa; phylum Chordata; class Lepidosauria; order Squamata; family Elapidae; genus Naja; species Naja naja. The sequence continues at coordinate 258,133,327 of CM019149.1, read as the reverse complement.
TTAGACAGAATGAGATTTTCCAACTTTATTCCCTTTTATGGCTAGGTTTGGGCTCCCTAGAGCTGAATTTGATTAGCTTGGGCTTCATAAGAAAACAAACCCTTCCTTGCATCTTTTCGAATTTATGGTGTCTGTATATTTTGCCTTTTATTTAATAAAAAAAACAGTGAATGTTCACCTGAGAATCAGCATGATTTGGAATAACCCTGACTCTGAAAAACACAACTTTCTAAAACTAAAAAATGGGTAATTAGATTTCCCTTGTTGATGCGGTGGAACACAATGACAAAGTGCTATGCTAGTTGGGCAGGATGGGTTGAAGCATTTGCATTAAGAACATAACAATATTTCCATTATACATAAGCAGAGAAATAGCAAGTGTCATCAGAATATGTGAACAATTGTATCTATTAACTGAACCGTGGAAAAGCCAAATCAGAACAGTCCTTTGGGGCTTAGTGTTTTGTGCATTAGGGAAGTTATTGTTTCATGTTATGAAAAAAAAAGAAAAATTGTGACTCCAGTTCCACTGAAAATACATTTATGAAGATTTATATTGGATTTATAGGATTATCCAGGCTTCCTGAATGATTGTCACAGTGCTGACATCTCTTTATTCTCTTAATAATTTTCACTTCATCTGTTAATTACCTGTTACACATCAAATACAGAAACCTTGACTTTTTTTTCTCCTCCTCTTCTTACACTTCTCTATTACAAATTTTAGTTCTTCTTGTCTCTTGTTTGGATGAACTCCCCATATGTAAACTTGAACTGTTAAATTATATTATTATTTTTAGCACAAATAAAACACTCAGTTGTGACTTCAGAAGTTATTCAAGCAAAATAGAATTGTAAATCACTTGTTTTATGGGGATTGTAAATCAGCACAAGATAGGAAGACTGGAAAACAGCTACTGCCCTAATGTTATGCTGGTGAGCTTCTGAAATGTATCTGCTTTGCAATTCTGTGAGGGAAATCATCATATTAGATTACAGGTAGTCCTCAATTTACAACCATTTGTTTAGTGACTATTTAAGGATTACAAAAAAACAACAACAACAACCCACTGGAAAAAAGTTGTTTATGACTGTTCTTCACATTTATGGCTGTTGCAGCATCCCCATGGTCAAGTGATAAAAATTCATACAGTTGGCAACTGCATTTATTTATGACAATTGCAGTGGTCTGGCATCATGTGATTCCCCCTTTGTGACTGTGATGACCCGGGGCATGGCACAAAGGCAACACAGTCAGATAATCAATAAGAGTCCCTTTATTATCTCCAACTTTCCCCCCAATGTCCTTCTGGCTGGAAAAAAAACTCCCAGGAACAGCCTTTGACTGCAGAAAATTCAGTCTAAAACAAGGTAAACACAAAGTGTAACTTAAAGTCCAAACAAGCCAAACTGAAGTAATTAGTCTGGCAAGGCAGGAGCAAGAATTTCAGACTTGAAAGCACGGCAAAACTCACACAGTTGGGAAGATGCCAGGAACACAGATAGGCCACACAGCATAAGATAAAGTCACATTTGCTCCCAATAGCCTGCCACATGCAGCTTGCCTTTTTTATAAACTGTGTTCCCAGCTGCAGCTAATTATGGGAATCAGGGCCCCTTTCTCCCCCATAAGCCACACAACCCACATTGCTCTTTTCTCCGTTCCTTCCTGCGTACACTAGGATGAAGTGGGGGTGGCCTGGGACTTTCTCTGAATCCCCTCTCCCTTGTTCTACCTCTCTCTGTTCTGCCCAGCCAGACTTTGCCCTTCCCAGTTTCCTTCACAGACAACAGAGCCACACTCCCACTCCCTCTCAGCTGTTCACCTTCCTCCTCGGATTCAGATTCCAACAGGGGCATGACAGTGACCAACAAGCAAAGTAAGTGGGGAAGCAAAATTCACTTAAACCAACTTAACTGTGCCAAGAAAGGTCATAAAATGGGGCAAAACTCTCTTTAACAACTGTCTTGTTTAGCAATGGAAATTTTGTGGCTCGATTGTGGTCATAAATCAAGGATTACCTGTCTGTATGACTAAGGACAACCTTTAGTAGTTTTATTATTACATTTGATGTAACACATGAATGAAAAGGATGGTAGATTATATTGCTTGTTCTCTATCTAGAGACCTATTTTGTCTAAATATATTGCATAAATTCCATTTACCAAGTTATTGATTTTAGTTCTCAGCTTGTCTTAAAAATATATTTGTAATAAACCAACCAACATCAACTAGATTTAACTTGGTTATGATCACTTCATGCTCCCCTAAACCCAACTTAAGCCATATAAACTTTTTATTTATTTACAAAGATTTATATGATTGCCCATCTTAAACAATCCTGGGCAGCTTACAGAAACCATAAAACAAATATATAGTACAATCACAAAAACAAAAACTGTAAAATTATAAAACAAAAACTGTAACTGTCCCCCTTGGGATGTACCCCAATAGGACCTCTACCTTATGCCTATATATTCCAAGCACTTCAGTAAAAAGTAAAAAGACCAGAAGAGTCTATTAAACTGGTAGAGGGAGGATTTCTACAAGGTAGGAGCTCTACTTGACTAAATATCTATATCATTATTATTGTTATTATTGTTATTGTTATTATTATTATTATTATTATTACTACTACTACTATCAAAATTTGACACAATGGAGAACAATATTCAATCTCAAATATTGTTTAAATTCAATCTGTATAATTTTGAACATATTTGTCTCAATTTTAGAAGTACCCCTCTATGATACTACATGTACAAAAGCAGCATAGAAATAGATGAAATGGTAGACCTCATTTAAAAAAATAAGAGAGTATTGTTGTTGAACTATTGCACTACCAATATTTCTGGCTCACTTTCAGGGGATGATTGTGTCTCTTTAAAACTCTTAATACTATATTAATCATTAGAAAAGTACAAATTTCAAATGAAATCAGCTGACTTTTCTCCTGTGTATTCACATGAAGGATGTTGCTCTCATGCAAGCAATTTTGAAGGTGACAAATATTACTTATGCTGAATTTATGGGAGTGTTCCTTGTTTATTAACACATCTATCTTAAGAAATAAAAAAAACCACATGGAAAGACAAGTGGGCCTTTTCTTATCCTGTCAACCCTAGGATGCCCTGAAATAATCAATATCTATAATTACTAAACCTTACCAGGTTGGTTTAATACTTGAGTAGCTCTTTTCATTTGCTACTTGTATATTTCCCTGCATTGTTAAGCATGAAAAATATTAATATTTAATTATGGTATTGCATTTTATCATTCTTCTTTTTCAAATGTTAGGAAGGAGGAGATAAAGTATGGGAAACAGATTCATACTATAAATATTTCCTGATCCAATAGAACAATTTATGCATATTTCTTGCATTATGCCTATTCAGTAAATATATAGTATATGGTTATAATTATTTCATATTACTGAAACTCAATCATGCTGTCTTGCAATGAGCTGGAATTAAACACATAAAAGGATGCTAAATGCTTTTCTTCTGAACATAGTGATAGTTCCTGGGTCATACACCATAGCTTAGTCTCCAAACAGCCAATATTACACTTTGACAGTTTTAAAGATGGGAAAGTAAAAGAGGATGACCAGAGCTGAAAAGTAAAGATGGGAAAGTAAAAAAGGATGACCAGAGCTGAAAAGTACAGCACTAGAACACCTGAAGGGTCAGGTTGGGAACGTTTCAACTTGGAAAACCAATGGAATGGATGGAGAACCATCAACCAATGGAACAGCTTGCCTTCAGAAGCTGTGGAGCTTCATCACAGGAGGCTTTCAAGAAGAGATTGGACTGTCATCTGTCAGAAATGGTGTAGGGTCTCCTGCTTGGGCAGGTGGGGTTGGACTAAATCACTTACAAGGTCCCTTCCAACTCTGTTAATCTTTAGGAGAAATCTTTCACTAAGAGTGAATGCTGACTTTATAGATTCTTCTGCAATTTTAGGATTTTTTAATTTCCAGAATTAATAATATATGTCAAAATGTGGCAGCTGGTATAATTCTGGACAAGTTATTTTTCCCCATTTCTTACGATCTTTTTGAGAGCCAGTTTGGTCTAGTAGTTAAGGCACCAAGCTATAAAACAGCAGACCATGAGTTCTAGTCCCATCTTACCCATGAAAGCCACCTTGTGACCTTGAGCCTGTTCTGAACTCAAGCCACTTCCCATGGTTATTGTTGTAGGTAAAATGGTAGGAAAGTGTTGGATATGCTGACTTTCCTAACTTATTTGTAAAAATAAATAAAGGTAGGATACAAATACATAAATAAAAATCCTTGAATCCCAGCATTTACAATATATGGAAAAAATCTGGCTGATATAATTCTGGACAACTGACTTTTTAAAAAGTGTAATTTAATATAGATTAAGGAAGATGAGAGGTAATTTGGATGACTGGATACATTTAAACTCAGTATGGGACTTTTTCAATAAATGCTAGACCTAAATTGAGAAGGCAAAAATAGTAAGCTATTGTTAGAAATACTAGGAATTTATTGACTCTGTAGGACCATAGCAACGGCTCAATGCCAAGACATCATTCATGGAGTCTGCCAAGTAAAACTCTTTTATTGTACATGTCAAACCTTCCCACTGAGATGGGAAATTCATCAGAATTTCTTATGCAGAGCCCTGTTGTGAGTTGTACTACTCATTTCATATTGAATCATCTTTTCAGGATGCATATAGCATATGGCTGAAAATCTGTCATTAAAGGTGCTTGTCATTATATCTCTGTGCATAATCTTAAAGCTTCAATGATCACATGAATGGTAGAAGAACAATGAAAGTATACGCCCGATTAGAAATTTCCCCACAAGCAGAAAAAGTGTTCTTGAATTTGCGGTCAGCTTTCAGATTCATCTGCTTCAGTAGCAATATGCCTTACAAATATAATGATGGTTAAATAGAGTTTTTTTCTTTTTGTTCATTTATTTTACATGGAATTCATTAGAGCATAAATTTATGTAAAATATCAGTCACATTTTCATTATTAAGCTGGGGCTATTGTCAATGCTTCATAGGAAAGCTCAGGTCTAGTATAAAAAATGCAAATGTATGAAAAGCATGCCTAATCTAGACAAACATTAAATGAAAATGCAGCTATAGCAATATTTAGAGAGTTTTCAAATGAAACAGCAGTAGTTAATGACTATATTTGCTCTACCCTTTCTCCATAAATTATTTCATTTTTTAAAAAGACTTAATTAGGACATGATAATTGGTATTCATAAGCAGCACAAATCACAAAAGTGTCAAAGAACTTCGGTTTAGTAAGAAGATCCTACATTATTTCTTCTCTTGAGGAAGTAAGGACATTTCTTGCAGATCTTCTCTGCACCTGAAACATTGGACTGACAGGTCCAGGTAATTAAACCAAGGGTGTCATCCATACAATGTTCCTTTAGATCAGAAATTCTAATTCACACACCACCATATGCATGCATCTCTAAACCTTCAAACAATTGAAAAACAGAAGATCACTTTTCACTAGAAAAAACAAATGTAAAATTATAAACATTTTGATTATGACTAACCATCTCAAAATGGTATCTCTTCCCTGGAAATCCTTCCCACTTCATTGATATCATCATATTATTCCTTATAGGTGCTTTTCTCCCTCAAGATAAAGGCCCTTTGCACCAAAATTACCCTCTTCTAGCCATTTAATCACCCTGTAGTACTGCTCCTACTGTTTTTTTTAACAAATATGAAGAGAAATATTTATCTACAAATATGTAGATAAAAAGATATAAAGAAACCAGACCCCAAATTCATCCATCTTACATCCTGATGGTGTCTTTTTCCATTGTTTCTCCACAGAAATTGGCATCTGATAGTACATATGTAGTTTTCTTTAATGATGTTTTTATCTTCATAAAAGTGCAAGATATATGAGAAATTCCAGAAATCTATAGAATAGAGACAGGAGCTTGTTTCTCAGCTCTTAAGAAATTAATTTTTTTATTCATTCAATGAAGGGGAACAATAGGAAATTCAGGAACGGCACAAGGAAATACTTCATATGCTTTATATATCTTCACACAGCCCAGCTTGGATGGCATTAAAAGGGGCTTGGGTAAATATATTTATACCAAATATAAGCTAGGTGGATATGACCTTGTTGATGACCCTCACTCTGTCAAGGACCTTGGAGTTCTCATATCGAATGACCTAAGTGCCAAAGCTCACTGCAACAGTATTGCCAAAAAGGCTTTAAGAGTTGTCTAATTTTACAAAGCTTTTCCTCTGGTAATACTGATTTGCAAACTAGGGCATTCAAAACCTTTGCTAGACCAATACTTGAATTCAGCTCTGCTATCTGGAGTCTGCACTGTATATCAGACATAAATACAATTGAGCGAGTCCAGAAGTATTTTACCAGAAGAGTACTACATTCCTCTGTTCGCAACAGAATACCCTACACCACCAGGCTTGAGATTCTAGGCTTAGACAACTTTGAACTACGCCGGCTAAGATTGGACTTAAGCATAGTACATAAAATCATATGTTACAACATCTTACCAGTTAATGAATATTTCAGCTTTAACCACAGCAATACAAGAGCACACAACAAATATAAACTTAATGTAAACCTCTCCAAACTTGATTGCAGGAAGTACGATTTCAGCAACAGAGTGGTCAATGTCTGGAACTCACTACCTGATTCTGTTGTCACCTGCTCAAACCCCCACTCCTTTACCCTCAAACTAACCTCTATTGACCTCACCTCATTCCTAAGAGGTCTTGCATCGTGCCTACCATCCCTGTCCTATTATCCCCAATTATTAGTTCCTATTTCTTATATTTAAACTTATGTTTATTCTTATTTCTATTGTATTGTAAGCTTTTGACAAAATAAATAAATAAAATAAATAAATAAAAATAAATTAAGAGAGGGTGCAAATGGTAACAATCATAATTGCTACTTGGCTGATTGAGCATAGACTTGGAAGCTAAGCAGAAAAATTGCCTGCCTAAAAAATTGAAAAACATGCCACTGTCAGGTAGTGCTCCATTCAAAATCCAAGAAAGAAATACTTAGACTCCATGAATTAGAGAAAAGTTATCTTTTACTGGAATTCAAGTGGTAGCAACAAAAGAATTCTGAATCTGAGAGAATGAGCGCGAAAATCACATATACAAAGTGATGGTAACATTCCCACCCACAATAGTTCAAGTCGGCTACCAAATTAAAAGTTGTGGATAACTTCATGTGGGCATCTCCAGGTGGTGATGAGGCCTCTGTCTGTTGACCTTGGCATATTTTGATAAAGAGCTGTGCTGCATAGCATAAGACAGAAATCAAAGCAAGACCCCCAACTGATATACTTCTTCTTAACAAAACCTCTAGCTCACTTCCCATAATCATGTCCCCCCTCCTCCCCCCTTACTTATGACAGCCAAAAGATGCAAAGCAAAAGAAGGAAATCTTGAAGGCTGACAGCCACCAAAAAAAGTACTGACAACCCCTTATGAACTGTTACTGCAGGAACTGCACTGATATGTTTATTAATTTGAATGAGACTTTATTTTTCATGTGTCTGCATAATATTCAGTACCTTCTGAGACAAGTATAGGTAAGTAAAGGTGGGAAGGAGCTAATACATCTAAAATCTTGATGGCATGCTTCCACTAGTTGAACATGGTAGGAATGGAGAGTGGAACATTGGTGGGATTAATTTTTTTTACTACCAGTTCTGTGGGCGTGGCTTGGTGGGCGTGTTTTGGGCATGGCTATGTAGTCATGTGACTGGGTGGGTGTGGTTATGTCATGTGACTGGTGGTCAAAAGACAGAAACTCACTTTCTGGAGCAGGGAGTTGGACTAGATGACCTCCAAGTACCTTCCAGCCCTGGACTGATGTGCTGTTTCAAAGCATCCTCTGAAGCTGTGTCTGGTGCAGGGGTCTTCAAACTTGATAGTTTTAAAACTAATGGACTTCAACTCCCAGAATTCCTTCTATAGTCATGTTAGCTCAGGAATTCTGGGAGTTGAAGTCCACAAGTCTTAAACTTGCCAAGTTTGAAGACCCTTGGTCTACTGGCAAGGTTTGTGGTCCTTCCTTCCTCTCCTTTTTCCCTCCCTCCCTCCCTCCCTCCCTCCCTATCTTTCTTTCTTTTTCTTTTTTTCTTTTTCTTTCTCTTTCTTTCTCCCCTCCCTCCCTCCTTTCTTTCTGTTTCTTTTTTCTTTTGCAGCACCCCCTCTGTGTCCCATTTTTGGCCTAGTGGGTTTCAGGGAAGCCTCCTGGGAGCTGAAAATAGCATTTTGAAGTGAGGGCTGGGGAATCAGCTGTGCTGTGTGATTTAGATTAGCTAGAAAGCAAGAAATCCGATGATTTCCTGCTTTCTAGCTAATCTAAATCACGGGGCACAGCTGATCATCGCCCAGCTGATTGTTGGGAAAACCAGTTTGGCCAAACCGGTAGATTTTTTTACTACTGGTTCAGCTGAACTGGATCAAACTGGTAGAATACCACCACTGAAGTGAAATTAGGTAGCCTTTGTTCTGCTTAAATGTTACCTAAGTTATTTTAAACAGCAGAAACCATAAGTCATGGAAGAAATGTTGTTAACCTACATATTGAATTATTTTTAAATTTTAGCTACAAATTACTTTTTTATTTTGTTCATACGTATAAAATACTCTTTTAGTTTCTGCACAGTCTATGCTAGTTAGTATGCGGTAATACACTGTGTGAAGAATTCATGCTTTCTTACACAGGAAATGTTGAGTTTTGCAACCATCCAGAATAAACCATGGCAGCAATGTAGCTGATTTGAAACCTGTATAGAATGATAGTGTAGTGTTAGATAATTACAATGTCCACTTCTCATAGTTATTTTACCATTATGGGGGAAATAATCATTCCATAGGAAAAGATCCTATGGCTATCAAGAATACTGGTACTGATTAAAGTTACTGAAGTAAGGAAATTATGAGCCAAAGATCCAGTTTCCCTCAAAGTACAGGAGATGTACTAATCAAGGAAGCCATGTTATCTTGGTTTGTTGAAAATATGGCATCATATAGCAATAGTTGGCATTTAATTTTTCACAGATTAGATGAACTATTTGGGGGAAAATAGTATTCCACACCACAATCAAAGAATGTTTTATTTAATCAGCAACAGGGACAAAAGGATCCTGCTTTATAACATAACAATCATTCTTCAAAGCTAGTTGAATGAGAGTTTTAAGTTATAAACAGCATTTGATAGCAATTTGAAAATTATCAGAAGGAATATGATACCATAGATGCCTGGGGATGAACAAAAGTTTACTTCATACATTTTTTTAAAAAAAATAAGATCATTCTACCTTATTCTTACAGCAATCTGCACATCTGCTATCGAACTTTCTGTAATGTATATATTTTTGTCCACATATTAATGCTTGCTTTCATAGAAAATAGTATCCAAAATTTGGAGAAGGCCAAGTATACAATAGCAAGCATTATCCGGTTCATTACTTTGAAAATGTAGATTGGAATGTTTCCTCCTCCAGGTCCTTCTTCCATAACATAACCCATAATCATCATCACCTCAGCAACTTAAAAATAAGAATTTATTGCTATCTCTTGACTTTCACACCATCTTTTTAATAATCTCTCATTTTCATTTTTAATGCAAATGAATGAATTAATGCTAAATAGTAAACTCTTAGCCTTCCATTCTCATTCTTCTCTTATCCCAACTTCAATTCTGTCTTGACTAGGCATGGAAATCAAGAGATACTGTATGTGGATGTTTAAAATTTTAATAATGGCTTATAATAATAATTGTTTGAAAATGAAACTACATGGAAAAGCATATCTTCATGAGATAATTTGCTAATTATTGGATTATTATGCCTTCTGCCTTCTCTTTGCAATGTTTAATCTCTAACACAAGCCATTGTATTTTAATGTTACTTGTAAAATAACACTAAGTAAACCATATATTTATAAAAACATCTTTAAATTATTTTTCTCTTTAAATTGCACAATTTAACAGCAGTAGAAATTATGGTTTCCTAAAAATATAAAAGATAAAATCTTAAAATTATAGCTAAAAAGATATACTAATCTAGTTCGTATACTCTATGTCACTAAATCTCAAAGGTTAATTATTTTTCACTTATGCTGTTGTAGGTATTCACTGTTATGGATATAAGGTGAAAATTAGTCTGTGTTCATTTGTTCACTAAATCACCTTAAAAAGCAAGCTCATAGAAGTGTGAATTTGGCACTTGTCAACAGCATATTAAGGAAGGAAAAATATTAACTTTCCTTTTTTGGGCAGAATTTAAACTGGCACTATTGATGGAATGTGAACTTGCAGAAGCAGCAGGAGACAGTTTTGGCAACACAGAGTTTTCCCAGAAAGAGCTCCAGGTTAAGACGCAGCACAGTCCTGAGCTAGATGGTGAAGGACGGTGGTATTCAACATTTTTTACTACCGGTTCTGTCGATGTGGCTTGGTGGACGTGGCAGGGGAAGTATAATGTAAAATCTCCAGTCAGAGGTATATTTGCTGGTTCTCTGAACTACTCAAAATTTCCACTACCGGTTCTCAGGGAAGGTGGGGCTGGCGTCACAGCAGTACTACATGCGATCTGGAAGCTCCCGGATCACCGTAGATATTTACTCCGCTGGATGGCCCTTTTGGACCTAAACCGTCCCAAAGACACGGTGAAGGGGGGGTGGGGGCCAGCGAAGCCCTGGGGTGTGAGGTGGGGTCTGCGATTCCCAGGGTGGTTGGGATTGGCAGGAGATGTCGAGGCATAGGGCCATATCATGTACCGGGAGCACATACCCGCCATCTCTGTGCGGTGGCGCGCTCCGACCCTAAGGCCTCCTCCCTAGGGGACACGGGAACCAGGACCCCTGGGCTTAAGCTGGTGTATTTTAATGCCAGGTCCATGGCTAATAAATCTTCCCTCCTCCGTGAGATCATTGAGGAGGAGGCTGCGGACCTGGCTTGTATCACCGAAACCTGGTTGGGCCCGGAGGGAGGGGTCCCTCTGGTTGGTCTTTGCCCTCCGGGTTTCCGGGTTCTGCACCAGCCATGGGCCCAGGGAAGGGGTGGTGTGGTGGCTGTGGTTATTCGGGAGACCCTGTTTCCAAGGGAGGTCACTGTTCCAGAGATAGACGGGAGTGAGACCCTCCTCCTGAGGTGGGGGCCTAGTAGTCAGGTGGGCTTGCTGCTCACATACCTTTCCCCCAGCTGTGTGGCAGCAGCCCTACCTGGGTTCCTCGATGTCCTCTCGGGGGTGGCGGTGGAGCTCCCGGATCTTATAGTCCTGGGGGACTTCAATCTGCCCTCCCTGGGGGGAGCATCGGGTTTGGCCCAGGAATTCATGGCTTCTATGGACACCATGGGCCTGACCCAATTGATTCAAGGCCCAACTCATGAGGGGGGAAACACTCTCGACCTAGTTTTTGTCTCCGAACAGTGGCGTAGTGACAGAGGGCAAGCCACTTTTACGGCATTGCCTGTTCCATGGTCTGATCACTATCTCCTATGGCTGGTCTTCCAACAGGCCACCCCGCCACTGCTGGGATGAGGAGCCACTTAGATGGTTCCGCCCCAGACGCCTGATGGACCCTGAGAGGTTCCAGGTAGAACTGGGGTTCTTTCCCTCTTCCCTCGTTCACAGCTCTGCCGAGGATCTGGCATCTGCTTGGCAAGAGGCCGCATCAAGTGCCCTCAACAGAGTTGTCCCCATGCGTCCCCTCACACGCCGTGGATCCCGGATGGCTCCCTGGTATACCAAGGAGTTCCGGGAGATGAAGTGTCGTCGGAGGGGTTTAGAGAGCAGGTGGAGGTCCACCCACTCCCAATCCGACCGAGCTCAGCTAAGAGCCCATATTAGGACTTACCTGGTAGCTATGAGAGTGTCGAGGAGATCTTATCTCTCCACCCTCATAGCATCCGCAGATAACCTCCCAGCCGCCCTGTTCCAGGCTACCTGCTCTCTCCTTCGTGGGGGTGAGCGGACCCATTGCGGGGAAGGGCTGAGGAATTTGGTCAATATCTGTCAGATAAGATCGCCCGGATTCAGAGCGGATTGTCCTCCGATTTGCAGTGGTCTGAGGAACAGGGTACAAGTAGTCTGGTTAATTTGACCTGGGATGAGTTCGATCCTGTTTCCGAGGATGAAGTGGACAGGACTATGCAGGGTCTGAGTTCCACCACATGTTTGTTGGACCCATGTCCTTTCTGGTTGGCTTATGCCTCCAGGGAGGCCACCTGCGGTTGGCTCCGGGCAGTTGTCAATGCTTCACTGAGAGAGGGTATTTTTCCCTCTGCCTTGAAGGAGGCCCCTCTTGAAGAAGCCTGCCCTGGACCCAACCGTGTTAGACAACTTTCGTCCAGTCTCCAACCTTCACTTTTTGGCGAAGGTTGTTGAGAGTGTGATGGCTCGGCAGTTTCCGCTCTTCCTGGATGAAGCGGACTACCTGGATCCGTACCAATCGGGCTTCCAACCTGGTTTCAGCACGGAGATGGCATTGGTCGCGCTGATGGATGTTCTCTGGAGGGCGCGGGACAGGGGTTTTTCCTCTGTCCTGGTCCTATTAGATCTCTCAGCAGCTTTCGATACCATCGACCATGGTATCCTTTTGCGACACCTCGGCGGGTTGGGAGTGGGGGACACTGTTCTCCAGTGGTTCACTTCCTACCTCTTGGGGTGATCGCAATCGGTGCTGGTAGAGGGGCAGAGGTCTACCCTGAGGGCGCTCTCTTGTGGGGTCCCTCAGGGGTCAGTCCTCTCCCCTCTTTTATTTAACATCTACATGAAGCCACTGGGTGAGATCATCCATGGTTTTGGGGTGAGATACCATCAGCACACGGATGACACCCAGCTGTACATCTCCACCCCGAACCAGATCAGTGATGCCCTCTCCCTGATGACCCGGTGCCTGGATGCGGTACAGATTTGGATGAACGGGAACATGTCTCGACTCAACCCAGCCAAGACTGAGTGGCTGTGCATACCGGCATCTCGACCCAGTCAGGAGTATCCATCTTTGGCCATGGGGGAGAGGTGTTGCCCCCTGTGGATAGGGTGCGGAATCTGAGGGTCCTCCTGGATCTACAGCTCCGGTTGGAGGAGCAGGTGGGGGCCGTCACCAGGGAGGCCTTTGCCCAGCTCCACCTTGTTCGTCAGCTTTGCCCATTTCTGGACCGAGATGCCCTGCGCACAGTCACTCATGACCTTGTCACCTCTAGACTCGACTACTGCAATGCTCTCTATTTAGGACTGCCCTTGCATACCATCCGGAGATTGCAGCTGGTGCAGAATGCGGTGGCGCGGGTGGTGATGGGAGTTTCCTGATTCTCCCATGTTACCCCACTCCTGCGTGGTCTGCATTGGTTGCCGGTCGCACTCCGGGTGAGATTCAAGGTTTTGGTTTTAACATACAAAGTCCTACATGACATGGGTCCTCAATACTTAAGGGAATGACTCCGGCCGATATCGAGTGCCAACCGCCCTGTGTGAGCACACAGGCAAGGACTCCTCGGGCTCCCGTTGGCAGGTCAATGCCGGCTGGTGGTCCCCCGGCGATGAGCCTATTCTGTCACGGCCCCTGACCTCTGGAACCAACTACCCCTGGGGCTTCGCCTGGCCCCTGACCTCCGCACCTTCCGCCATGATTTGAAGACCTGGCTGTTCGACCAATCCGGGCTATGACCCCTCCCTGGCGGGGATGGGTTTTTAAATTATTTTAAATTTTAGATTTACTATTTTGAGCTTGCTTGTTTAATTCCTTTTTCATTGCTTGTTTAATTCCTTTTTAATTATTTATTGTGGTTGTTTTAGTTGTGAGCTGCCCTGAGTCTTTGGAGATGGGGCGGCATACAAGTCCAAATAATAAATAAATAATAAATAAGGTAAAGAGCACATCCTGTTGATCCCAGGGACATCGCAAAGTCCCTGGTTGATCCAGGAGAAGCTCTTTTGGCAGTGGGAAAGAGGCGGCCATCAAGCTGCTGAAGCTGGGACAGCTCTGAAAGAATGGCAAGATCGGAAAAGAGTGTGTTGGTTTGGTGAGAGGCTTTTTCTATTTACTTATTCTTGAAGAGAACACCCTAAAAACTTGAAAGTGGACTTAAAAGTAAAGAGAACAGTCTATAAGCGGCGAGATTAAGGTTTTTTTTAATTGATGGTCTTTTTTTTCCTTTTTTTTTGAACTTGGAATTTGAATTTGACTTTTAACTTTAAAATGGACTGGGTTTTTTTTCCATCTAAATAGTTTCCTGAAGGTTTTTTTTTTTTTTGGATTAAGCTCTGTTTAGGACTTTAAGATTTTTTTCCCCCGCAAAAAAAAGACATCAAAACTAGAATGGATATAACTAAACATAAAAGGGGATTAATGGAAAAAGAAGAATTAGCACAAAAAATTAAAAATGCTAGACAGAACTACTTTGAAGACACAAACAAACCGGGTGGATGGTTAGCCTATAAACTGAGAAAGGAAAGAGAAGCAAGAAGGATAAGCCAATTAACAAATGACGAAGGACATATCTGCTATGGCAAGGAGGAGAAGAAAAAATTATACAAGACTATTATGGGAAACTGTACTTCCAAGAGGGCATTCAAGAAGAAAAAGTAAGCAATATTTACAGAAAGTGAAACTACCGCAGATACCTAAAGACATTGAAACAATGTTAGAGGGGAACATAACAATGATGGAATTAACAGAAGCTTTAAAAAAACAGAAATCTGGAAAAGCACCAGGTCCAGATGGATTGCCAGTGGAATTTTACAAGACTTTTCAGGAAATATTAAATCTTCAATTACTAGAAGTTAAAAATGAAGTTATGTTAAAGAAGAAGATACCCCAATCATGGACAGAAGCATATATCACTCTCATACCAAAGGAAGACACAGATCTACAGCAAGCTAAAAACTATAGACCTATTTCCCTATTAAATTCAGATTATAAAATTTTTGCTTCAATTTTGGCAGAAAGATTGAAAAGATATTTAAATAACTTTATCCATGTTGATCAAAATGGATTTCTGCCAAAGAGACAAATTAAACATAATATGAGAATAATTCTGGATACTTTGGAATATTATGAGGCACATCCTGAAAAGCGAATGGCTTTGATGTTTCTAGATGCTCAAAAAGCCTTCAATAATGTGAGTTGGTGCTTTATGTTATTACAATTAGCACAAATGGGCTTTGGTAAAAATTTTACGCAAGCCATCGAGATGATATATCATAAACAAACTGCAAAGGTCATGATAAATGGAGAATTGACAGAATCTATAGATATAAGAAAAGGGACTAGGCAAGGTTGTCCACTGTCACCTCTGCTGTTTGTGCTAACATTGGAAGTGTTGAACAGGAATATTAGAGAAGACAAAGAAATAAAAGGAATGAAAATCAAAAAGGAAGAGTATAAATTGCAAGCTTTTGCAGACAACCTGGTATTTATACTAGAGGATCCATTGGAAACAGCACCTAAATTAATAGAAAAGATAGAAGAGTATGGAAAAGTAGCAGGTTTGAAAATTAATAAGGATAAAACAAAGATATTAACAAAGAATATACTAACAAGACAAAAGAAAGAGTTGGAAGAAGTTGTAGAAATACAGGTCACAGACAAGGTCAAGTATTTAGGGATATACATTATGCCAAGATGTAGCACATTGAAGGAGGACAATTTGGAAAAATGAAAAAAACTTACAATTATCATTCATTGGAAGAATATCAACAATTAAGATGAATGTCTTGCCTAGAATTTTATATTTATTCCAGACAATTCCAATTAGATTAGGGAAAGAGTTTTTTGAAAACTTAAATAAAATTGTGTTGAAATATATTTGCAGGGCAAGAAAGCGAGAATGAAACTTAAACTGTTACAAGACGCAAAAATAAGAGGAGGGTTTGCTCTGCCCAACTAGGAATTATACTATCAGGTGGCAAATTTGATGTGGTAAAAGAATGGATAACATTAAGGAACAGTAGATTATTGACCCTAGAAAGGCATGACCTGCTGTTGAGGTGGCATGCATTTCTTTGATATAAGGGAACTAAAACACAAGGGTACTTTAGAAGACATTATATTCGAGAGGCTTTGTTTTTAAACTGGGAAAAGACTAAAAAGCAATACAATTCATTATGGATATCTACAATTGAAGCTTTTTCATATCCAATAATATACAAAAAGGAACAAACAGTTAGATATGGTGAGATATTGAATGAAATGGGTGAACTTAAATTTATGCAAGCGTTGGAAGAACAAGGCACAAAAATGAACTGGTTTTCATATTTGCAAATACAATCTAGATTTGATGAAGATATTAAATTAGAAGGTATTTATGATAAGTTGACTGAACTAGATAACATTTGATAGGTACTGATGAAAATGTAATGAAAAAACTTTATGGACATTTATTAGAATTTAAATTGGAGAAGGAGCAAGTTAAAGGGACGATGATCGCTTAGGGGAAAAATTGTGGATATGGGATTGATTTAGAGAAATGGCAAAAATTATGGTTTTAAAATTATAAAATGACAATGTCAACTGCTTATAAAGAAAATCTGTATAAGATTTTTACAGGTGGCACTTACCCCCGATGAGAATTGCGAGAATGTTTAAGAATAAATCAGATAAATGTTGGAAATGTCATCAGACACCTAGTTCGTATTACCATATGCGGTAGACGTGTTCAGATGCAAAAAGATATTGGACTAAAATCCACACATGGTTGGAAAAAATGATAAAACAACGTATAGACTTTAAACCGGAAATATTTTTATTGGGAATTATACCAGAAATTTACAGTAAAGAGTTGAAATATTTGATTGTAAATGTTTTAACAGCAGCTAGAATTGTATTTGCTAAGAGTTGGAAAAATGAAAAAATACCTATGCAGGAGGAAGTCATTAAGAAAATTATGGACTGTGCTGAAATGAGTAAGTTGACATTTGAAATTAGAGAGCAAAAAGATAAACATTTTTATATGATATGGGACTTGTTTTATCAATGGTTGGACAAAAAGAATAAGCAATGTAATAGAGTATAATTCTGTAATAGAAGTTTAATAGATTGATATAAAATATAATATAAACATATATAACCATTGGACGAAAGGATAATATAAATGTTAGCATAAAAATTAGGAATATCTTGTATAGAATGATGGAATAAATAGCCTAGTCATAGATGTTTAATAACTGATAAATATATAAGCATATGTTAACTTGACAATGTGAAAGTTTATATAAATTGTGAGTGATGATGACAAGAATGATAGCACAAAGGATTTGTAACCAACTGACACACTGTATGTATATAATATGGAAGATGGTTTTATGTTTTTATGTTTTGTTTGTATGTCTGTCTTAAAAATAAAAACTTTTTTGCAAAAAAAAAAATCCACTACCAGTTCTCCAGAACTGGTCACAACCTGATGAATACCACCTCTGGTGAAGGATAAAAGACTTCTAGGGTAGCCACAGCCTAGAATGTGTCCAGATATATCTAGTAGGTTAGAAGGTTATAGCTTTAGTTTGGCAAGATTAGGTGCAAACAAAGAAAGGGATTGAACTCAGTTGGATCTTGCTGTCTTTGGGCTTGTCATCGGGTTGACATACTCACATAGTTACGATAGCTCATTCTGCAGGAATGCAACTATTCCTTCTGTTATAGAAACAATGAAAGATCGGTCCAACACCCTCATACCTAGTGAGATTTCTGTCTCTTGCACACACTAGCTAAAAGGTTAGTTAATTAGCAAACTATTATTGGCATATACATTTAATAAATAAGTATTGAGAAGACTGGGAAAGTTTTCACTATGTTGCGACTAACTTTGTTAGCACCATAAGAAGAAAATTTGTTCTTTTTTAAAATAAACAAATAAGCAAACAAATAAAGGATCTACCTCTATGTGAATCCTCTGGAAAGATTTAAGACATTAATTGCTATCACCTTAGCAAAATAAAAGAACACCAAAACTCAGTCTTTGAAACTTATATAACTGATAAAGATACCTAAACACTTCTGTTTGTCTTATACAAGGAACTCCATAGATTAAATGTATCAAGTAATTATCCAGAATCACTGGGCTATAAGATGAACAACATATAAATTTAATAAATAAAAAATAAAAATAAAATAAAGTATTTATAATATCTAAGGTTAAATTAGGGCAAATTCATTTGAAACAATTTAAATATTCTTTGAAATGCATTTTGACCTTGGACAGTACATGAAAAATTGAAAGCCAGCAATAAAACTATCAGGCAATAAGGCATATCATCAAGATCCTGAGTAAAAAAAGCACTCCCAATATGCTAGTAAAACACTAAAGCAGAACTTTAATCCATTGAACTAGCAGAGCTTCTTAATGTCCTGGCAAAAATGCCTGCAAAACTGAAAAATATCCCACCAGATATCCAAGATATGGACAAATACTTTGCTTGATGTGTATGCTAAAATATTAACTCTGACAACCTCTCCCAAGAGGTTACAGAAAATAATATTGTTAATAATTCATCCATCTCAGTCTGGACTTTTAAAATTAAAATTATGAAGCTACTGTGGTGATTGATATTTTGGACATTAGAATGTCTTAGGATCAGTTGTTTTAATCTCACTGAAAGCCTTTGATTTGTTTCTCGACCTCAATGTACCATAATATAATGGCACTAGTCAAAGCTGTCCTTGTCTCCTTTAATTTTTAATTTGCTTCTTGAACCCTTAGTGTCTTTCACCAGATAGGATAGCCACATTAAGGTGTGATACCACTTGATACTGGATATATTTCTATATGCACAATATCAGTTTCAGCCAGTCCTTGAGTATTGAAGATTTGTCCTGAAATGAATACAAACTCCAGCTCCTTTGTAGTGCAATGGTGGTTTATTCATTAGCTCAGCAAACAAATACTCTTCTATGACAAGAAAGGCTAAAAGCCAAGCAAGGTTAGAATTGGGTTTGAGTTTGCTCCCTTTCCTTTTATTACAATTATCATGAGATATACCCCAGCACACCCAGGCCTATACGAAGTTCTAATTCTGGCCACGCCTAACCCATTATCCCTAAATGCTATTAACCCTATAACATGTCTACATCCCTACCCTATTCTGACCCTCACCAACTGATCCCCACCTGGTGCCACCTTCACCATGTTTTAACCTAAGGATTAATTACCACCTATATGTGCCTCAACCCCTTTAACAATACGCACCACATCAGTACATGAAAAGAGCCAATTCCAGCAGCCCCGCAGTTGTTTCAGAAACCATTCTGCAGCCCCGCAGTTGCTTCAGAATCCATCCTCCATCCCTGCAATTGTTGCAGAATCCATCCTCTGCTGAGTCATTCCAAAGCCATCGGCCAGCACACAAGCAAAAATACAGATTGTTTAAAAGAGTTGTATGGTCGCCCATATTATATAAAACAAATCTGAATGGCTAATCACATATAAACTATAACAATACAAAAAATTAAAAGTACTCTCATACCACTGAATCCCATAGCACACTATCACAAAACTACAAATGTTCAGCTCCCCTGCACTCCTGATCCAAGTCTTAATGTCCTGCTAGAAGCCAAATTAGATAGGATCCTCAACATTTCATGGGAAAAGTTTTTCTACAAGGTAGGCCAGCTGCAAAAAAGGCTTATTTCCTAGGACCCATTAAATGGAAACATTTAAAAAAGGGATATGAACCCAACCTATCCAACCTAGTGGGATGGGTAAATGTCTCCAGAGAAAGTCTATTCTATAAAATAACTGGGGTCTGTGATCTACAGGGCTTTAAAAATGCTAAACAGCACCTTGAATTGAAACTGCAAACTGCAGAGCACCCAGCGCAATGCATGTTTCCTCATTCTGGGTCGTTGACATTTCTAGGTAGTCTTTGAGGGACTACCTTCAAGGGAGACAAAACAGACTATGTTGAAGTGGTCCAGGGCACAGCGTCATGGTTCAGAAATGGGTGTGATTTGTGCACAAGATGAATTTGTGCAAAAGCCCAGTCTTTGGATGTCTTTGAGAAGAAACCATAAGATTGGGTAGAATCCTAAATTGCATCTCATCTCAATTCACAGGAATGTCACTCCTTCAAGGGTTAAAGATAGTAACTCTCTAGATCTGGAAGACCCAAGAACGAGAGCTATTTCATCATGCTAAAATTGAATCATTTCCAGTTCTTCCCCATTCAAGCTTGCAAAGCCTCCAGGTAAGCAACTGAATGGTATCACCTTTCTAACTTAGGATATCAGATATAATGATGATAATGCATCCAGTTCCATTAAATAACCTTTTTCATGGGCTTCATATAGATGTTAAGTTAAAAGAGATGGAAGCACTGAGCCCTGAGGTACACCCTCCCCCCCAAAAAAGGTGCCTCAAGCTTGAAAATAAATGGTCATGAAGGAAGGCAGACAAAGTGCATCCCCACGTCCAACCACCTAAGTCGGTTTATAAATATAAGATGATTGATGATATTGAGTACAACCAAAAGATTCAAAAAGGCTAAGATAAATTTACCACTACCCCTTTTGAACCCTCCAGAGGCCACCTACAATAATAACCATTCCATCTTAGAAGTAGAGTCTGGTCTATTACATCCAAATAAAATGTTTTATAACCAACTCTTTCTACAATTGTTCAAATGTGCCCAATAGATATGAAGAAGGAACTTCTCTTCATCTTTAAAAGCAAAATATTCTTTCAAAGCTATGCACAACCCTAATTTTTAATTTCTCATAAAGCCATCACAGTTTTTGACGGTCTGTGTCTAATGAAAATAGGTTTGCAACTTGCAATTGTCTCCTACTAATTCTTCTGTATCAACCGTAATAACAGTGCTTACTTTTCTATTGTATGTCCTACATTCTGGATCCCATTACTACTTCTTATTTTATTTTTGTCTTCTCATTCTTGCCATGAAAAAGTCAATACAATTCAGTGGCTTTCAGTTTATAAAATTGCTGATATATACAACAGAACTGTGCTTTGATTCAAAGATCTGAAGTCATAAAAAGTATTCCCCTATCACTTTATGTCTAAAAGCTATAAAATAACACCTTTAAGCTACAGTGTGACAAATTGAAGCTTTCTTAGACAGTCACATTAATTCCACAATTGGGATAAGGAATGTGCAGTGTTGAGAGGGCAGGAGATATGTAGTGTTACTTAAGTCTATATGAATGAGGTTTCTTTAAAATTACCCAATTCATACAACTATTGTTACTAAGTGCAGTTTAAACTATTCAGTTGCATTAAATAATTTTAAGCTTAGTATACTTATTGAATGGTTGACTAATGTAACTACTGACAAATGTGTTGAAATAGTTTCATATTCAAGTACTAAGTAAAGTTTTGTGAAAGTTTTTTTTACTTTATTAACTTTAACACAAATCATATTTAGAATTATGTGGCTAGGTCTACTTGAGCCCCTCGAATCTATAGTGATTCCATTTCTGACTCTCAATGGGACTGTGCTTCTTGATTTGAGATTTGTGAGCAATCTGGAGATCGTCTTGAATTCTTCCACTTGAATAGCAGGGAGAACCTGTGGCCAAAAGATCATTTGAATTGGTTTTGCCATTTCTTGGACTGGGAGACACTTCAGACATTCATTCATGCCCAATTATAGTTGGATTATTGTAATATGAGGTAGCATGAGGTAGCACTTTCATTTTCCTATTTAGTTTTTCAATCTACTGTCAAATTGTGCATATATGTAAGAGTAGAATATCTAGAAGGCTAAAACTGAGAGACAATTCTTTTTGGGCTGCTTGGAAGCATTATAACTGAAACTGAAACAAAATATTTCCTGCATCAATTACAAAAAGAATGAACAAACTATTAATTCATTTCAATGCTTCAGCAAGATATCATCGGAAAACAACAGCAGCCAAGTTTTGGTAGATGGAACATAACTTGAAGCACAAAAATAATTATTTGTAGCTCTTTACTTTTTTTCAAAATGCGGGCCTTTGCTTCTGTAAAGAAATATTTCCAAACACCCTGAAAAAGAAGACCAGCATATAATTGAGACATTTATTAAAGTTCTTGGACTATTTTCCTCTTCCTGACAGCTGGCAATAACACAGGGCTCTTCATCAAGAAATATTTCTTCAGCAGAGAGTGTCAGAGGTGTCTAGTAGCAAGGAAGACAGTATGACTGAAACTCAGTTTCTGTTAATTCACCCTTAGGGCCATCAGGATCAATGGGAATGAAATTTCTCTTGGTTACAACATTCACTGACCCACTACATTTAAAGTTATTATTTTATAGTTAAAACAAGAGTTAATGTAATATTGCAGTTATTCAATTTGGGATATATAATAAATTGTCATTTGTGTACAAAAATAGAATACCGTCAAACAGTGTTGTAATGTTTGTAAGCTTTCTCAGTCAGTGAGGAAAAAACTTTGCACTAATTTATGTAGTGTTGCCTATAAACCCCTCACATCCCAGACATAAACTGTTTCAACTCCTACCCTCAAAATGATGCTATAGAGCACTGCACACCAGAACAACTAGACACAAGGACAGTTTTTCCCCGAATGCCATCACTCTGCTAAACAAATAATTCCCTCAACACTGTCCAACTATTTACAAAGTCTGAGCTACTATTACTATTAATCTTCTCATCACTTCTTATTACCCATCCCCTGCCACTTGTGACTGTATGATTGGAACTTTGGTGCTTGTATTCTTACCATTTATATTGAATGTTTCCTAGTATGATTTGATTGTTTATTGCACCCTATGACTATCATTAAGTGTCGTACCTTATGATTCTTGACTCTTGATGAATGTATCTTTTCTTTTATGTACACTGAGAGCATTTGCACCAAGACAAATTCCTTGTGTGTCCAATTACACTTGGCCAATAAAGAATTCTATTCTATTCTATTCTATTCTATTCTATTCTATTCTATTCTATTCTATTCTATTCTATTCTATTCAACTACTTCTGTATAAATATGTACTTCTTAGTTACCTATTAAAATGTACTTTTTGAAATTTTTGAAAGAAAAGGACCAGGGAAGACATGATACCAATATTTGAGGGCTGCCACAGAGAGGAAGGGATCAATCTATTTTCTAAAGTACCTGAAGGCCAGACAAGGAATAACGGGTGGAAACTGAACAAGGAGAGATTCAACCTGGAAATAAGGATAAATTTTCTGACAATGAGAACAATCAACCAATGCAACAGCTTGCCTTCCGAAGTTCTGGGAGCTTCATCAAGAGATTGAACTGTTGTTTGTCAGAAATGGTGTAGGCCTCCTACTTGGGGAGGACTAAATGACCTACAAGATCCCTTCCAACTCTGTTAATCTGTTAAATTAAAGTAACTATTAATCAATAACATCATTCAAGCCATATACCAGCTAAGGGGTAATACATGTTGGAAAAATATTCTTTAATTTTGGTGTTTTGATGTCTACAGAAGCTGCACACACAGTAACAGTAAGTTCTGTAGCAAAATGTTAGTTGAAATATGTTTCTAGAATTTTAAATGAGAAAGGCATCTTATAAATTACAATACAACTGAGACGCATTGTTTAAATATGCAATGTGAACACAAAAGAGTATAATAAAATCTTTAAAATAAGAGACTGCCAAGGATGGCAGACCTTTGTATTTTATTTGATTTGGAAGAGAGATGAAATTTGTTTTGCCCAATCATCTTTCAATACAGTATGGCAATGAAAAAAAGTGCTTCATATGTCCAGGCCTACAGCTATGAGAAAAACTAATCTTAAGTTGTAGGTCAGCATGATTTCCCCCCTTATTTCATATAAAAATATTGACAATTCTGCAAGCTGAAAGTATTCTTAGTCTAGATGGAGCTCTTTAAAATGTATAATAAATATATTTATAACGATAAATATATCTTTAAAATGTATAATTTCATCATTTCATTTCATACATTTCATTGTTTCTTCATAGAGTGTTTTATTCATTTTTAATCCTTAGTTTGATGTTTTGATCCTGGTATTGTTCTTCTTTCTGTTCCAATCATGAAATGAGTATTTCCTAAGGCCCTGCAATCTGTACCTTTTCCTCCCAATCTCTTTTTTTTGTATACAACAGTATAATTAGCATTCTATTGCTCTAAAGTCAGTGGGCCTTAAACTATAAGGATATAAGGTTGTCATCTGATTCCACTTAGTTCAAAATAAATACATATTGCAGCTAGAAATTCTCACCAAAGTGAATTGAAATGATTTTTACTGGTTTACTGGAGGATGAAAGTTCTCTTCAGATTTTTTTTTAAATTTATGAGAAGAGGGGAGCAAGGAATGTATGCCCCAAGCCCAAACTCAGCCTATCCAACTTTCTTATGTGGATGGAAATACAGATGGAAAGCCAACTATAATTGCATTCAGCTGAATGAAGATGCAGAAAATTGCACAAATGGAAATTCTGGCTGTGCAGCATTCCTGATCATATAAATCATTGTTACTGTGATGAGTTAAATGAGGTGCAGATAGATTGCAAAATCTTCCCACAAGAAGGTAGAACAGGAACTTTCAAACTTTATTTCAAGTATTATACATATGTACATCATACATACATACATACATACATACATACATACATACATACATCATACATACATATATATCTGTGTATATGTACACATCAGACATAATCATTGAAGAGATTTACAATATCTCTCTTCATTCTAGTATGGATCGCAAATTCTTCTTTCAGAGAATATTCACAGAAAGTTCTAATTGAAATTACTCTGAGATTTTTCTATAGTTCTGGAAAAAAATGAAAGAAAATATTAAGGATCACAAACTATTGTTCCAAAATCATCTGTGCATAATATTCTGAGCAATAGTTGTAGGAAAAATTGCCTCTTGCTTTGGTGAATATTTTATGAGGGCAGATAAGGCCAAAAACCATTAAAAAAAATTCAAGTACATTTGTATAATTTGGCCAAGCTCACCAAACACTGACATAAGCATATCATGGTATTTTATTTTCAAGCCACTGCTAAGATTAACACACCTATTTTGTTTGTAAAAAAAATATCCTAAAAACATGGAAAATTTGGCTGAAAATTTTGGGCCCTTCTCCCTCAGGGATGTCAAAGTCACTTCAGGCCTGAAACCTGAAACATTACTAAAACATGTGAGGTTTCCTAGGACACAAAACAAAGTTTTCATATATAATAAATATATAAAATCAGGAAGGGATTGAAGCAGATTTAAATTCCCATGCTATAACTTAGACCATACTAGACTCTTATGAAAATAGAATTTAATCTATCAGAATTGTATATATACTGTCTACCTTCCCTTAAGATCTCAAAGAGAAAGATAGAAAATGTTATTTCATTATATCAGCAGGGGGCTTGAACTCAGAGACTAAACATCCCCTTCCAGTGTTCATTCTCTGATTCAGTTAGCTGTATGATGCTCTAAACTGTAAGTACTTTAAATATATTTGATAAATGCAATTTTCAGGAAACGAATATCACGTTTACCTCATTTCTGTAATCTTGAATTACTTGTGAGATTTTTTTTTCAAATAAAATTTAAATTGTTCTTGAATTATCAAGGAACTAATTGCCAAGGGCACCTATCTGTAGAATGAATGGAATTTTATTTGTCAACCTAGATATGTGACATCCAGTCACAATAATGTTACAAATATCTCAAAGATCCATCATTCATAACAAATGAAGCAGTAGTGATAAGGAATACTTTCAATTTTAAATAATGGCCATTATAATTGTATAATATTCTTTTCAGTAGTCATGTCTAATTATGATATTACTGAAACTTGTGTAATGTTAAGCTAACAGAAAGTGCATAATGGACTTCTATTGGAATTTTTCCATTAAATTAACATTATGGACTTTTAATGGACTTCTTAATTAGAGGCTTTTATTAACAAGGATGGTGCATAACTAAAGTTAGTCTCCACATGTGCAGAAGGCTTCATTAACACACTTTGTGGGCATGATCAAAATGCTTGAGCCTACTTAAAAGTATCAAAATGATAAAGACAAGTAGCATACAAATTAAAGGTATAAACAATGTTGTTTAGTTGAGCAGATACACCCTGGTCTAAAGTCTGTTTCTATGAATGCCATTTTTTGCCTTGTTAAAATTAACAAAGTCTTGCCAGTCTAGTCAGAACATTTTCTTCTGGCTTCCTGCGGGGGGAAAGTGGCAAATAGTCTGATGCAGTATATGACACCACCTTATATTTAACCTCCATTCTCTCTGGTTTTAGTCAGTCATGCTCTTCATTAATTAGAATGAACAATGTCATGATTGTTGGTGATGAAGTTTCTTGCAGTTTCCTATAACAATTTATATTTCCAATCTTAATTGCGCAAGAATCACTTTAATGAAAGCAGGTGCATAGGCAAGGCACGTTATTCAAAATTTTATAATTGAAAAGATACCACATCAAAGGAAGAAGAAGAAGAAGAAGAAGAAGAAGAAGAAGAAGAAGAAGAAGAAGAAGAAGAAGAAGAAGAAGAAGAAGAAGAAGAAGGGCCTTGGTGGCTCAGGCTGTTAAATGCCTGCATTTAAGTTCCAGCTGCCTACAATTACTGTAGGCTCGAATCCCACCAGGCTCAAGGTTGACTCAGCCTTCCATCCTCTCGGGGTAGGTAAATTGAGGACCCAAGATTGTTGGGGGCAATAAGCTGACTTTGTAAAAATGCTGCTTAGTAATAAGCAGGCATATACAATGGAATGAAGGCTATTGCTGAGCACACTGGGTTGTATCCCAAAAATTGTAAGCCGCCCTGAGTCTTCGGAGAAGGGCGGCATATAAATCTAATTAAAAGAAGAAGAAGAAGAAGAAGAAGAAGAAGAAGAAGAAGAAGAAGAAGAAGAAGGAGAAGGAGAAGGAGAAGGAGAAGGAGAAGGAGAAGGAGAAGGAGAAGGAGAAGGAGAAGGAGAAGAAGAAGATACCTCAGGTTTCGTATATAGGGCTTTTTGCTCTTCAGAGCTTTTCCTACTTTCCAATACAACCAGAAAAAGTTGTTTCAATATAATATGTTTCTTTTAAATCCATATTTAATTGTTCTGACTGCCATCCTGTGCCTTGTAGGAAAAAATAATTTTAAGGACTGCAGCCAAAAGTTGTTTCTAAAAATATTACTAGAATATGATCCATTCCATTCCATTCTAATATGCTTTTGTTCATTTGACTAGTCACCATGTAAGTGGTAACTTCAACTTGGATAATTTTCCACTGGTTGAAAAGACCAATGCTGAAATATCATCAAGTATGTCCCTTAGCTAAGATAGGAAAATGCTGGACTGGAAAGGAGAATCATCGAAAGACTCTGTGGCAGATCTCTTTTTCCAAAGGTTCCTCATTATAAGAAAATAGCTTAGTCAGTCTCAATCCCCTGACCTCCCCAAGTCAGTCTAGTCTGGCTAGTTGAAGATTTTTTAGCTCTTCCATTGGACTCCTTCCTACAATCTAGCTTCAAAAAATTGAAACATGCTGTAAATCCTCTTTCCCAAAGCTCCAAAATACAGAATGTAATCCTTACGACAGTTGCTAGAGTACCTATGTAACCATGTACATCTGGAATGTGAAATCTTTCAATGTGAAATTACCTTATAAAACCCAAGCAGCCAATCCGTAGATACTATATGAAATGGCATTGAGAAAATGGAAATAAAGGGGAAACAATGTAAGACCGAATCAGAAATTTCATAAACCCTTTTTCTAACCACCCTAAACACATATTCTGGTTGTCTTCAGTTCTGCCTTTACTTCGGAGAAACTTTTGGAGAAATAAAAGCTGAAGCCTATCTATTCAGGTCTGTCACAATGGGGTGCATTTGTCACTTAGTTTAGGAGTCATATTAAAACAAGGAGTTTATTACTACATAACAGAAGATAACTGAATAAAACCTATGCATAGATTGAAGTTTTTGAACTTTCTTTAAGAAAGAATTGTGGGCCCTTTTAAAGGAGGACTTCTTTGGGTACCATGTCTAATCAAGCTGTCCTATTAGGAATGGCTATTGAGAAAAGCAATCACAAACTGGTTAGATTTCTCTGGCCATTTCTAGCAGGATATGGATATGGGCAGAAAAATCTCATCCTATATATATTTACCTTTATTGCAGACATGGCTCAAAAATCACGCAATACTTTTCACCTTTTATCCTATTTACCATTCGGGGAATTAAGAGATATAACAGCAATAAAAATATACAAACATCCTTGGCCACTCTCCTTTACTTTCTCATGAATGGAAGATACTAAGGTTAGAAGAGCCTTATGCCTGTTCATTACAGGAAGAGGCTTCCATACTAGAGGTGGTATTCAGCAGGTTCTGACCAGTTCTGAAGAACTGGTAGCGGAAATTTTGAGTAGTTCGAAGAACTGGCAAATACCTCCTCTGATTGGAGATTTTACAGTGTCCTTCCCCTGCCACGCCCAAGTCACTCCCACAGAACTGGCAGTAAAAAAATTTGAATCCCACCACTGTTCCATACCTTCTGTCCAGTCATTATAAAGGTAGAAAATCTTTTTTTTCTTAGTCCAACCTATCTCACAATTGTGATTGTTGAAAAATGGATGAGGGAGTGATGTATATGCTATCTGTGTCCTGAAGAAAAGTTAGGCTATCAAGCAATAAATCACACAAACAAATCAAGACTTAGAGAAGCAGAGGCTATACTATAGCATGTAATTTTCTTGATATGATACTTGGCTTTTGGCATCTTAAGCATCTATCTCTAGATATACCTAAATGCTTGCTTCTACTCTTCTATGTATGATTGCTGGATACAAATTGTAGTGAATATATTGGAAGTTTCCAATGAAAATAATTTCAACATTCTTCTTATACTCTACTTCTCAAGTTTATATATGCCTTCTTTTCTAGGTAGGTAGGCACACTTTTCAATAATGTGTTAGTTAACAGTTAGCCACCATTTTTATTTGCTGGAATGCTCGGAGAATTTGCTGTATAGAATCTGGAAGCATTTATAGAGTTAAATATAAACTAGAAACTTTAAATGGAGGATAAAATATTTCCTTCACAAATTGCTAGAAGAAAATATATATAACAAAAGTAATGTAATAGAAATGATTGTCAAATTATACAAAAAATGTATAATTAGTGAACAAATTTGCCCATCACCTTTGCTTACTGCCCTGGAAATCAGGGTTTTCAGGAAGCAGGAATTTTCAAAATCAAGACTTTTAGAATGTAATCCCATATGATTTATCTTGAGTATAAATATTGGGAAACACAGGCTCTTCATTTTGAGAGTTTTGTTTCCTAGATCACTGGACAATTTTTTTTTATGCCTTTGAAATTTATTCCTACATAGAGACAGTTGTCAAAATATAGGCAAAAGTAAACAAATACATGGCATAGATTAAGTAATTCTAGATTAAAGTGCAGATGATGACCATATAATGAATATGAATATTATAGTTCAGAATAACCTCATAAAATATGTAATTTATTCCTCAAATGAGGCAAAACTTGTGGTTTCAACCACAACAGATTTTCCCTTTACATCTATTTTTAAAGCATTATATTTCACCATATTTATATGAGCAAAGACCAATCTCAAAGGGACAGGAGTGGATACTTTGAAAAGTTGCAGAATAGGAACGGCCAACTTAAATCAAATATTTTATACTGGCTTTAACCATAAGAAGAATTAAAGTATCAGTCTATCCAATGTATATAATTATGTGCATTCTGCATCATCTCTGCTATTAGCTCAGCATCATTCAACAGAGTACATGAAGAATAAAGCATACAAAACCTTTCCAAAACAAGCTCATTCATCTGGCCTTTTCTAGAAATGACAAAAACAGCTGTTAAAATTAATTTTTTTTAAAAAAGTATGCTTACCTCTGTGGAAGAAGCAGGTTATTTTTTATGTGCTACACATACAGTATTTTCTAGGAACTGAAAATCTGATTAGAATGTGCTAATGGATGCTGCGATTCATATGTATGGTGAAGTGGGTGAGCGAACACATCTAATATCCGTGATAATTTTTTCAAGTGTTATTTAGCCAGAAGAAAAAAATGCGGAGCTAGGGAAGATGAATAGTTTTAATTTTATCTTGGTTATACTTTTAGTCAAAGACTTACTGGTAGTAAGATTTCTTATTGTCAGGCACAGTCCACTGAAAAGTTGGACTTTTATATGTTTTCATTTTTTTACATCTAGTTGTTTGCAACAAAAAATCCCTTTGAAATCCCTAAGAAAAATCCTGAAAAATCCCTAAGAGAACTATCTGAAAGTTGAGTCATGCCAACTGGATTTATATTTCTTGTTGGTTTAAGACAGTTCGCTGCTCATCCAAACAGCTTTATCAATCAGATCAAGTTAGTTAGGCAGATAAAGCTGTTTGGATGAGCAGTGAAACATTTCAAACCGACAAGAAATATAAGTCCAATTGCCACGTTTCAACTTTCAGACAACTTTACCTGGATGACTAAGAATCTTCATCATCATAAGAGAACTCCTTGCCTAAATTAATTCATTAATTAAAGGTGTATCTTTAATTAAATCCCAGTTTTCTCTTTCATAGGGGGAAATTGTTTCTTTATATTTTGAAAGACATGCTGCTATTGGAGGGAGGAAGAAAAAAAAGATTGTTATTTCCTCCTCAGCATTTTGACAGTATAGTTTTTAAGAATATGTTGAGATAATCTGCCATTCTTAGAAACTTTTGGCCCCTTAAAGATCCCAAAGTGAGTGATGTTCAACATTTCAAGCTTTTTTCCATAGAAGATTAATGGGGAAAGTGGGTCCCTAAAATTACCCCCAAATAAATAAATACTATAATTCCCAAATAATCAGGTACCCCAAAATCCCAACATGTTAAAAACAGGTCATCTCATGTTACTATATCACCATGTACCACATCCCTGAAGCAATAGAGAAAATTATAAGGTGTTTACCTTTGCTCTCCTCCATGTTTTTATACTTAGCAGGAGTTTTTATACCATTGGAATGCTTTCAATATGTTTTCTAGAAAATTGTTTTGAATTTGTTTTTGTTATGCTGATTTTGATATGCAATCAAGATGAAAAATTTAATTAAGAAATAAATATTGTGATTTTAAGCAAAATCGGGAAATCACTTTACATGTATTTCACGAGAAGTCTGTATTTTAAAAAAAAGTCAGTAAAGCTCCCTAAAAAGTTTTCTATACTTAATGAATACTTAATGAACTGCAATAGCAGTTTTTATAATTCAGCAGATCAGCGCTATGCTTTAATTTTATAGACAAAATCTCCTACTAGCTTGAGACCTTTGTTGTGTTTTTGTGCAGTATTCTTGGGGGAGTGATTAGAAACTTAATCAAAGTACTTAACTAATTTTGTCATGCTAATCCTTCTAATATTTGGAATACAAACCTGTGATTGGCCAATTAAAATATATAGTAAATAAAGAAATGAATATTTTCATGTTTCTGATTATTTGTCAACACTTGTTATCCTTTGGCTTATGTCAGTTACCATTGGGGAACTAAAAAGTGATGAGAGAATTGAAAAAGCTCCACTCTGTGAACTTGAAATGAGTAGCAGTCCTATCAAGTACTAGGCTGCAGCCAAATCAAGCAAACCTATCACTCCTGTCTGCAGTTTAATTTCTTGGTCATAGATTTTAGTCTCCCAAACCTACTTTTCTATTCCATGTCTTTACTGCCAAAAAATCATAGCAAATCCATTGTTTCATCTATGATGACATTTTCCTTCAATCTATTATTTCTTGGCTCTTACTGTTTTGAATGACATTTTTCAAACTGCTATTTTCAGCTCCATTAATTCATTCACTTGATTCAGTTCTATTAATGCAATCAAGGGCAGAACCGAAAAAAATCATCAAATGATTCAGAGGGCAGATTGTGCAAAGAAGTAGAAGAAACGGTAGATCATATTCTCAGTTGGTGCAAGAAGATTGCACAAACTGATTAAAAATAGTGACAATTGCCAAAGTGATTCACTGATATATCTGTAAAAATAATTTGCCAATAATAATTTTTAAAAATGGTGGGAACATACAGATGAAAAAATAATAAAAATGGGCAGGTTAAAATATTGTGTGATTTACAAATATAAACTGATTATTAATATAAGGCAGACCAAATTTAACCATGATTGAAAAGAAGAAAGTTTGGATAATTGATGTGACAAATTCAGAAGATAGTAGAACAAAGAATAGAATAAACACAAAATTGGAGATCAGAAAGTATTACTATACCAACAACAACAACAACAAAACCCCATGGACAGCATTTAGAAAATCTGCAAAATTTCTATTTGTCAATTGCAAAATGCCACCCTGCTTTTATATATATACATCAAAACATCGCAACTTGCTAGGTTTTTGAAAGAACTTTATATTATGAATGTCAATGCCAGCTAAAGAGTTAGCAGCTGTGATTTGACATTTTTGTGTAAATAACAATAAGGAAGAGGAAAAGGAGGAGGAGGAGGAGGAGAGGAAGAAGAAGAAGAAGAAGAAGAAGAAGAAGAAGAAGAAGAAGAAGAAGAAGAAGAAGAAGAAGAAGAAGAAGAAGAAGACTGACATAGCATTTATTGGAATGAAGAAAGTCTGTTCATTGGCAGTAGTATTCTGGGTGATGCAAGGATTAGTGAAAATAATTATGAAATATCGGAGCTTGCGGATTCCGGTTGAATACTTATGAAAAAAGAGATCTGTTGTTATTAATTGGAGCACTTGAAGCAATACACAAAGGACTTTCTCAATATTTTGAAATTTATGAGAACTATACACTCTACTTTTATCAAAAGAAAAAACAAAAAAGTGCCCATCTACAGGTGAATAAAAATACCAAATCCAGCCTAAACAACTGTGCAATAAACTATAATAATAACCAAATACAGACACCTGCAAATTGAAATAGAATGTCTGTGGCAAAAAAGCAAGTAGTAGTAATAGGCAGCTTGGGTACAATGACAAAATAACTGGAGCACAACTGGAACACCATCAGCATTGACAAATTCACCATTAGTCAATTGCAAAAGGCAGCTTTGCTTGGAACAAATTACATCTTGCAACAATATATATAAAACTTCCACATCTGTCTATCCCAGATCCTTGGGAAGAACTTGATAGATGAACAAAACTGCCAAATCCAGTCAGAACATCTGGCTGACTGTGCAATGAACCATAATAATAACAGGAAGAAATTGAGAGATCTGATGTACATTTTGGTCTTTAATTTTCTTTCCACATTTCCTAATTACAAGGAAAGTTGAATTTAGCTAGTTAAACAAAACTGTAGTTGATTTGTTAGAATGTTCTTATACTTTCAATGAACTAAATTTAATTTTAAAATATATTAAGTTTTAAAATATATTAAGTTTTCCTGGCTTTATTCTGTAACAGGTTTTAGTTGTTACTGTTATTCTTAATTTCCCACTTTAAAAACCAACAATTCTAAATTTTTTGAATAATAATTATAAATTAAAATTGCAAGTTACTTCTTCAATCTATCTCTAAAACTGTACAATATTATGATAATTGTAAAAACCTTTTTATGTAATTATTTCTATTTGATTGTATGATAATTTGCAGTATTGCCAGTTATTGATCATACTTACAATATTTTAGACTATATGCTCCTTCACTGCATTTTAAATCTTCCTACTTCTTCCAATGACTATGTTTATTTATATAATGGTGCATTCATATATCTGACAGCTAGTTCATCATTATGTAAATTTGTTGCCTTAAAAACATAGAGAAAATCCTGAATTACAGGAAGTTATTAATTAGAATGTGAAGTGGTCATTTCTTCCATTTCCACTATATCTCAGGATAATCCTTATACTCCAGCTATGTTGTTGTTAATCATACATTTCCTTTGACAGGTGAATACATTTCCTATCTGTTGGAAAAGGGATATGAGAATATCTGGAGAATTGAAATCTACCTATAACAAAGTCCAGTGAAACAGCTTTTTATAACTATATACAGAAAAGGCTAAATAGTTTACAGAGTCAACATATTGCCCAATACCCTGGGTCCCCATTTTACTGACCTTGGAAGGATGAAAGTCTGAGTCAACCTTGAGCCAGTCAGGATCGAAGTGCCGGCAGTCAGCAGAGTTAGCCTGCAGTATTGCATTCTAACCACTGTGCCACAACAGCTCAGGTAAAAGTAAAAGTAAAGGTTTCCCTTTTCCAATCATGTCCATTTCTTTGCTAAGGGATCCAGTGTTGTCTGAACACATTTCCATGGTCATGTGGTGCATTTTCATGCTTTTGAACTGCTAGGTGGGCAGGAGCTGGGGCAAGTAATGGGAACTCACCCTGTCTCATAGTGCTTGGGTCTTGAACCCAGACTATCAGCTTTCCAGCCAACCTTAGCATCTTTAATTGCTGAACAATTGTGTCCCCTTATAGAATAGACTAAAGATATATCTACCATATTAAGAGTCAGATAGCCAAGGTGCTCAGAAGACAAAACCAGAAATCTTGCAACAAGGAGAAGGTAAACTGATTCTTCCCTATGTTTCTATGTGATCTACATGGCATAGATCTGTCAAAAGATTGTGGTCAGAAGGTTGTGAGATAGTGAAAATGCAGTGCAACTAAAGCATTATTTCCAAAGCACTGAGAAACCTGGCATTATTTATTTTTGAAAAGTACTAGTAAGAGACAAACTGACATTTAAAACTAAGAATAAAGTACAATTTAATTGTAATACCAACCGCCCTGTACGAGCACACAGGCAGGGACTCCTCGGTGTGCCGTCTGCGACCCAGTGTCGTTTGACGGTAACGTGGGGGAGGACCTTCTCTGTGGCGGCTCCCGCTCTGTGGAACCAACTATCTCTGGGGCTCCGCCTGGCCCCTGACCTCCGCACTTTCCGCCACGATTTGAAAACCTGGTTGTTTGAACAGGCTGCGCTGTGCTGACTCCTCGGGGGGGGGCGTCATTTTTACAATGAAAATTATAAATGGGTTTTTAGTTTAATTTGGCTTGGTTAGTTTAATTCTATTTTATATAATTAATTTATTGTGTTGGTTTTAATTGTGAGCCGCCCCGAGTCTTTTTTGGAGAGGGGGCAG
Source organism: Naja naja (assembly GCA_009733165.1). Taxonomy (NCBI): domain Eukaryota; kingdom Metazoa; phylum Chordata; class Lepidosauria; order Squamata; family Elapidae; genus Naja; species Naja naja. The sequence continues at coordinate 258,098,257 of CM019149.1, read as the reverse complement.
CATACAAGTCAAATAAATAAACAAATAAATAAAAATAAATAATTAATTAATTTCATTAATGCAGTTCAGATAACCATCTCCATTTTTGAGATCTCTGTGCTATTCTTTTAATTTTCTTGTTAATAATTTTTGAAGTCTTAAGAAGGCTACAATTTAATAAATGCAAGAGGTAACTTTAACACTGAAGATTTTTATGGTCTTATCTAACTCTGCCTTCCCTCACATATTGGACCCCAGGCAAAGCAATGCATGGTGCTGTCCATCAAATTAATCGTCACTTTCTACACCTACACGAATCTTTCAGCAGTGACACAGAATCATGGACTGAAACATTCAAAGAGACATTAGAGATCTCAAAGTCCAAGCTTTGTCCAATTCTCTCAAAAAGACTTTTAATATAGCTGCTTTAACTGAGTTGTTCACTCAAGCTAATACATTCTATGCCCCTTCTGAATTCTCTGCAGTGCTCTAGAAAGATGGAAAAATAAACTTATACCTTTAATTTAGAATTTGAATGTAGGTCTTGAGTCATAATTTAAATGTAGAAAATGGCAGACTGATAGTTGTTTTGCCAGTTTATGCATATTGCAGAATATTTGAAACTGATATGGATCAAAAAGTGGATCTTCCACAAATATTACATGCAGGGTTCCCCCCCCCCCAAAAGACATCTTTCAAGCAAGACATGAAAGAAGAAATTGTTTTTGGAATGATTAATACATTCTGAAATAAAATCACATTAAAACACAGTATTTGGTTTTGACTATATATTATTTGCCATCAGTTTCAATATCTGGGAAATCAGAAGAGGATACAGAAGGAAAAAGGGAAGAGAAATGAATCAGAAACCGACACATTACAGAACTGCTACTTTCAGTTCAGAACTGAATTAGTCTAAGACATGTTCCATGTATGGTTGCTGTAAGAAAAAAAATTGTGCAAATCTGCATCATTTTGGCTCTAGCAAGATTTCATAGCATAGGAATTATTTTCATATTCACAGACTTTAAATCCCAGTGCTTTTAAGAAAAAGGAAAGAGCACATTGAGCTTTTCCACTGAAAACATTCGCAACATAATATTTTGTGCTCATATTTTAACAAATTAACTTATAACAAAGAGGAAAAGTTGATTATTATGTTGTATTAATATATTATTATTATTTATTATTATTTATTAAATTTATATCCCGCCTCACTTCCCCCAATGGGGAACTCGAGGTGGCGTACAAAAGGATAAAAGCAATTTCTATACAATATAAAAACAAAAACTCATTCATACCAATCCAAAACGTGCAGTCATATAAACATTCATTCACATAAACATTTGAAACATTTGCCTTTACTATTTCCTCCTAGACTTTACTTATGAATACTTTTAATTATCTGTTCATAACTATTATTAACTATTATTTTGGAATGCAGGACTGAAAACTCCATACTCAAAGACAATTGGACAAGTGAATTTCTTTATTAATATTTGTATCCTAAATATTTTCTGCATTGTCGTTGTTGTTTATTTCCAATCTTAATGGTCTCATGTACATAATTTGCCTTTTCCTTCTAATTTTTCCATATTGGGTTTATACCCTGTGATAATTGACTCTTTCATCATTTCTGTTGCACTAGAAATGTGGTAGCTGTAACTGTAAGCCAATTTGGCTCTGCTTCTGAAATCCCAATTTTTTTTATAGCTATTAGATGCAACATTACATTTATGCAATTTAGCAAACCTTTATGGGAAAAATTCCTAGCTACCCTTTTATCCATTTTTACTGAAGATGATGAAAGAGATATTTGGGTCATATCTGTAAAGAAAAAGAGTGCAAATCTTAGTACAGTATCAATACAAATGAATAGCAGTGCTAAGTCTCCAAGCTGACATCAAAAATGCTCATATGAAGGATGTCCAGACAGCCCCTGTGTACAATATGAAAAAAATGACTATGCCTCTCAAGCCATATAGTTACTGTGAGTCTATAGTCTATAGGCTGTGTTTTGGATGACTTAATTTTTTTTAAGGATTTAAAAGACTTGTCTCTTTCAGGACTCATGTATCTAGGATAGCACTGTGAAATGCTGTTCTCTCTGCATCACCAAGATCTCAAATTAAACAAGTTCACAGTTAAGGTCATATGCAGCTGAGCTTGGCTTCGTCTTATAAATAGACATATCTTTGCAGACTTAGCAGAAATGGCAATAGAAAAACTCATTCCAATCTGATCTCCAGGGCTAATCCTTTCCTGGGGATACTCTCTGTCTACCAATTGCAATCATATCAGACACTACAGAGGAAACAGGAACTTTCAAAATCTGAAATTAGAAAGTTTCAAGTATCCATAAGAAATAAGAAGAATCTTGCTGGTTCTACTTAATTCAGGATTCTGTGTCACATTGGTGAACCTGATGCATTTGAGATTCATACACATAGGACATGATGGTAAGATGTATTGTATTCTAGAAAAGACACAACATCATCAGGACTTTCAAAATTAATAGTTAATTGTGAGTGGATTTTGTGATGGTAATAGGTAAGTAGGTCGGTTAGGTACACAGATAGGTAGGCAAGCAGGATGACAGGCAGGCAGGCCTATGCTTTGGGAAAATGTTCATGATTCTTGCACACCAGCCTAAAGCACTTAGTTGGGACTATATTGTGTTTGGCTTCTAGGGAAAAAGAAATACTTTTACAAAGTTTGTAACTCATATACTATAGAAGAATCATGCCCCCAAAGATAAAACCTAAGTGAATTGCTAAAGTCATTTTGCTCATTATCTTTCCTAATGGGAAAAATGCCCATATTTTTGGTCCTAGCCATATTCTATATTGTTTAGAACCACAAAATGAGGGCTGGCAGATACTGTAACCTGCACCCACAAATGTTTGTATTACTGTCTTAGATATTAGTTAGGGGTCTATAGAAGAAAGAACAACAGACACATAAGACACATAAAGAGATTGACAGGCACATAAAAATCTGCATTAGCTAAGGAAGAAATTCTTTCTATATAAATTGGGTGATCAAATTATATTAATAAATTATAAGTGATTCTTGCATGACTACTGTTTAGAAAAAGTTGCATAAATATAAACTTAATTCAGATTGAACTCTAGTCTGGAATCTGAAATCCCAAAAGGAATTTTAACCTTTGCCCTCCTCCGGTTCTAATACATTTCCTTGGAGATAAAATTTCTCCAAAGTGATGACCCTCATATAGCGGTTTCAGTCTTCTATAAACTTTTGAAAACTGAATTATTCTGGAGAGCCTATGATTAGCAACAGAATAATCAGGACTGTTTGATTTTATGGTATATTTTTGGGGCACTGTTGGTAGTGGTAGTGATTGAGGATGCGCACACACACACACACACACATATTCTGAAATTATATAATTTATTAATCCCTGCAGTTCCTGTTACCATTGTTAAACAAGGATTGTGGTCATTATTGGAGTCCATCCTTTAAGTTCTTTTCATTTTTCAACAACCAAAAGCAATGGGAAAACCAACTGGAAATTGCAAGTTCCATGCAGTTTGCAAGCAGGCCAGCTGGCTGATAGGCCAGATGGAAGAGAAATGAGGGGGTGCAGGGATGATGGGTATGAGTGCAGCAGGATTTGATGTGACTGGTGCCAGTGGGGAAGAATACATGAGGGTGCATGATGGCTGGGGCCATACAAATGGTCAGATGTAGCTTGAGAGCATCAAGGTTTGGTGAGTGTCTGCAGGTGAGGGAGACCCAAGCAATCTTCCCTGCTGGCTTCTCCATTGATTTTTCCTGTGGAAAGCCAGCAAAAAAAATCCCCAATCACAATCATGTGACCATGGAATGCTGCAACTATCATAAATGGAAGCCAGTTACCAGTGTCCAGTTCACAATCACATAACTATAGTGGAGGTGGAATGGCTGGGACCTCAAGGATCAGTTGTAAACATCCTCCCCCTCTTGTTCAGCAGCATCATAACTCTGAACAGTTGTTGAACAACTGATCATTAACTGAGTAATATATTTAATTATTTATTTTGTTTTCTCTGTTACACGTAATTATTTATAAACCTCTATGAGCCTATGTGATTATGACAGGTATAAATTGGTTAAATCTCTGTGTGTATTGTTAATGTAAAGTTGCAGGTAGGAATGACTGAGAAATAGAACTATATATATAAATGGGAGAAGGATTTTTAAATATTTAAATACATTATTCATTTAATTTATTAAATGATAAATGGAGAAGAAAAGTCAAAAAAGAGAAGCAAGAGATGTGAGAAGGAGAGAAAAAAACCTTCCATTCAGGAAGTTTTGTGTGTGCGTGTGGTATTCAGCTTTGTTCGGGTATTTTCCCATGTCATTATAGTTGTGCTTTTAAAGTTATAGCGACGTTTCAGCAGAATCTCATCTGCCATCATCAGGCTTGTGTATTGGGTTCGTCTGTGTGTCAGGCTTTCACAGCTGTTTCAGTTTTAAATTTGGTGCTAGCCTCGTGCTGTGTTAGAATGGTTTTTTCTTCATCCTGATTGGTTGGGAGTCTTGGTCTGTGTTTATTGGTCTTGGAGTTTGCTGTGTTCTGCTTGATTGGTGTTTCTAATATCTTTTGTCTGTTTTGTAGCATTTTTGTCTTGATTGGCTGGCAACGTTGTGTTTCCTGTATTGGGGTTTTTTAGTGTGGCTTGGCTTTGGGTGAATGGCTGGCTATCATTTATTAGGAAGCTAGGTTTCATCTGGGTAGCTGGTTGGGGAGTGTTTGAGCTGGAGGTATCGGGGGGGGGTCTGTTTGTGCCCAGGTGTTTCCTTGGCTTGTGGTGTGGAGATTTTTTTGTTTGTGAGTGCAGGCTTCCAGATAGTTGACAGTGGTGGAGTCATCTCTTATATTCATGCTTTCAGGTCTTTTTTCAATCTCTATGGATTCTGATAATTCTGTAGCTGGGGTTTTCTATAGTGGGTAAGGTTTTGGTGCCATTGAAGTTAATGCTATGACCTGTGGCTTTCATGTGTTGGACTAGTGAGGAAGTGTGTTCCAGCTTTTTTACTGCATTTTTCCTCACTAGTCCAACACATGAAAGCAACAAAATCCCAGCTATCACTATTCCTGCCTCCCTATCCCTCAGCACCATTGTGGCAACACTGAAGCCTCCAAGATGGTCTCAGTCAGGCCAGCTTCAGAGTTGACAGAACAACATGTCATCATGAGTTTGACACCCCTGCATCAGAGGATAAAGGTGGCTTGGAGTGGAGTGGGTGACAAAGTTCTCCAAGTCATTCTTATACAAAGACCATAATTATTCAATAATGCTTTTTGTATTTCTCCACTTCAGCATGGGTGAGCATTGAAGTCCCCACATCTTAAAATTGTGATGTTTGAGAAACACTGTGAATTGAAAACTCACTTGGACCATTCAGGCATCACTTGATTAAGTTGGGCAGCTATAGAAATATAATAAATAATTTTTTAAAAAAAAATAAACCAATCTTTTGTTAGTGTGAGAATGTAGCTTGATTGAAACCAAATCAGGCCGAAGATTCATAAGCAGGTTAAGCTGCTTCTGCTTGGCCTTAGTCTGCTTGGTTCAACTCAATTAGCCACTTGCAGCCAGTTGCATTTTCTCTGCATAATGGATATATATTCATAATAGGCTTCTGCTGACAACATCTCCCTCTAACTTTCGTAATTTCATGCCAGGCTAGTTTTAGAGCATAGGTTTTTCACAGCCGTTATCGATCATGTGTTTGTTCACTTCCATGACTACAATAGTTTTGAAAGAAGTCCAAAAATAGCTTTTTCAAAAGTCAAGATGTTGGAGACAATATCAATGGCTTATATTATATTATGGATATTTCTTGCCTTTGTATGAAGCTAATAAAGCAATGGTCAAGAAGCAGAGCCAGATTTTTCTCTTTCTTTTCCCATCCAAGTACAAAGTCATTAAATCACCCTCATTATTCAGAACATTCAAGAAGTTTTCTTTATAGTTTCCTCAAAGGCAGGAAGTAAAGCATTGGTGTGGCCAAAGTGTATCATTTTTCACTACATTCAAAGAACTGGAATCTGTTTGAACAGATATTAGTTTCACTTATTTATTTTCTGACATTAGTTTTAGAGTAATACCCCACTTCATGCTAAAGGAGCCCAAAGTTCACTAATGAGAACAATAAAATTGCAATAAAATAATCTGATAAAACAATAAAAAGGCAATCATAAAAATAGCAAAAAATAAATATTTAATGATTTTTGAAAGGCAGCCCAAAAAAATCAGCTTCATCCTAGAATAGTTCTTACTTGTAGATAGCCAGATAAACAACTATATAAAGGTAAAGGAAAAGATTTCCCCTGTCCAGTCATGTCTGATTCTAGGAATTGGTGTTTGACTCTGTTTCTTAGCCAATGGAAACATGTTGTCCAAAGAAATTTCTGTAGTCATGTGGCCAGCTGGACTATACACCGTGTTCTGTTTACCTGTTATATAGAAACTGAAGTGGTACCTATTTATTTACTCACATTTCCATGCTTCTGAACTGCTAGGTAGGCAGGAGCTGGGGCAAGTAAGTAATGGGAGATTTTTGTCTGATAAGCTAAGTGTCTTTAACCAAGTTGCTGTATCCCCATCAACATTTACATTATTTATTATATTTATTTATTTATTATTATTATATTTATTTATTATATTTATCCTGAGGTAATCTGGATCTTAACTGATCAATGTGCCTGCTCCAGAGGACACCATCCTCTGTTTGTACCCTGTAAGACCTGGGGCCTGTGATTTGAGTCCTTAGTGGCTCAGGCTGTTAAATGCCTGCTCTTAAGATCCAGCTGTCTACAATTACTGTAGGCTCAAATCCCACCAGGCTCAAGGTTGACTCAGCCTTCCATCCTCTCAGGGTAGGTAAATTGAGGACCCAAAATTGTTGGGGGCAATAAGCTGACTTTGTAAAAATGCCGCTTAGTAATAAGCAGGCATATACAATAGAATGAAGGCTATTGCTGAGCGCATTGGGTTGTGCTCCAAAATTGTAAGCGCCTGAGTCTTCGGAGAAGGGTGGCATATAAATGTAATTAAAAAAAAATCAAAATTATATTTCATGGACTTCTTCATCTGCTAGGACTCAGTATAATATTGATTTTCCTCATTTTGAAGAAAAAACCTTTGGAGAAGCTTACTGTTGGAGGAGCTTACCATAGATCTGAGGAGCTTACTGTTAAGTTTGCATGAAGAGACAGATACGGAGTGCTTCAAGCTCTTTTGTTTATTAGTGACTACAGCTCAGAACGGACCTGATTGGCTTTGCTGCGGCTGCTACTTATACCCGGCAGCCGCAGCTGACAGCCAATCAGAGTGCAGGGTTTTCCCGCACTTTCTAAACCAATCATTTCCAACACTTTACAAGAACAATTCAAACTTAACCAATGATTTCAAACCTGCATACATAACACGCCTCCCCACTAGGTTCAGTCCATACTCAAACCACAATCTATCTAATGTATTCTTTTAAATAGGTGGGGCTCCTACATGTACATTGAGACCTACGTGGTTCAGATGTTTTAAGATTCTCACCTTGTGAGAGAGGAAATGTGTCTGCTGACATTTCCTTACTTGGACTTCTAGTAATGGTAGAACCTGTTTGGTTACTACAACCTGGTCTCTCCTCCCAATCCATCTCCAACCCAATGTCAGCACCTAAGTCAGGTAGTGATGTGCATTCTTCCATTTGTGAAAATGGTTGTTGGTACTGTGACAGGTTTTGGGATGGTTCCTGTCATGTTAGCTCGTTACACATGGGGTTGATTCTTGCTTGCTGATTACTAACCATAAACCTCCCTTCCCCTAGAAGAGGCAGTAGGTATGGGAACCAGAAAGGGGCAAGGGCGATGCTCCTGAGGTAATCTGGATCTTAACTGATCAATGTGCCTGCTCCAGAGGACACCATCCTCCGTTTGTACCCTGTAAGACCTGGGGCCTGTGATTTGGGTTATCTCCGCAGGAATCCATAATGGTTCACCCACAAGGTTCTTAGCATAAACAGAATCACCCACAGTTAATGTGTGAATTTTGCTAGTGGAATCTATTGGTGCGTTGGGTGCGTAAGTGGGATGAAGGTGGTCAAGGGAGACCTGAGTTTCCTACCCATCAACAATTCAGCTGGGGTTAAATTAGTTGAGGAGTTGGGAATGATATGCTGGACACTGAGTAGTTTTCAACTTTCTCAGTGATGTCCCTGGACCCAATTGCTGAAGTTTTTCCTTGGTAAATTGTACCATACGTTCAGCCCGGCCGTTAGCGAAGGATGCCCAGGGCTGTAAGGGCATGTCTGATACCCTGCTGTGCTAGATATGATTCAAAAGGTTGGATGTAAATTGAGGACCATTGTCAGAAACAAGTACATCAGGTAACCCATGAGTTACAAAAAGCTTTTAAGCTGTTTGATGACAGCTTCAGTTGTGGTGGATGCCATAGGGATAACCTCTAGCCATTTGGAATATGCATCTACTATAATAAGGAAAGTGTGCCCTCTGGTAGGGCCAGCAAAATCAATGTGAATCCTGGACCATGGGCCCCTAGGACATTCCCATTCCTGTGTGGGGGCGAGAGATGGGGCAGGCCTGACTACCTGACAGTTGGGACAAAATGCAACCCAGTTTTCAACCATTTTGTCAATACCTGGCCACCATACATAACTCCTGGCCAATCCCTTCATGTAACATTTCCAAAACCTCCTTTTGTAGTTTTTCATGAATAACCACCCTGTTACCCCACAAAATATATCCTCTTAATACAGATAATTCAGTTTGCCTGGATTTAAAAGGTTGGGCAAGTTGAGGTAGATCTTGAAGAGGCCAACCTTTCTTAATCCAGCCTATAACAGGAGCCAATACAGTGTCTTTGGCAGTTTCTCTGGCAATTTCAGCAGCATGTACTGGAAGCTTGGCAACAGTTTCTAGAAAAAAGGTGTGGGTCTCAGGAACAGGGTCCCCAATGTGTGAAGGAAGTGGGCAGCGACTCAAAGCATCTGCATGCCCAATGTCTTTACCAGGTTTGTGGATCAGTTTGTATGAATAAGCAGCAAGAAATTCAGTCCATCTCAGCATTCTTGGTGACAGGATCGTGGGCATTGTTTTGTCCCCTGCCACAATGCCTAAAAGAGGTTTGTGATCTGTGACAATGGTAAATGTTCTCCCATATAGATACTCATGGAATTTCTTGACAGCTGCTACAATTGCCAAGGCTTCCTTGTCCAGTTGGCTGTAGTTCCTCTCTGCTTTAGTCAAGGTGCAAGAGTAAAATGCAATAGGGGCTTCCCTCCCACTGGGAAGCATGTGGCTCAACACCCCCCTACTCCAAAAGGGGAGGCATCACAAGTCAGAACAACAGGCAAGTTCTCAGAGAACTGTATCAGTACAGAATCAGATGTGATTTGTCTCTTGATATTGTTAAATGCAGCTTGTTCCTTTCTGCCCCAGACCCATGTAGATTTCTTGTTCAGCAACCTATGTAGGGGTTCTGCAATAGTTGCATTCTGAGGTAGAAACATATGATAGAAGTTAATGAGTCCCAAGAATGCTTGTAAATCTGTTTTGCATTTTGGCCTGGGGGCTTCTTTGATTGCCTGAACTTTGGCCTCTGTGGGGTGGATGCCATGTTTATCGATCATGTAACCCAAGAATTCCACTTTATCTGTTCTAAGTGTGCATTTTTCTTCTTTGACTTTTAACCCCGCTTTTTTGAATCTGATTAAGACTTCTCTGAGTCTCTCGTGTAACTGAATGTCATTTTCAGCAGAAATTAAAACGTCATCAAAACAGGGCACCACCCCTGGCAACCCTTGTAACATTCTTTCCATAAGGCTCTGGAAGATGTCTGGTGCTACGCTTACTCCAAATTGCAACCTTTAAAGCATCTCTATGGGTCACAATGGTTTGGGCTTCTGCAGTGGCATCATCAACTGTTAACTGTTGATATGCCTGTGCCAGGTCCAATTTGGCAAAAACTGTGCCCCCTCCAAGAGAGTGTAATAAATGATGCACTACTGGAACTGGATATGCGCTCTGTTGTAGCGCATGGTTCAATGTCCCCTTGTAGTCTCCACAGATTCTTACAGACCCATCAGCCTTGACTGGTGTGACTATGGGTGTCTCCCACCTGGAGTGGTCAGTGGGCTCTAAAACCCCTTGGGCTATTAGTTTATCTAATTGTGCATCAATTTTTTCCTTTAATGCAAATGGAACCCTTCTGGGTTTTAAACAGATTGGTTGTACCTTGGGATCTAGGTTAAAGGATATTGGGGTCCCCAAGTACTTGCCTAATCCATCGCTGAAGACCTCTGGAAACTCAGAGTTCAAGGCCTCTTCCCATTCAGTGTGGCTCACGTGATTGATGCCAGTCACCTCGATGCCCAGTGGGTTGAACCATTCAAGGCCCAGCAGACTTGGGCGGTCCTTGTCCACGATGGTTAGTGGTAGGCGCTTGGTGTGGCCCTTGAATTTCACGTTGAATTCTCTTATTCCAACTACTGGAATCTTGTTCCCTTGGTAGTCTTTAAGAGTCAATGCTTGCTTCTTGAAGTGATTCTTTTGGATGTTAGGAAGTAGTCTGTGAATAGTGTCCCATGACACCATAGAAAGGTATGAGCCTGCGTCCACTTCCATTTGGCAAGGCCTTCCTTCAATAAGTACCTTGACATGCACCTTTCTGCTCTTTAATGGGAAGAATGACCAATAGTTACTGTTTGATGAGTTTCATTCTTCCCATTTGCTTCTGTGCTGCGCCCCACTTTCTCACTGAGGTTGTTAGGCTTGAATTCTTTGTCTTTGCTTGCAGCAAACTTCCTTCTGTTGGGTGGAGTTCTGGATGATTTGCAGACTCTTGCTAGGTGTCCTCTTTTATCACAACGGAGACAAATGGTGTCTAAAAACTTGCATTCAGTGCGGGATGGCTTCCCCACAACCTCTGCAGTAGAAATCTTGCCTCTTTCTTCCCAGGTCTTTCTTTTTCCGCTCCATTCTGAGTCTGTAAATTCCTTCCTCCACCTCACTACAGTCTGACTCAGAATCTATTTGCTCACAATGAGTTGTTGTGGACTTTTCCACATCAGGATGGCTTGTGGCCTTGTTAATCTTTTCATGGCTGCTGCTGAGGACTTGGTAGCTTCTGCTGAAGAGGCTTCTTCTATTGCTTCTTTCAGCGTGATCTTAGGTTTCATTAATAATTTGCTCTGCAGCACCTTGTCTTTAAGGCATAAAATGAAACGATCGCGCATGGCCTCCTCTAAACTGTTGAATTCGCATGCACCCCCAATGTCTCTTAAACTTGCCACAAAGTCGTTTATGCTTTCGTTTTGCCCCTGATCGCGATGGTAAAACTTGTGTCTCTTAATGAGGCACGATACTTGTGGCGCATAATGGGCTCTTAACAGCCTTTCCAGATCAGGCCAAGCCATTACCTTCACGTCTGCTGCTCCCGTGAGGGCCTTCGCCATCTTGAAAACTGCTGGACCACAGTACGTAAGGAAGACCGCCCTCTTCCACTGCTCGGAAATGGCGGCAAGATCGTTTCCCTCCAAATACATTTGGAAACGATCTGCATACGACTCCCAGTCTTCTGCCGTCGGATCGAACAGGGCTGGGGGGGTGTTCAGGGCAGCCATCTCTCTCTTCTTCTGTTCCGCGTTTCCTTCTCTTCAGGGGAATCCCACCTTCGTCACCAGTGTTAACTTTGCATGAAGAGACAGACGCAGAGTTCTTCAAGTTCTTTTGTTTATTAGTGACTACAGCTCAGAATGGACCTGATTGGCTTTGCTGCGGCTGCTACTTATACCCGGCAGCCGCAGCTGACAGCCAATCAGAGTGCAGGGTTTTCCCGCACTTTCTAAACCAATCATTTCCAACACTTTATAAGAACAATTCAAACTTAACCAATGATTTCAAACCTGCATACATAACACTTACCATTCACTGATAACAATGTGATCTATTACATAGATGTATTGTGTATACTTTATGTCTGAAATACAATGCAGCTTCCTATTTCAGTGATCCTCTGCAGTTCCTTTTGGTAAAGTTAGAATAACTTTATTGTCACATTAAATATACCCTAATCAGCATACATTGAAATGAAATTTTGTTGTATATATCATATTATGTGATATAAGATCTTTGTTATATAGTAATTAGTAGGATAATCCAGATAAACAGATTTTTCAATAGAAGATTTAGGCAGTCCTGTGGATAGCAAGCTACTTGGTCATTTGGCAATTTTCTTTTAGCAGTTAAAGAAAACAAATGAAAAACAGCAAACACTGACAGATCGTGTATTTGCTATCTCCTACAGAGAGCTAACAAAGTGAGAAGACAGAAGACAGAATGCTACATAGAAAGCTCTTGTTAGCAGCCCTTTGAGTTCTAAGCAAGGAAAGATGAATGCCACCCATCCCATAAGGTACCATCAAGCACCAGAGATTACTGAAAGACCTAACAAAACCAGCATGTATGCTTGCATCTGTTGCCACAGGAAGACAATCATCAATCACTTGGTTTGCCAGACTAAACTAAATGAGATGTTGAGACAGGACTAATGATGGGAATTTTTTTTCCTGAGCACCTTCTTGATAATCCTGACCAGAAATGACTGCAAAAAAATCAAAACTTTAAAACATTTCACTTTTATAATTCTATTTAATACCTTGATTAGCAAATTAACCAGGTTTTACCCAGAGCTGAGGTTCCCAAATACAGCTTGGGAGCTATCAATGCCAGAAGAAACTGAAATGATTTATATTAATGTTCATATTAAGCATGGTTTTTGAAGTCTGAAGCCTGAATACAGTAAATATTACTTATCCTTCCAGTTACCCACCTCCCTTTGTTTCCCCCATTATTTCCTGCAAATGTTTTTTTCCAGTTCCCTTTTTTTCTTCAGTGAAGTGGCTTATTGCAGGGAAAATAGTCTTCAGATCCCACTACCCCAGTGTTATAGGCCTTTCTGCAAAAGAAACACCTGGCTAACAAAGAGACCTTGTATCTGTTGGTTAAAGAAAATGTATGTACTGTATATTTATCTTTTTTATTTGAACCTTTCTTCTGTTCACTGAGAGATAGAATATTAAAGAATGAAACTATTGAGAAGGTAGACAACTATACTATTCTGTTCTTTTTTTTAATTAACTAGTTCTGTGACCACACTTTCTAGTTCTAGTCTAGTTTATTTCATAAATCATTCCCATTCTTCTTGATAGGAAAGAAAGCAGATTTTATTTCCCTCTACCCCAAAAAATGATGGGAGGGGAGTTTCTATGGTGAATTATGAGTATGCTTATTGTAGTTAGTATGATGAAGAAATACATGTGAATATTATTTCTTTTATTGTACAATCTTAATCTACTACCAATAGATAGCCATGACATGACAAATTATTAGACATAATAGGGGATTTTTTTCCCAGCATGGTTTTTTAACTAAGTAATTTGGACAGCCCTGTTGACTACGGTTAAGGAGAAACACTGAAGAAAATTAACCAGTAGAACAGCTTGCCACCAGAAGTTGTAGGTGCTTCATCACTGAAAGTTTTTAAGAGACTGACAGTCACTTATATGAAATGGTATAGGATCTCCTGCTTGAGCAGGGGCTTGGACTAGGAGACCTCCAAGCAGAGGTGGGATGCTACCGTTTTTTATAGTATCACAGTCAAAAGATTCTCAGCCTAATGATGGATGGATTTATTAAACCCATATTAACCAATGAGGCCTTTTCTGTATTAAAGCTAAACTGTCAGATCATGGCCACAACTGTGTTGTGGTGCTTCTCTCCCATTCTCGAGACAGCAAGAAATTTTGCTGTCTTAAAACATGTTACTCTCCCAGCATACTGGAGTTACTCTACTCCATACCCAGAATCAGTTAGTATTGTGCTTCTGTCTTATATACAATGCCTTTATATATATAAAGAAATGTAAATAGAAATATATTCAATTATATTGTTGTGAAACTTACATAATATATTATAATGTTTCAATACAGAGATATTTGTACAGTATTGACTAAGATTATTAATATTCTAATGTTTAGACAGCTATTGAAGATAAAAAGAAAAAGTCATATTATATCAATATTAATTATGGTTTGAAATGTCAGTGTTAATGAGCATAAGATCATTTGGCTTTTTCAACCAGAATTGAACATTGCATTAAAAAAACTGCTGCAGGTTGCATCAAAGTATTTGCTGTACAATAAAGATTTTGGTCTTAAGCTAATTATCTAGTATGAAGATATCCATTGCATTGTTATTTAATATTGTTTTGCTTGTTGAAAAAGGAAGAACAAAGCAAATTTGTCAACAATTAAAATGCAAAGGTATAAAGTGAAATAAAAAAGTAAAAGAGAGAAAATAAGGTTATTCCACTTCTATCTTCCTCTTTTTTTATGCTTCTGCTAATTTGTAATATTCATAAACATTTGGGTTTCCTTAGAAGCCAGACTGCAAGTGATTATATTTGCCATGCTGTGTGATGTATGGTATAAATGGGAACCGTTCTTGCTTCATTTTGGTTAAACGTCTTTTGTGAATATATACTGTTAATTTTGCCATTGTTGCATATTCTCCAAGTTTAAGTTCCCAATCAAATATTGTTGCGAATTGCATTTTTCTTCCAGTATTGGGCAAAGTTTATTTTCACTGCTGTGAGCATGCATCTCATTAAATTGAGGTGTTTTTTGTTGATTTTTTTTTAGAATTATACCTAGAAAGAAAAATCGAGGTTTCATTCAAATTTAAATTCCAATTTTTTTGCAATGCATTATGTATATCTTTTCAGTATGTATATCTTTTTGCATGTTTGAAATTTTTTTTAGCATGTCCATCACCGGTGGTACAATGTTCTTTCTATTTCATAGCCCTTCCAACATTTATTACATCATGATTTGTCTAACTTGACCATTATTGATAGCATTATATTCCATTTGTAATAAATTTTCTACTAGTTTTCTTTTTAAGGTATAACTTGGAGTAGATTTTATAGATTTAGTCCACAATACCTTATATTATTGTGTAGTGACTATTTCTTTGTGTTCATTTTAACCTAACAATTTTGTTTGTTTTCTCTCTGTCTGTCCATACAATTATAAAGCCACTACAGAAGACTGATGACTGATGATTCCATCATCTGAAATTTAAGTCCTGCCCAGCATCTTCCCGCATGTGAAAAACTCTTGAAATTGGCATGCTGTCACTCCTATAAAGTAAACTAGACTGAAAAATCAACAGTGTATAGAACTAAATACACTGTTATTAAACAGTAATAGCAACAGAAACTTGTGGGTTTGAATGCATTACTATTTCTTTCTCTTTTATCATCATGTGATTTGGAGAAGGGAGCTGTTTAAACATTTTTGAAAATCTCTGTGATAGTATGAATTCAAGCCAAATTTATTTGATCTTTACCACATTAAGAGAGTTTTCTCTGTTCATCAGAACCATTCTCTATATTCACTACTCATGCACAATAGTCTGATTATTAAATGCCCTGAATTTTCCTCCTTTTTCCTTTTCCAATTTATTGTTTGTTGACTATTTGATGTTTTCTTTAATTAATTTTTTATTTTTTGAAATTATGACTTGGTCAATTGTTTGAACCAGTGATGGGATTCAAATTTTTTTACTACCAGTTCTGTGGGCGTGGCTTATTTGGTGGGCATGGCTTGGTGGTCATGTGACTGGGTGGGCGTGCTGGGTGGTCATGTGATTGAGTGGGAGTGGCCAACTTGACATCACTCACATCAAGGGGTGCCTTGCCTGGCCTTTCCTCTCCTCAGAGATACAATTTCCCTCTCTATTTATTTACTACTACTGAACATCCAAAATACACTATTTAATTCTATATATATGTGCCATATGTGTACATACATATTACATAGTATAGTGTGTGTATAGGCACACAAAAAGATACACTATCTACTATATATCCCGTGTCTATGTACACATGCACACACACACACAAACACACACAGAGCTCTTCTAAAACTATATACATTCAACCTCACTGTGTTTGGAAAAACACACCCATAGTCCACTTTCTGCCACACATTTAACTATAACTTCTGTACATTAGAACATTGCACACTCCTTCAGATTTACTTCCCTAGCCTGCATATGACTGTTAGACCCAGGAGATGTCATGGATTGAGTAAAATGTGGTGAAACTCACTTAACAACACTCTTGCTTAGTAACCAAAATTTTGGGCTCAATTGTGGTCATAAGTGAAGGACTATCTCTGCTTTCATCTGCGTGGCAGCCTTGTCCTAATAAACTCCTCTGCCAATTTTCCTCTCTGTTAGAGGCACTGTAAAGTCTGGCAGTATGCTTAAGCCAAAAATGAACCAAAACAAAGACTTAAACTTGCAAATCAAAGAAAGCACACTTTTATTCTTTGATCAAAATTAAAGATCTGGGAAGAAGTTCCTAGCACATCACAAGAGACATGGGAGGAAAATTCTCCAAAATACAGAAAAATGCCCTGTACCTTTAAGATTCTTATAAGTGGAGTAACTGCATTGTAAAACTCTGTTAGATGTACATCTTTCCTGCAAAAGACAAATCTCTCCCTATCTTTTCTCCTATTGCCCATCTAATTGATCACAATTGACACTTAAGGAGGCTGTTAATAGCATACTTCAAAGGTGTGGATTCCTCTGGATGGAGGTAGTTACATTCCCAGAGAGGTACGTTTCATTCCCAGGGAGTGATGCTGGGGTGAAATGTACCAATTCATGAAAGCAGATGGATTCAGATTGATTTAGATGGGACAATAATGTGTCTTAGTAGGAGAGGGGTGTAACTGATTGCAGGCATATGTTTATAATTGTTTTACAACAAGTGAAAGGTTAAGGAAATTTTTTTTACAACAGCGAGATAACAAATGCCTACAGAGTAGGTCTCTACATAATGCTGTAATATATTTTACTATATTTCTTTATTTATTAATGTCCCCTTCAGCACCAAAATAATCCAGATTCCAGATGATATAAGGTCTCCTGCTGGAGCAGGGGGTTGGACTAGATGGCCTCCAAGGTTCCTTCTATGCTGTTCCATGATTCTGTAAGGATCTCCTGTGGTGCAGGGGGTTGGACTAGATAAGGGGTCTTCAAACTTGACAGCTTTAAGACTTGTGAACTTCAACTCCCAGAATTCCTCCTCTAGTCATGTTAGCTCAGGAATTCTGGGAGTTGAAGTCCACAAGTCTTAAACTTGAAAACTTTGAAAATGCTTGGACTAGAAGAAGATCCCTTCCAGCCCTAGATTCCTGTCCTATTTCAAAGAGTCTTCTGAAGCCAGGGTTTGTGTCCTTCCTTCCTCTCCTTTTTCCCCCTCTCCCTCCCTCCCTCCTTCCATGTATCTATCCATCCATTCATCCATATATCTCATTTACTTTCTCCTCCCTCCCTTCCTCCTTCCTGCTCTCTTTCTTTTTCTCCCTTCCTTCCATCCCATCCTTCTTTGTCTATCTCTTTCTTTTTCCCTTTTTCTTTCTTTCCCTTTTCTTTCTTTTCTTTCTTGTCTCTTCCTTCTCTCTCTCTTTCTCTCTTTCCCTCTTTCTCTCTCTCTTTCTCTTTCCCTCTCTCTCTTCCCATCTCTCTCTCTCTTTCTCTTTCTCTCTCTCTTTCTATCCTTCCCTTCCCCTCTCTCCTTCTAAAGTTAGGAGAGGAGACCCACCTGAAACAAACACACACACATGGACTTTCCAGCACTGGCAGTGTCGTGGTTCTTCCTGGCCAGTCTCCTGTCCTGTGTTTTCCAGAAAAAGTTTCCAGGTCCAACAAAGGGGCCTCCCCTTTGAGACTTCCAAAGACTTCCTCCTTTCCTGCTTTTGGGGAAAGGAAAGGGCTGAGAACTTCAAGCAAAGCGTGTGCTTCAGTGTCGCACCCCCTCCCCCTCCCCCGCTGGCAGCTCTGAGCTAGGGAGCAGTTTGGCTTTCCTGATTGCCTGAAACATTACCTTGCTCCTGCAGCTGGTGGCAAAGGGAAAGGCAAGCCAGCCAGGTCAGAGCTGTCACCACTCGACTCCCTGCCAGCCCACATCTCATCCCCTGCCTGGATTCTCCAGCAGCTTTGGGGCCCACCTGCCGGGAGGTGCAGGGAGGGGGCAACCAAGAAGCATGAAGCTATTCTGCCTGTATCGCCCAGGGCAGCTGCCCCTCCCTCACCAAACAAGTGTTTTGGCAGTTGTTGGGGGGCAGAGGAGCTTCATTTGTTCAAATTCTATATATCCCAACATTAGGCACCACAAAAAAAGGAAGTGGTTAATATGGCCTGACAAGAAACAACAGTAGTGGGGAAGATGTGAGAAGTGAAGCCAGAAAGTGAAGCCAAGTCCACACTCCCACACAAAGTCCCTGGAAGGTACAACTGATGGTGGGGAAGCAAGATCTGTGCTGGCGAGGCTTGGGCTGCTGCCTGCTCGACCACTGCCCTGCCTTGGGTCCCAAATCAGCCCATAACAATGAGACATCCCGCTTCCAGGCTGGTGGATGGGCAAGCAGACGACCCTCGGGGGAGGCATTTTCTCTCAGGCCTCCCACATGGAAGGCCCCATGGAAGCTGAAGCTGGGCCCGAAAAGCAGTCTCACATTGTCATGCCCCCCCCAGGCAGTCCTTTGGCTTATCGCAGCAAACCCAGTGTGGATCTTCCTTCCCCACCATCAGCATTAGAGCTCTCTCACAGCATTCTCACAGCAGCTTCCTGCACTCGCCCAAAGCATGCAGGTCAGCGGGAGGGAGAGGAAGGGGTGATGCGGGCAGCATAGCGTCATGCTCCCTGGTTGCCAGCTGAGCCCAGGAACATTGGAGGGTCCTGCCAAGATCTGAGAATGGTGGGGGGGGGCTAGCGTGACTCACAGGTTTACCTGTGTGCAGCAGGCAGATCAGGGCTGCTCAGTTGAGGTGCAGGCACCACATGAGAAGGTTAGGGTGGCAAGCCACGAGGACCCAGCATGCCTCATAGGAGGGGAGGAGTGACTGTGTGGGGCGAGAGGCACAAGCGAGCATCAGGTAAGCCAAGTAAGAGAGCATCGGGTGGGCAGGGCAAGCGACTGAGTGGTGATCGGGTGACCGGGTTGGAGGTGTGGCCAGCCAGAAGCTGCTACCGGTTCAGTGACCCAGGCCAAATTTTTCCTACCGGTTCACCCGATTAGGTGCAAATCAGCTGAATACCACCACTGGTTTGAATTCTTGATCTTTAAGTGGCAACATAGTTACATAGTTGGTCATCTGATTTGTACAGTTCCTGAACAAATAGCAAAATCAATTAGACTAATGTACTGCTTTACAGAGCCAGCACATTACCACAATCTGGTTCCTCATTTTACAAAGCTTGAAAGGATGGAAAGCTGAGTAAACCTTGAGCTCATCAGGATCAAACTCCTGGCAGTGGGCAGAGTTAACCTGCAATATTTGACCCTGTCTCCCTGAATGAAGTGGACAGGATCATGCAGAGGTTGTCTTCCACCACGTGTTTATTGGATCCGTGTCCTTCCTGGCTGGTTTATGCCTCCAGGGAGGTTACATGCAGTTGGCTCCAGGCAGTTGTCAATGCCTCTCTGAGTGAGGGGTTTTTTCCCGCCGCCTTGAAAGAGGCGGTGGTGAGACCCCTCCTCAAGAAGCCTGCTCTGGACCCAACTGTTTTGAACAACTATCATCCAGTCTCCAACCTTCGCTTTTTAGTGAAGGTTGTTGAGAGCATGGTGGTTCAGCAGCTTCCACTGTTCCTGGAGGAAGCTGATTATCTAGAGCTGTACCAATCGGGTTTCAGGCCCGGACACAGCATGGAGACAGCATTGGTTGCACTGGTGGATAATCTCTGGAGGGCTCGGGACAGGGGTTTTTCCTCTGTCCTGGTCCTTTTAGATCTCTCAGCGGCTTTCGATACCATCGACCATGGTATCCTTCTGCGGCGGCTCCAGGGTTTGGGAGTGGGTGGCACCGTTTTATAGTGGTTCTCCTCTTACCTTTTGGACCGCTCGCAGTCTGTGTTGGCAGGAGAGCAGAGGTCGTCCCCGAGGCTCCTCACTTGTGGGGTGCCGCAGGGGTCAGTTCTCTCACCTCTCCTGTTTAATATCTACATGAAACCGCTGGGTGAGATCATCCAAGGTTTTGGGGTGAGGTATCATCAATATGCTGACAATACCCAGCCTTATATCTCCACCCCAGACTAGATCAGTGATGCTCTCTCAGTGATGTCCCGGTGCCTGGAGGCGGTGCAGGTCTGGATGGGGAATAACAGGCCCCAGCTCAATCCGACCAAGACTGAGTGGCTTTTCTTACCAGCATCTCGGTTTCCAGTGGATGTGCCATCTTTGGTCATGGGGGGGAGGTGTTACCCCCCGTGGATAGGGCGAGGAATCTGTGCATCCTCCTGGATACACAGCTCAATCTGGAGGAGCAAGTGGGAGCTGTGGCCAGGGGTGCTTTTGCCCAGGTTCAGCTGGTTCGCCAGCTCCGCCCTTATCTGAACTGAGATGCCCTTCGAACGGTCACTCATGCACTTGTCACTTCCAGAATCGACTACTGCAATGCTCTCTACATGGGGCTGCCCTTGCAGATTACCCGAAGGTTGCAGCTGGTGCAGAATGCGGCCGCGTGGGCTGTGATGGGGGTGCCCCGATACTCCCATGTTACACCCCTCCTGCGCGACTTGCATTGGTTGCCAGTTGCCTTCCAGGTTTCCTTCAAGGTGTTAGTAACAACTTACAAAGCCCTAAATGGCTTGGGTCCAGGGTACTTGCGGGAATGCCTCCTGCCAGCATCACATTCCAATTGCCCCGTGCGCTCCCACAGGAGGGGCCTCCTGGGAATACCGTTAGTTAGGCATTGTCAGCTGGCAGTCCCCAGGGCTAGGGCCTTTTCTGTGGGAGTGCCTGCCCTATGGAATCAGCTCCCCGCGGATCTTCGTTTGGCCCCTGATCTGCGCTCCTTTCATCGAGACCTGAAGACTTGGCTGTTTCAATAGGCCGGCCTGGATTGACCTGGGGGTGGGTTGTTTTAATTGCATTGTTTTAATTACTGTAATTTTAAATTGTTTTAATTTAACTTTTAGTTATTTATAGACTTGTAGCTGTTTAATATTTTTTATTGTAATTGTATTCTCTTTTTATATGTTCGCCACCCTGAGTCCTTAGGGAGAAGGGCGGCATACAAGTCTAAATAAATAAATAAATAATAATAATAATAATAATAATAATAATAATAATAATAATGCATTCTATCCACTGTGCCATCACAGCTATCAAAATGCTATCAAATATATAAGAAAGGTTTTAATTTCAAATTAGATTAAGGCTGAGATAGATACATCAGTTTCAGGGCTTTGAACTAATGGGTCAAAGAATCTCAACTCTTTTTTTATTTTTTATTTTAACTAGCTGCAAAAGTCAAGATTCTGGATTTCCTCCTATCAAAAGATTATAGGATTGGAGAAAGATTATAAGATTGGTTTGAAGGCAGCAATCTGACAAAAGACAGACAAAATTTATGGTATCACAAGTTTACCAACCTGGAACATGTAATTTCTGGATACTTTCATCTTTGGGCATCAATGTATCCTACAATGCCCACATACAACTTCTGGAAGCAGGTTAAAAGGGAAAATATTTCTTCCAGAATAAACCACTCATTCAGCTGCTGGAACTTGGTATTCAATGAAATACAAGTGGTTGTGTATAGATGTAACTTCTTGAAATAGATAGAGAGCCATCCACCTTTTGGGACAAGCTTTACCTCATGAAAGTCTTATCATTATAAGTATTTATTTGAAATCTCATTTAACATTTTTCTTTAGAAAGAGATGAATAATGTTTTTCATATTGAAGTATGAAATACCTTTCTAGTGTTTCAAGTTGAATAATAGAGCAAAACATTCAAGCTATTCTATTACAATTGATGTAATGTAATTGATGAAAGATGGCCTTCAACAAAAGAGAATTCACTACAAATTCTTACTTAGTCATTAAACTAAGAGGGTGGCCTTGGGGCAACTATTAACACTAATTCTGACTGACTTCACAATTTGTTGTGAAGGGAGGTAAAAAATGGAAAAACCCCATGTACATTGCCTTGAGCACCTTGAAACTAGATGTGATATTATGAGACAATAAATAACATTCCACTAAAATTCAATTAAAATCCAGTTAAAGATTTTGGCTTAATGAAATCCCTAGAAACTAAAAAAAACATTTCTTAAAAAATGCTCAATAGGCTTGATGAGTCCCTGTGGAGAAGAGAGTTCCACGTTTATGAAATAAACCAAATTATGAATAGATGCATTGATGAAAGTGGGCTCTGAAATGACTAGAAATTGCAGCTGATCAGAGGGAGGTAGTGAATGTATGATCCTCTTGATTGTTGAGTGACCACCTCATTTCTTTTGGAGTAAATTGGCGCAATTTGCAATAAAGTGAAAATTAATGCAAGGGACATTTTTAGGTGGTGCAATATCTAAATCATATTCATGTTTAAAATCTAACCTAAAATAGATCCTACATTTTCTCCATTCCTGGAATCAAATTTATAACTGATTTTGTTTCTCTACAATACCTGGAAAAAGAATAAGTTTGTTAAAAATAGGATTCTATACCCAAAGGTTCCTTCTCAGCTTCTTTTTAATTAAGCATAGAAGCTATTTTTCTTCTGCTTGCCCAGTGAATTCCCTCTTCTAGATTCTATTTCCCATTTGCACTTAATATATATTAGTCCAATTTCAGCCCCAAAGCCAAGGTCACAAACATCTTGAACAATGTATAACTTTCACTTATTGCCTAGTGTCCATTTGGTGAAATAGTTTTGTTTTCAGACTCTTAAGCTATTTGTTTTTAATTAACTTTATTATAAAGCAAGGTTTCTTTTACTTTGGATTTTTTGTGATTGCAATTACAGGTAGTCCTTAACTTACAATCATTGATTAAGCAACTGTTCAAAGTTACAACAGCATTGTAAAAAGTGATAAGTGTAACAATTTACAACTGTTGAAGTATCCACATGTTCACATGATCAGAATTTAGGCATATGGTAATCAGCATGAATTTACAATGGTTGCATTAACCTGGGGTCATGGGATTGCCATTTGCAATCTTCCCAACCAGCTACCAATAATAAAGTCAGTGGGGAAGCCAGATTCACTTAAAGATTGTATGATTCACTCAACAACTGTAGTGATTCACCTAACAATGGTGACAAAAAACATCATAAAAATGGGCCTGGCTTAATTAACAACCAACTTGCTTAGCAGTGGAAATTCTGGTCACAATTGTGGTTGTAAGTCAAAGATTAACTGTACCTTATTAGACAAAAAAAATTAGCACTGATAATGTTATCTATTTGGGTAATGAAATGTATGCAATAAAACAACCAAACTCAGAGAACACCCTCAGACAAAAAATTACATTCAATTTATTAGTAATTTTGCTTCATGTCCCACATTAAAAAAATATCCAGAGTTATAATTCATATGTAATTTAAAATTTTTGTTTCGTAAGTATAGACAGAAGTAAGTGCTGAAATCCAAAATGCATTGCACACATCTTTGCATTCTCATCCCCCATCACCATTGGAGTTAGTAAAATTTATTTTTGTAACAGAAGAAAAAATGTTTCTTGCCCACCTCTCTGAAAACCTAACAAAAACCTAGCCAAGAAAGATGTTGAGCTGTTATAGGCTTTGTGTGTTGAACAATAAACTGGGTAATAGAGCTGTGTAGATTTTTGTTTTCAATTTTTTTGAAAACACTTCATCTATTTACTTGCATTTCTTCCAATAACCAGAAGATGTGTGAACGAGGAGACTGTAAGTTGAATGCAGCAATACAGCTTTATGCTAGAGAAAGATATATGCAGACCAGGATGAGAGGATTTCGTGCTGCTATGTGGGAGAGGAAGTGGAGAATTGCAAGAGTGACTGAGAAACTGTCACAGAATGTTCAAAACAGTGGTAGGATTCAAAAAAATTTACTACTGGTTCTGTGGGTGTGGCTTGGTGGGTGTGGCAGGGAAAGGATACTATAAAATCTCCAGTCAGAAGTGGTATTTACCGGTTCTTCGAACTACTCAAAATTTCCACTACCGGTTCTCCAGAACTGGTCAGAACCTTCTGAATACCACCTCTGGTTCAAAATAAGTATCAAAGGGTTACAGCCACAGCCTGACCATTGCAGCAGCCTGAAGCACCCACAACTTCCCCAAATTTCATTCCTTTGAGATTTTGGGTCCTGAATTTTGGAGGTATTTTGGAAGTTAGCCCATTTGAGATGCCTTGGTTCAAATATTGTTGTACTATGATGCACTCTTTTGCCTAGTTAAAGATCAAGTTAATGAAAGATTTAGTAGTGTATAAGATGTATGTTTTTAACCTAGAGAGAGTATGTGATAAAGTGAAATAGTTTTAATTATGAAGTGCTTTCTTAAATATAGAGTTGCAGAATAGTTGCTGAATGTGATATGAGTGGTATACCAAGGATATGAGCCTTGCTTGAGAATAAGGGAAATAGTTCATGAATAGTTCAACATTAGCATGGAGCAAGACAAGAATGTATAATATAGTAAAGATTTAATATATTTATGAGTGTGTAGCACTACAACAGAGATTTGCTGGTTAATGATACAACTGTATATGTACACTTTTATATGCATGATGATGCCATGTTGTTAGTTGACTATAATTTGCACCAGTTGTTAGAATTTTTAATGGAGTATGGATCTGAAAATATTCAAAAGACTTGGATAGCTGTGCATTGAATGGCAGCCACTTACATCCAAATGATGAAAAATCGTAGTAGCTTATGAATTTTATATCTTGAGAAATTTTAAAATATTAAATTTTAAGATATTAAAATGTAGTATTAGGTACAATGTGACATGTTGCACAGAAAAAGAGTTGTCAAAAGCAGCAAAAATGGCTGTGTTTTTTGCTCGCTTGGTTATAGGGCAAGGAGGATTGAGAATGTTGGAAAATTATAAAAATAACTTGAATAGGGTACTCACAAAGAATTTGTGATTAAAAAGAGGGTAAAGAAAAATTGAGAACTGGATGAATATGGATTGAATACTAAAGTAAGGGACCAATATAAAATTAATGTTTTGAAGTGGTTTAGACAGAAAGGATGGAAATGAAAAACTAATCTATCCAAGAAAAGTGAATGATAAAGAAGACCAAGAAAGTCATATCTGAGTAAATTCTCAGAAGGAAAAGGATGAGAACTTTAAAAAATAGAAAGCAATATGTGAAGCGGTATGTTATAGTGAAATCCATTTTTATGGATTTAATGAGGTGAGCTGATGTAAATTAGCTTCTCTCTCTCTTTCTCTTTCTCTCTCTCTCATCTATCTATCTTCCTACCTACTTACCTATCTATCTCCTCCTGCTCTTCCTCTTCTTCCTTCTCCACCTCCTCCTACTTCTATCATAGGGCTGGAAGCAACTGGTCTTCTAGTCCAACTCTCCCTCCCCTTTGGTCAAGGCAGAAGTTTTATCCCATCCCAGTCAAATGGTTGTCCAGTCTATTTTTGAAAATCTCCAGTGACAAGTACCGACAACTCCAAAAGGCAAGCTATTCCACTGATTGATTGCTCTCACTGTCAGAAAATTTCTCCTTACCTTACATTTTTCTTTCACAAGCTTCCATCCTAGAAGCTTGCCCTCTGGTGCCCTAGCAAATAAGTCAATCCCCTCTTCTCTGTGATAGCCTCTCAAGTATTAGAAGATGGCAATCTTGTCCCCCTAATCCTTCTCTTCAATAGGCTAGGTCCCTCAACCATTTGTCATGCCAAACCATTTATCATCGTTGTTCGTCTTTTCTGCACAATTTCATGATGGTCCAACCAAATCCTTAAATCCTTTTCATGGTTACTAGTGTTAAACCAGGTATGCATTTATGGTGGTTCTCTATCTAAATCTAAGTGAGAAATAAGAGATAGTAAGAATAAAAAGTGTATATACAGGTAGTCCTCCACTTACAACCACAACTGAGCCCAAAATTTCTGTTTTGTGAAACATTTTGTTAAGTTTGCATGAAGAATCAGATGCGGAGTGCTTCAGTGAAGAGTTTATTAGTGACTACAACTCATAACGGCCCCGATTGGGCTGGGCTGTGGCTGCTACTTATAGCCAGCAGCCGCAGTTGCCAGCCAATAAGAGTGCAGGATTTTCCCGCACTTTTTAAACCAATCATTTCTGACATTTTACAAGAACAGTTCAAACTAAACCAATGACATTCAAACCTGCATACATAACATCCCTCCCCACTAGGTTCAGTCCATACTCAAACCCCAACCTATGTAATTTATTCTTTTAAATAGGTGGGGCTCTTACGTGTACGTTGAGACCTTCGTGGTTCAAAAGTTTTAATGTTCTCACCCAGTGAGAGAGGAAATGTGTCTGTTGACATTTCCCTACTCAGGCTTCCAGTGAAAGAAGACCAGTGAAAGAAGACCCAGTGAAAGAAGACCCTGTTACAATCTGGTCTCTCCTCCCAACCCATCTCCAACCCAATGTTAGCACCAAAGTCAGGTAGTGATGTGCAATCTTCCACTTGTAAGGATGGATTTTGGCATTGTGACAGGTTTTGGGATGGTTCCTGTCGTAATGGCTCATTACACATGGGGTTGATTCTTGCTTGCTGATTATCCTCATGCTCCTCCCCTTCCCCCCTAGAAAAGGCATTAGGTATGGGAACTAGAGAGGAACAATTGCGATGTTCCTGAGGTAATCTGGATCTAAGCTGATCAATGTGCCTGCTCCAGAGGACTCCATCCTCTGTTTGTACCCTGTAAGAACGAGGGCCTGTGATTTGAGTTATTTCAGCAGGAAGTCATGAAGGTTCACCCATAAGGTTCTTAGCATAAACAGAATCACCCACACTGAACGTGCGAACTTTGCTGGGGAATCTAGTGGTGCGTTGGATGCGTAAGTGGGATGAAGGCGGTCAAGGGAAGACCTAAGTTTCCTACCCATCAACAACTCTGCTGGGGATAAGTTAGTTGATGGGCTAGGAGTGATGTGCTAAACACTAAGAAGTTTTTCAACTTTCTCAGTGATGTCCCCAGGACCCAATTGCTGAAGCTTTTCCTTGGTAAAACGTACCATTCGTTCAGCCCAGCTGTTAGCCGAAGGGTGCCCAGGGACAGTCAGGGCATGTCTGATACCCTGTTGTGCTAGATAGGATTCAAAAAGGTTGGATGTAAATTGAGGGCCATTGTCAGAGACAAGAACATCAGGTAACCCGTGTGTTACAAAAAGCTTTTTAAGCTGCTTGATGACAGCATCAGTTGTGGTGGATGCCATAGGGATAACCTCTAGCCATTTGGAATATGCATCTACTATAATAAGGAAGGTGTGCCCTCTGGTAGGGCCAGTGAAATCAATGTGAATCCTAGACCATGGGCCCCTAGGACATTCCCATTCCTGTGTGGGGGCGAGAGGTGGGGCAGGCCTGACTACCTGACAGTTGGGACAAGATGCAACCCAGTTTTCAACCATTTTGTCAATACCTGGCCACCATACATAACTCCTGGCCAATCCCTTCATCCTTACAATACCTGGATGACCCTCATGTAACATTTCCAAAACCTCTTTTTGCAGTTTTGCAGGAATAACCACCCTGTTACCCCACAAAATACATCCTCTTAATACAGATAATTCAGTTTGCCTGGATTTAAAAGGTTGGGCAAGGTGAGGTAGATCTTGAAAAGGCCAACCTTTCTTAATCCAGCCTATAACAGGAGCCAATAAAGTGTCTTTGGCAGTCTCTCTGGCAATTTCAGCAGCGTGTACTGGAAGCTTGGCAACAGTTTCTAGGAAAAAGGTGTGCCTCAGGTTCAAAGTCCTCAGTGTGAAACGGAAGTGGGCAGTGACTCAAAGCATCAGCATGGCCAATGTCTTTGCCAGGCTTGTGGATGAGCTTGTATGAATAAGCAGCAAGAAATTCAGTCCACTTCAGCATTCTTGGTGACAGGATAGTGGGTGTAGGTTTGTCTCCTGCCACAATGCCTAACAAAGGTTTGTGATCTGTGACAATGGTAAATGTTCTCCCATATAGATACTCATGGAATTTCTTGACAGCTGCAACAATTGCCAATGCTTCATTGTCCAATTGGCTGTAGTTCCTCTCTGCTTTAGTCAAGGTGCGAGAGTAAAATGCAATAGGGGTTTCCCTCCCGCTGGGAAGCCTGTGGCTCAAAACCCCCCTCCACTCCAAAAGGGGATGCATCACAAGTCAGTACAACAGGTAAATCCTCAGAGAACTGTATCAGTACAGCATCAGACGTGATTAGTCTTTTAATATTGTTAAATGCTGATTGTTCCTTCCTGCCCCAGACCCAAACAGATTTTTTGTCCAGTAATCTGTGTAATGGTTCTGCAATGGTTGCCTTCTGAGGTAGGAACATGTGATAAAAGTTAATAAGTCCAAGGAAGGCTTGCAAATCTGTTTTGCATTTTGGTCTAGGGGCTTCTTTGATTGCTTGAACCTTGGCATCTGTAGGGTGGATGCCATGCTTGTCAATCATGTAGCCCAGAACTCAACCTTGCCAGTTCTAAGAGTGCATTTTTCTTCCTTGACTTTTAATCCCGCTTTCTTGAATCTGGTAAGGACTTCTCTGAGTCTCTCTTGTAATTGAGTGTCATTTTCAGCAGAGATTAACACATCATCAAAGTAAGGCACTACCCCTGGCAGGCCTTGGAGCATCCTTTCCATAAGGCTTTGGAAGATGCCTGGTGCCACGCTTACTCCAAACTGTAACCTTTTACATTTGAAGGCACCTCTATGAGTCACAATGGTTTGGGCCTCTGCAGTGGCATCATCAACTGTTAGTTGTTGATATGCCTGGGCCAGATCCAATTTGGCAAAGACTGTACCCCTGCCAAGTGAATGTAATAAATGATGCACCACTGGAACTGGATATGCTCTGTTGAAGCGCATGGTTCAATGTCCCCTTATAGTCTCCACAGATTCTTACTGACCCATCAGTTTTGATTGGTGTGACTATGTGTGTCTCCCATCTGGAGTGGTCAGTGGCCTCTAAAACTCCTTGAGCTATTAGTTTATCTAATTGTGCATCAATTTTTTCCTTTAATGCAAATGGGACCCTTCTGGGCTTTAAACGAATTGGGGGGGCACCTTGGGATTTAGGTTGAAAGTGATAGGGGTCCCCATATACTTGCCCAATCCATCGCTGAAGACCTCTGGAAACTCAGACTTCAAGGCCTCCTCCCATTCAGTGTTGCTCACGTGATTGATGCCAGTCACCTCGATGCCTAGTGGATTGAACCACTCAAGTCCCAGCAAGCTTGGGCGATCCTTGTACACGATGGTCAGGGGCAAACGTTTGGTGTGGCCTTTGAACTTCACGTTGAATTCTCTTGTTCTAACTACTGGAATCTTGTTCCCTTGGTAGTCTTTAAGAGTCAGTGCTTGCTTCTAGAAATGTTTCTTCTGAATGTTTGGGAGTAGTCTGTGAATAGTGTCCCATGACACCATAGATAAATAGGAGCCTGAGTCCACTTCCATTTGGCAAAGCCCTCCTTCAATTAGTACCTTCACATGTACTTTTCTGCTTCTTAAGGGTGAAGAATGACCAATGGTGACTGTTTGATGAGTTTCATTCTTCCCATTTGCTTCTGTGTTGCGCCCCATTTTCTCACTGAAGTTGTTGGGCTTGAATTCTTTCTCAGGAAATTTCTTCCTACTAGGTGGAGTTCTGGATGATTTGCAGACTCTTGCTAGGTGACCTCTTTTTTCACAACGGAGGCAGATGGTATCAAGAAACTTGCATTCAGTGCGGGGGTGGCTTCCTCCACAACCTCTGCAGTAAAAATCTTGCCTCTTTCTTCCCGGATCTTTCTTTTTCCTCTCTATTCTGAGTCTATAAAATCCTTCCTTCACCTCACTACAGTCTGACTCAGAATCTATTTGCTCGCAATGAGTTGTTGTGGACTTTTCCACAACAGGATGGCTTGAGGCCTTGTCAATTTTCTTCATGGCTGCTGCTGAGGACTTGGTGGCTTCTAATGAAGAGGCCTCTTCTATTGCTTCCTTCAGCGTGATCTTAGGTCTCATTAATAACTTGCTCTGTAATACCTTGTCTTTAAGGCCTAGAACAAATCAATCGTGCATGGCCTCTTCTAAGTTGTTAAATTCACATGCACCCCCAATGTCCCTTAAACTTGCCATGAAGTCATTTACATTTTCACTTTCCCCTTGATCGCGACGGTAAAACTTGTGTCTCTTAATGAGGCACGATACTTGTGGCGCGTAATGGGCTCTTAACAGCTTTTCTAAGTCGGGCCATTCCATTACCCTCACGTCTGCAGCTCCCGTCAATGCCTTTGCCATCTTGAAAACTGCCGGACTGCAGTGCGTAAGAAAGACCACCCTCTTCCGCTTCTCGGAAATGTCGGCGAGATCGTTTCCCTCCAAATACATTTGGAAACGATCCGCATACGAGTCCCAGTCTTCTGCCGTCAGATCGAACGGGGCTGGGGGGATGTTCAGCACAGCCATCTCTCTCAGCTTGTTTTCCGCGTCGTCTTCTCTTCAGGAAGGATCCCACCCTCGTTGCCAGTGTTAAGTTTGCATGAAGAGTCAGACATGGAGTGCTTCAGTGAAGAGTTTATTAGTGACTACAGCTCATAACGGACCCGATTTGGCTGGGCTGTGGCTGCTACTTATAGCCAGCAGCCGCAGTTTTCAGCCAATAAGAGTGCAGGATTTTCCTGCACTTTTTAAACCAATCATTTCTGACATTTTACAAGAACAGTTCAAACTAAACCAATGACATTCAAACCTGCATACATGACACATTTGTTAAGTTAATTTTGCCCCTTTTTATGACCTTTCTTGCCACAGTTGTTAAATGGATCAAACACAGCTGTAAAGTTAGTAGCATGGTTGTTAAGTGAATCTGATTTCCCCATTGACTTTGCTCATCAGATGGTTGCAAAAGGGAATCACATTACCCTGGGACACTACAAATGTAAATATAAGTCAGTTGCCAAGCATCTGAATTTTGGTTACATAACCATGGGGATGCCACTTTTTCAGTGTCTTTGTAACTTTGAACGATCACTAAGCAAACTGTTGTAAGTCAAGGACTACCTGTAGGCAGAACAGAATCCACCAAACAGAACAATCCAGGGAATACTATGCCCAATTACAACTTAATAATATTTGTTGTGGGATATGTGTCTGTGAGTAGAAAGAATGGAAAATACAAAGAGAAAATAAGAGGAATAAAGTTTCTGCCAGACTGTTAAAAAAATTTACACTACAATCTTTAGTCCAGGCCTACCTAATTAATAATTATTATTGATAATCATTGTCTTAAGATTTCACTTTCATCTCTGAAATATTTCCATTTGTATGAAAATATCTGCATTTTGTACAGAGTAAAAATCTTTAAAACAGGTTGACTACTTGCAAGGAATCCATACTGTTGTTTGCACATCTTAAGATGTTCTTTTTGCAAATCCATTTATTAAGAGAATACATAAAAAGAATCATATACTATATAATCAAGAAGCATTCTTCTCATTGCTGTTTCTAGAATACTATCAGAATACAAAAATCAGATGAGATTTTATTTAAAAAGAAATCCTTGGGGGTACATTCAAATAAGAAAAGTTCTGGAAAAATGAAATTGCTTCTTTTTTTGTTTGGCGCACTGAGAAGAAGAGGCGGAGGCAGCTGTAAAGCTTAACAGGATTTATTATTAATTTGTATCTCAGCCGCTTGCGACAGCAGCTGAGAGAGAGACAGCTGATTCCATTTGACAGCTCCTTTTATATGGAGCTGTCAAACGGTTCAGCCAATCAGAGGCTTCTCCAGCTCCCGCTTAAACAGCGGACTGGAGTGAGGACTTGCTGGTTGTAACACTCCTTCCCCCTGGAACTGCGCATGTGTAATTGTCCAGGTAGGCGGGGCGATGCCTCACTCACCTGGAACACTTTAGTTCTGCAGTCGGCGGCAATGGGGAAGGACCTGTTGCTAGCCTGGTGCCTTCCACTTGGGGCGGTGTCATCTCACCTCCACAGGCGATCTCGGCTGGCCACGGAAGGACCTCAGGTGTCAATGGGACCTCTTCAGATGGCGGCGAGCGGGCTCCAGTTGTCAATGTCACGGCTTCCCCAGGTAAGGCCTCTGTGAGAGACTGCTGGTCAGGAGTCGGCCTTCGAGGTGGCCTTTCTTCTGGCACTTTAGGCAGACTGAATTTCTAAAACGGCAAGTGGCTCTCAGATGGTTTCCTCCACAGCTGGATCAAATCAGCTGTGGTGTCAGTTGTCTTCTGTTGGTGGAAAGACTTCTTCTCTGCATGGGCTGAGGTGTTCTGAGGTGATTAATTGCTTCTTCCTCTTTGAAGTCTTCATCTTCAAAGTAGGTGTCTTTGTAGTGGACAGCAGAGCTGGGCTTTCACCTGGGAAGGCTGCTTGCTTTCTGTATTTTGGCTGCGGGTAGATTTGACAGTTCAGCGGCTTGAGCCTCTTCAATCACCTGTTTCAAGTTGAGGTCAGCTTTTGCCAGCAGCCATCATTGTAGCCGAAGGTCTCTCACGCCACAGACGAACTGGTCCAGCAGCATATCATCTAGCTGATCTCAGAACCCACATTGGAGGGTGGCCAAATGAAGACCCGCATTGGAGGGTGGCCATGTATTCACCCACGGACTCACCCTCCGCTTGGCTTCTTCGTCTTAAGGCATAGCGGCGGGTGATGCGTGATGGCTTTGGGGCATAGTGGTTACCGAGCACCTCCTGTAGCTCTTCCCAGGTGACAGCCTTGACTGTCTGAGGAACCAACAAGGGGGTGGTAGTGTTAAAAATGGTGGCCCCGCAGAAACTCAGGAAATAGGCTTTTTTCCTGTTTGGAGGAATGTCAGATAGGTTCGCGGTGTCCATGACGCATTTGAACCTGTTGATATACAATGTCCACATCTCGGTGGTCGGCCAAAAAGGTGGGAAGTTCAGCGGTGCCATCATTTCTCCACTTGTTAGTGACAGCTCTAGTGACAGCTCTAGTGATGGCTTTTTGTAGTGACTTCAGCCATGTGGTGATCTCTCTCTCTACCTCAGGATTGCCTCAGTTCATCAGTGATCCAACCTTCATCACCAGTTTTGTGTTTGGTGCACTGAGACAAAGAGGCGGAGGCAGCTATAAAGCTTAACAGGCTTTATTGTTAATTTGTATCTCAGCCGCAGCTAGCCGCGAGCTTGTGGCAGCAGCTGAGAGAGAGAGACAGCTGATTCCGTTTGATAGTGCCTTTTATACAGAGCTGTCAAATGGTTCAGCCAATCAGAGGTGTCTCTGGCTCCCACTTAAACAGCGGACTGGAGTGAGGACTTGCTGGTCGCAACACTTCTGTGCACAGATTATTCTCAAAATGAGAAGACTGTTCTTAATGTATTATTTGATAGCACAAATTGTTTTTCTTTGAAGCACTGATCATCCTGCATTTTATTCTACAAGTGAGTAAAGATACAGAGAAAGTCCTCATAGCATTACAGAGACCTAAGTCCCACTGCTATCTTAACGATGTTTCCATAGTGAACTGTGTAGTAACAAAATTATAGTTAGTGAAAGTTTAATTGGAACTGGCAGTTTGCAGCTGGGTAAAACCAACCAAGCAATATACTGCAAAATATTCCTTCATTTCAGTGGAGCTTGTATGGATGGTTGCATAGCAACACTACATGGAAGATTGTGTCCCCAGCTCCTAATTGATGGAGTGTTCAAAAGCTTAGCTTGTTTACATGTAACAAATTCAAATTTTGCTATGGCCTGAGCTGAATTTTAGTACATTTTCAGACAGTTGCTCTAGTTTAGAAATGTAGATGTCCTTATTACTTGCAATATCCAATTCATACCTTACAATATGGAAGCAATGAACAATTGTTTCTTTTTGAACAATTTCTATAAGTTACAAACATCAGCAGAAAAAAATTGTTCTGTATCTTTGCATAAATGAATTATTATTCCAGTTTATAATTTGGAGATGTCTACTTTCTGACCTGCTAGTATTTACCCTTTTTTACAATTGCATTTGGACAACGTATAGAATTCATTTATGTATAGTTTTTCATCTTCTTGGTTCATAGGCTGCTTTCAAGAAAATCATTCAAAACGTGACTCCAATGTATTATCAAAAATCTAAACCAATATAAAATATAAATTAATATTCTGAATCATATTGGCATAGTAACAGTTATGAATAGAAACAATATTGACAGGTTTCTGATAGGTAGTTTTGTTAACCTGTCACAACAAAGAGAATATCTGATGAATTGGTTGCAGTCTGTGAAAACTTAAAACTGCATAAAAACTGCCATAAAAAGAGTTAATGGTTAAGATGCCAGACAATGCAGAGTAAAGCTAAATAAAAATATAGAAGCAAT
Organism: Naja naja; assembly: GCA_009733165.1. Classification (NCBI taxonomy): domain Eukaryota; kingdom Metazoa; phylum Chordata; class Lepidosauria; order Squamata; family Elapidae; genus Naja; species Naja naja. The sequence goes on along the minus strand of CM019149.1, from coordinate 258,063,856 downwards.
AATGCAAATAACTTTTTCTTTTACAGTTCTTTTGCTATAGCAATTAAAAGCAGTTTGAATTAACTAACTAAATTAATTCAGAGGTGGTATTCAGCCGGTTCGCACGTACTTGGGAGAACCGGTAGCAATAATTTGGTGTGGGTTGCCGAACAGGTAGCGACTTCTGGCTGGCCACACCCCTGAACTGGTCGCAGCTTGCTCACTTGCCACACCCTATGCTTGTCCCACCCAGTCACTCCTCACTCCACACTGGGTCCTTGTGGCTTAACCTGCTTTCCAACATGGTGCCTGGCCCTATGTCCCAACTGACCAGCTCTGATCTTCCTGCTGAAAGGTAAGCCTGCGAGTCTTGCTAGCCCTCCCTGCCCCTGGAGCTTGCCTTCCCCTTCCTACCATCCCCTGAGCTTGCCAAGGCCCCCCCACCATTTCCGGGCTTGCTTGACTCGCTTCGTTGCTGGTGCGGCCTAGCTAGCATGTGTGTGTGCATGTGTGTGTATGTGTGTGCGGCATGAGAGAGAGAGAGAGGGCTGGAGTGGGGGGGTGCCACCCATTTCTTCCTTTTCCCCTGCCTGCTGCTGATTGATCATCACAGACTAGCCAGGTATGTGTATGTGTGTGTATGTGTGTGTGTGTGTGCATGCACGTGTGAGAGAAAGAGAGGGCTGGAGTGGGGGGGGCGCCACCCATTTCTTCCTTTTACCCCACCCGCTGCTGACTGGAGATCGTCCCAGACCAGCCATGTGTGTGTATGTGTGGAACAATGCTAACATGTTTTCCCCTAGTTCTTCTTCCCTCTGCTGGTAGATGCTTCTTTTCTTCATTTTGGGAAAAAATATTACGGTTACTTTCCCTACAGACTATGGAAATTGGAAGGTTAAAAAAAAATCAGGATGATGGCTTTATCTTTGTGAGTGTGTTTGTATTTCTGCATTTGTATGCATGTGAAAGAAAAAGAAAGAAAAATAAATAGGAAGGGAGAGAAAGAGAGAAAACTGTGATATTATTTTTAATTGTTTCTCTTAGCTGTTTTCCTGGAATCCATAGATATGAAGCAACAAATGGAATGGTTTATAGTAGTTTATTTTCTATGTACAGTAAATCAGCAAGCACGGTAGACCCGAACAAGGTTAGCATTGGAAGCAATCGCCTTCCAGTGCAATTTATCCCCTTACTCCACCCACCTAAACGCTTCTACCTCCGCCCTACACTTGTGTCCCAATTATCCTATTACCCCTAATTTCCAAAACCCCAATGTCCTACATCGCATGCTCACTATCCACAATTCCCAGCTATATCCTTAGTTTCCCCACAACTATACTCCTCCCATTCTATCCCCTCCCTTAAGCAGTTTATCTGCTTGCCAATTATCCCTTACAGCAGGGATTCCCCCTCACATTCTGTTGCAACTCCTTTCCACTGCTCCTTTCATCGCCTCAGTCCGTCCTCATAAACAAGCTGGCTGGTTAGAGCATTCCCTCCCCCTCTCTTCAGATTAAACTCTCTTCTAAACTATTCAGCCTCTAAACTACTCGACTGACATTGATGACGTTTTTCTTTTGACAAGGCTATCTCTTCTCCCATCAGTGATTACGCTGCTCTTTCATTATTTATCACGTGTTAATATTTTACACTGTCCCTACACTACATCTAGAGTGATTTTACTGCTTTTCTTTTGCCCAGGGCTACCACATATTTTTCAAGTATTTACATCAATGTCTAGTCCAGAGCATAAATATGTGTGTGTTTATTTTGTACATCAGGTTGCATAAGTCCAGCTTAATATGCTATTCCTGGTATGTGATATTTTGTATACATACAGAGAAAGAAGCACTCTTATGATCTTTGACTTGGGCTTGCTGTCAAACATCAACCATAATAATTACTGTTTTGAACAATATGCAGGTTGTATTACATGAATGGCTATTTTATATGTGAAATTATTTATTTATTTATTTATTTATTTATTTATTTATTTATTTATTTATTTATTGGACTTGTATGCCACCCCCTCTCCGTGAGGACTCGGGGCGGCTCACAATTAAAACACAATTCAAACACAATTCAACAATAAATATTTTAAAAAGATTAAATCTAACAAGCCCAATCACTAAAAACCATTAAAATAATTTAAAAACCCCAGGAGGTCAGTCCAGCCCGGCCTGTTCAAACAACCAGGTCTTCAAATCGTGGCAGAAGGAGTGAAGATCAGGAGCCAAACGGAGCTCCAAAGGAAGTTGGTTCCACAAGGTGGGGGCCGCAACAGAATAGGCCCTTACCCGAGGCACCGCCAGCCGACATTGTCTAGCCGATGGCACCTGAGGAGTCCCCGTCTGTGCGCGCACACAGGGTGATCGGTGTTTGATATTGGCAGGAGACGCTCCCGCAAGTACCCCAGACCCAAATTGTAAAGGACTTTGAATGTTAACACCAACACCTTGAATCTCACCCGGAGGGCAACCGGCAACCAATGCAGCTCGCGCAGGAGGGGTGTAACATGGGAGTATCGGGAAACTCCCATCACAACCCGTGCAGCTGCATTCTGCACCAGCTGAAGCCTCCGGATAGTATGTAAGGGCAGTCCTAGATAGAGAGTGTTGCAGTAGTCAAGTCAGGACGTCACAAGTGCATGAGTGAAATAATTATGAAATAAATTTGAGCAGAGATCCTGGGAAAGTGTCAGAATAACAGAATAACACTTAGAAGGACCTTGGGGAACCCTATATCATTTCAGAGAAATGGCTGTCCAGTCTTTTCTGAAAAACTTCCAGTGATTGAGCACCCAGAACTTCTGGAGACAAGCAGGTCCACTGGTTAATTGTTTTCACTGTCAGGAAGTTTCTCCTTAGTTTTAGGTCGCTTCTCTCTTTGTTCATCCATTGCTTTTTGTTTGCGTTCTGCTTCTTTGGAAAATATATTGCCCCCACTTCTTTGTAGCAGCCCTTAAAAGCCTGTTGCCTTTCACACTCTTGGGCAAAGCATGTGAGCCATTTCCTCCTTTCAGTGATCCATGAAAGTACATTTATAGTATGTAGATAATAAAGTCAAAAAAAGGTGAATAACATTTTTACAGAACTATAGATATGTTGAGGCTGGGTGTGATAAGGAATGGCTGGGAGTGGAGAGGCCAGGCAAGGCACCCCTTGACGTGAGTGACATTGAGTTGCCCATGCCCACCCAAACATATGACCACCAAGCACGCCCACCCAGTCACATGACCACCAAGCCACACACACCAAATAAGCCACGCCCACAGAACTGGTAGTAAAAATTTTTGAATCCCTCCACTGGATTAACTAAATATAAAGTTTACACAGGACATGAAAAGAATACAAATGTATCAGTATAGGGAAGGATAAAGGCATAGACCTACAATTCAAAACTGGAGACAATCACAAGATGACACCAACAATATGCCACGGAAATTATCACTTATTTGTGCCAGTTGGTTTTTTTAAAGTCCAAAATTGATAGCCCAATAAAAAAGTCCTATGTGAAGCAATCACCAAACTAATGTTCATCAGATTGATGAATAGGGCAGGTGAGTGGATATTTATCTAGGTGTTCAGGAGAAAGATATTTAAAGGTGATAGTAAAACATGTTAAGAACAATAACCAGCTAAGAACAAGCAGAAACAGGAAAGATCCAAAAACCATACATATCTACTCCACACACCTTGAAACAAAGAACAAATTCCACATGCACACCCAGAAGTTGTTTAAAATTCCTCTCCAAGATTTATCAGCTGGGTGGACAATACTGGAGGATTCCTATAACTGATTTTAAAATTGAGGAACCTTTTGAGGATATGGATAGATCCAAGAAACTGATTTAAAACAATTTTTCAGCATAATGTTAAAACTAACATGTTAACTGATATAATTTAAAACATGAAAAGCAACCAAAACATGTTTTCATATTGTGACCCTCTTATACTATTTAGCTCCATTAATATTTCTGAGTTACTTTTAAAATTATTCATTATAGCCAAGTATGGATAGAACCAATAATAGAGGGACTGAGAGAGCTACATTCATCTGCTCCTATGTAGCATTCTATTTGTTTTGTTTTTGTTTTCCCCCCTGTTTAATTTATGTGCAATCCTATTCCAATAGTAAACTGCTCATGTGCAGCCATCTTTCAAAATGTCAGAAATCTAAGTTGAAAGAATGGCAGAAAGCAAATCTTTCAATAGCAGTCCATTGTCAGACAGAGTAAATCTCAATGTCTAAATCCACTAGAAAAGTTGGAGGAAAGAAATTACTCTAGTCCCAGAGCTGAGGTGTATAGATAAGCTTTAACCCTTCCCTGTGTGTATCTCTAAAATATAGAATAGTATCTCTTAATGTTTATGTAACTGAAAGCCGCAGTCATTTAACCATGTATTTATATTTTTTTTATTAAACAATGGGGTCCTATCCAGTGCTAAAATATAAATTAAAACATCCCTGATGGATGGTTTGTCTACTTTCTGCTTGAATACATTCAGTAATAGGGATCATACCACCTCAGTTATACTCTTTACTTTAGAGAAATTCTTACAGCCCATATTTTTTTAAAAAATAGAATTTTGATTTATATTTTAATATAACATTAATTTATTACCTGTTCATTCATGAATCTAGAGCACCCTGAACTCTGTAATGATTAAAATCTGGTTTATACAGTCTTTGATATGATATCCTTTCAGATATCTGAGAATGTTGTAATATTCACCCCTCCAGCTTTAGCCACTTTTTAAAAAAGCTAAACATACCCAGCTCAATCAATAATAACTTTTCATAGTTCTTAGTTCCTGATTCCCTGATTGCTCTTCTTTGCTATCTGCTGCAGTTTTTTGGGTTTGCCAAAACCTTCTTAAAATGTGACACCCACAACAGCAAGAATACTTGAACTGAAGGTTAAGTGAATGAGTATGGAATACTGGGTAAAAAAAGAAAAAGAAGATGGTGATTGTCTTGATTCCAAATCTACATGTATGTACTTGAATGCAACATCACAGACCTTAGAATGTGATGTTAAGACACACTTTTTGTATCACTGTATTCCAAAATGCATGGCTGTCTCCTATAATAATATCAAGGCCCTCACTGAACCCAATATTTATGGAAAACATTTGTCCAGCCTTCAGCCTTCCTTTTGGAGGGATTGATTATATTTATTTATTTATTATTCCAAAAAGATTTTTATTTTTTAAAACAAACATATACAAACAAAACATAAAAAACATAAAACCATCGTCCATTTTATATGCATACAGTGTGTCAGTTGGTTACAAATCTTTTGTGCTATCCTTTCGTAGTCATCACTCACAGTTTATATAAATTCTCACATTGTCAATCTAACATATGCTTATATATTTATCAGTTATTAATCATTCATGACTAAACTATTCCATCATTTATACGAGATATTCTCAATTTTGTTATAAAATTTATATTACACTTTCATCCAATGTTTATATATATTTGTACTGTATTTTATATCAATCTATTAAACTTCTATTATGAAATTTCCTGATGTATTACATTACCATGTCTTTTTATCCAACCATTGATAAAACAAATCCCATATCATGTAAAATTGTTTATCTTCTTGTTCTCTAATTTCAAACGTCAATTTACTCATTTCAGCACAGTCCATAATTTTCTTAATAATTTCCCCCTGGATAGGTATTTTTTCATTTTTCCAATTCTTAGCAAATGCAATCCTAGCTGCTGTCAACACATTTACAATCAAATATTTCAATTCTTTATTGTACATTTCCAGTATAATTCCCAATAAAAATATCTCTGGTTTAAAGTCTATATGTTGTTTTATCATTTTTTCCAACCACAAGTGGATTTTAGTACAATATCTTTTTGCGTCCAAACACGTCCACCACATATGGCAATACAAGCCAGGTATCTGATGACATTTCCAACATTTATCCAATTTATTCTTAAACATTCTCACAATTCTCGTTGGGGGTGCCACCTGTAAAACATCTTATACAAATTTTCTTTATAAGCAGTTGACATTGTCATTTTATAATTTTGAGACCATAATTTTTGCCATTTCTCTAAAGGATTGATTATATTTATTGATGATGTCTGGCATAGCCTCATGGGGACAACCTTTCAGTGACTATCAATTCCATCAACCATATTAGTGTACCAATACCAACAAGGTGGATGTAGGCTATGGGAGCGAGGGAGAGTAGAAAGATAGACACCAAAGGATTGAAATTTGGGGTGACCTTGATTTCACAGCCCCTTTCTAGAATAGGTGACAGCTATAGTAAGGATGACATTTGTGCAAATACCTTGTGTGCCAGTTGCATGGGACACATACTGCACTATGCTCTGCATAGGGCTGCCTTGAAGACTGCTCAGAAACTGTGGCTAATCCAGAATGCAGTGACATGGGTAGTTATGAGCATGGCCTATTATATCAACACAATACATATGGCTATGAGTGTAATATTATCAGTAAGCTTCTAGGGGCATTGCTACCTATAAAACCCCTAATAACTGAGGGCTTTATTCAGACTCCTGAGTATCTACCTGTCTTATAGAATCAAACAAAATTAGCATGCTTTGGATTCTACCCAACAAGTCCACCTAATGAAAATCAGCAAGTAGACCTCCTCTGTCATAACACCTGTCCCTTGGAACAGCATTCCCCTAAGGATTCAAATGGCCCCTAGCCCAGATTTAAATGAGCTGTGAATATCTAGCACTACCTTCAGGACCTGGATAAAGTATGTAGAGGAACCCTTTCAGGTTATTTTTATTGTTCTTTGGGGCTATATTTTCTATGTTTTTTTATTAATTGTTTTTATTTCACGAAACCCAGATAGAATTGGTGGCTTTGGCTTTACAAATGTGACAAATGAATTAATTAATGGTGGTAGCAATGCCTATTTGGCAGGATATGAAGGAATGTCTGGTCTCAATGAATAAGCACTTTAGACTTATTCAAGGAGGCCAAAGCATTGATTCCTAAAGTGATGTGTTATCAAAATTCTTTAAGACTCCAAAGTAACAATTGTTCCAACTGTTGAAAGAACAGTACTGTTTCATTGAAATAATTGATTCTCCATTCCACCAGAACTCCCCAAAGTTTTAGTGATTATTTGACAATTATTATGACAATTCTCAGCTGACAAATGGCCTGTGGTAAAACAAAGCATATTAAAACATGTTCTCTTTCTTCTTTATCAGCTTTCATAGAATGCTACCTTGGGAAAATATTAATAGAAGGGGAAACATTTATTTAATCTTAAATCTCTGAATGGTATGATGCTAATTATAATTACAAAAAAGGTCAAAATGTGAAAAGTGATAAAATAAATTGGGCAAAATGGGATTGGTGGGAAAATATTTTTCTGCAATTGGTTAACCTATACAGTATGCGTAAAAATTGAATTGTATGAGAAAAAGGGTTCTTTCTCTCTTGCCCTTCCTTCTGTGATCTCAAAGTTTATTTCCCTCTGAAGCTCTACAGATCTGGTAGGAATGTGTCCACTGAAATTTGCAATATGTACTTGAAGAATAATTCTTTTTCCCCCAATTATCTAAGTTACACTTGCTTAGACATGTGCAATTTGCCTGAGGTTTCTTATAATAATTTACATTTTAGTCTCTCAAATACATGTGGACTGAAAAAGCAGTTTTCTTAACAATACAATCTTATTACATAAGTTAATTGTAATTCAAACTGAATTTAAGGGAAAAAACTACTGAGTTTACTACAATTACTATAGTTGGAGATGTAATTATTAAAATAATAGCTCTGCTTTGTGGATAACACTATTCCTTTAACATATTGTCTATTATACTTGAACTTCTTATTTCTCATTTTTGGTGAAAGAAAAATGTGTTCAGAATTGATGGTTATAAATTTAGTAGCAGGTTGATTTAACTAGTTTTTAACAAAGATGAAAATCAGAATCAATTAAACTGGATTTCCTAGCTGTGTGTCTTGACAGCAAGAGTGCATAAAGACTGCTAATAACTAAATGGATTACAGTTCTGTAGCAAATGACTCAGTACTGATTCATAGGTTATGTTTTGAATGAAAATATAAAAAGCTTGGTATGATGTACAAATAACATTTCTGATTTCTGTTGGCATTTGAATATTTAAAATCCGGAGTTATCTTTTCAGTCAACAAACATAGAACCAATACTACACAGAAAGTCAGATGTACTAATTCTCACTTCACATGTGTTGTATTTTGGTGCTTTTGACTTTTTTAACATCATCCAAAGATCTCAGCTCAGAGTCTTCAGTTTGCTTGCACTAAAAATATTGGGCCAACTATAACAGCCCATGCTACAATTGGGAATAAAATATTTTGAAGGTTGTTCTCACTCTAATTTAATGTGCACATAGAATCACAAATGAAAGTTAGAATGGTTCCTGTCAATGCTATGAAGCAAGGCAATAAACCTTTGACTTATTCCATTCATTTGAATTTTATTTAAAACAAATTAGTTATAATTTTAAGCTAGACAACAATTTTCTTTACTGTTACTTAGCAACAATGGTTTGGAACAGATGTATCTTGGGGATGGGGGTTAAAAGAAGTCAACATTGCATTTGCAACTGTGTGATTGAAGTAATTGGTAAGTATGTCACACAGATATAAAAAAATTAATCACTGCATCAAGATTCAGTATCAAGACTGGCAAGCCAGAGCAGTGACAGAAAACAAGAAAACGAACTTCAACAGCGGTAAATGCAAAGTCATTTGGGGTTAGGAAATGTCGTGGACAGAAAATAAGAAATATCACATTGGGAAACAGCTCATTAAAAAAGATCTGAGTATCTTGGTGAATCTCAAGTTAAATATCAATCAACTGCAAAAAAGCAAATACAATCTAGGCTGCATTATCAGAGGCAGTGTCAAGATTAAGAGAAGCTATCATTCCTTTGGTCAGACTGCATCTAGAATATTATTTCCAAGTAAAGGAACTGCATTTTAAGAAACACAGTGAAAAAATAGTGCATGTCTAGAGCAGTGGTGGGATTAAAAATTTTTTACTACCGGATCTATGGGTGTGGCTTGGTGGGTGTGGCAGGGGAAGGATACTGTAAAATCTCCAGTCAGAGGTGGTATTTGCTGGTTCTCCAAACTACTCAAAATTTCCACTACAGGTCTCCAGAACTGGTCAGAACCTGCTGAATACCATCCTCTAGACTCTAGAGGAGAAAAAAACTAATATGATAAGAGACTTAGAAAGAAAAGTGTATGAAGAAAGGTTGGAGCACTGGGTACATTTAACCTGTAGAAAAAAAGACTTTGAGAGATTTGGTATCCATCTATATGTATTTGAAGCATTATTAGACTGAGCAGACTTGTTTGGGATTATTTTAAAATATGGAACAAGAAACAATTGGATTAAAGAGCAAAGTGGAAGATTTTAGTTGGACATCAAGAATAAACTCTGAAAGGTAACAATTGTTCCATAATATGACTGCCTTGGAAGTTGGTGGACTTTCTATCAAAGGTGTTTAAATAGGACTCATCACTTGGGAGCCTGTTGTAGTTAATTATTGCATTACAAGAGCAGAGGGTTGAACCTTTTCTTTCCGAATGCTTCTGCCTCTTATATTTTTGATTTTATGACATGCTCTGATTTCATTTTGAAATGACTTGTTTCTTTTCTATTCACTGATTAAAAGCTGTTATGTGATATTGCCATTTATCTAATAAACCTTATGTTCTATTATTAGGTTCATTTTTAAATGATCAGCTTTTTGTTCTTCCAAGAAGATCCACTGCTGGTTAAATGCAGCTATATGACCCATAATCACTTTGGATGATGAAATGGGGCACATATAAATTTAATAAATGAATGAAATTTTGAACTTGGCAGGTTTGCATAACTCAGAACTCCGTGAGAACAAAGATATGTTTATATGTTTTCAAAAGTTGACAAAGCATCACCAGCCAGTGACTATTTATATTTTCTGACCAATATCTGAGCATAAAGACTTAACAGCCCATCTGTACTTACTGTCAGCAAGTTGCTAAGTGCCTTGTCGCTCAATCTGTGGGTAAAAACACATCATTTATTCCAATCAACCACTTCTACTCTCCAATACACAGTAAAGGAGAAAAAAGAAAAAAGAAATTTATGTTTCTGTGTTCACCACAGAAGCCAAACTGCATTGCTGCAAAACTTTGAACAATCTCAATCTCTTTAAAAATCATGCCAGCAGTTCTCTATGATGAAATCCCAGGAAGCAGGAAGAAAGAAGACTCAAGAACCCTCCCAGCAGGAGCACAGAAAGCCTGCTCAAATATAAGATAATTATCCAACATATTGCTTTTTCTTCTATGTTATTGGTTACCTTGAAATGGCATTTTCATAGTCAAATATAAGGCCAGTAGCAAAGGGAAAAAATTTTATGCGATCATTAGGGAATTTTACCCATACCAATATAAAGGCTTTATCTTCATCTGGGAGACAGGCTATTTGATTGCCTCTGATTCTGTATAGCCAGTTAATTTTTCCTTTCACAATTATGACTTTTTCTTGCATTTTATCTGATAGTATTTACATGAAGTCAAAATAATGACTCATTTGTTATTACAAAAATACCAATAGCGAGATCAAATTGTTTTGTTGCTGTTGCTTAGCAACTAGCTTTGGATGCTTAGAAATTTATTTGTTAATTTATTTGCTGATTACTTATTGTTTTATCCCCTTTTTTAAAAAAATCAATAATTCCTTTTCAATTGAAACCAGTAACAGTTGTCGATGATGTAATGATAAATTGCTGGAACTTCATTATCCTATAATTGAGCCATCAGAAATTCACATTATGTTTTTGCTTAGATGTTACAAATACTTAATGTTATGTATGTAGGTTTGAATGTCATTGGTTTAGTTTGAATTGTTCTTGTAAAATGTCAAATAGGATTGGTTTAAATAGTACGGGAAAACCCTGCACTCTGATTGGCTGGCAACTACGGCTACTGGCTATAAGAAGCAGCCGTAGCCCAGCCAAGTCGGGTCCATTCGAGCTGTAGTCACTTAATAAACTCTTCACTGAAGCTCTTCGCCTCTGACTCTTCATGCAGACTTAACACTTAACATATTCACGATAAAAAGATTCCCAATGCCTCCTCCTTAGAACAAGATTTATTTATTTATATTTAATTTCTATATTCAGAACTGTCTACATTCAGGGCCTAAGATGTTTTCAATTTATATGACACTATTAATAAATTAAGCTTAGCTGTTTCAATAACCTATTTTGGACAGTGAGGGGATAAAGAATTGAAGGATTAAATTCCAAGTATAGCTGGTTGAAACTGTAGTGTTAAGTTAGCACTACTCTTCTCTTTGTTGTTCCAAAATGAATTAAAGACATTTGCAACATTAAATTGAACCAGAACAAGTGCAAGGTTTTAGGAGGACTTGAACAAAATTTCCTTTGCCCTGCCTTTCCAACTTTATATCCTCTGAACTAAGTTGGTACCTTTGTTGTATAATCTTATCAAGCAAAAGATAACAATGAACACGGGCACTTTCTTGATGGAAGGGAACAAAAACAATTTGGTGAAAGAAATGCAGGTGGCTACACCTTCAACTAATACTACTACTACTTCAGGGAAAAAATGTTGATCTGGTTTTATTTTATTTTTTTTAGAAAGAATAGCAATAGCAATAACAATGGCACTTAGATTTATATGCTTCATAGTGCTTTACAGCAGGGTGTTAAACTCAAGGCTGGATCCAGCCCACAGGGTGCTTAGATGCAGCCCGCAGACCCACCCTGGAAACAGCAAAGAACCAGTCCATGGTGCCTCTGCCAGCAAAAACAGAGCTCAGGGAGGCCACACGCAGCCTTCCCAAGCTATGTTTTTGCTGACAAAGGTCTGCAGGAGGCCATCGCGGCTGAAAACAGAGCCCGGGTGGGGCTTGCATGGCCTCTCCAAGCTCTATTTTTGGTGGCAGAGGGCTGCAGAAGGCTATCACAGCCGAAAATGGAGCTTTGATGAATGACATAGAGCTAGCCACACCCCCTGGTGCTCTGAGATCAAACACAAGCCCGATGAAATACAGTTTGACACCCCTGCATTGCAGCATTCCCTGAGCAGTTTATAAATGTCAGCATATGGCACCCAACAATCTGGGTCCTCATTTTATGGATCTCGGAAACATGGAAGGTTTAGGCAACCTTTAGCCAGTTAGAATCAAACTTTCCACAGTGAGCAGTGAGTTAGACTGCATTCTAAACACTGTGCCACCCCAACTCTTAAGATGAAAGAAGATGATAAATCCACATATAAAAATATTACTTCTCTGTTTATGTGGGTGTGTGGTGAGTACACTCTTTTGTATTCCCATTCAATTACCTATCATTTCAAACAATAGTTCTGAGAACAATTTCACTTTAGATGAATGTTTAGATGGTGTTAAATACCAGTAATCCATGATCTATTAATTTTTCTTTTAAATTATAATTCAATATAAATTTTAAACCTTTCATCCACATACTCTCCCGTTGTCCCTGAATTATTTCCACTGTTTGGAAGGCTATGGAAAAAATGTGAACACATTATATAGAACAGCAACAAAAAAAATTGCAAAAAGAAAAAGAAAAGGATCTGCTCTCTACCCCAGCCATGAAACTTTATATTGTGTATATACATATACGTTTTAATTTTTAAAAATTAATAATAACAATAATAATAATAATTTATTAGACTTGTATGCTGCCCTCTCTCCCTGAGGACTCAGGGTGGCTCACAGTATAAAAACAATACAATAAGTTAATTAAAAAGTAATTAAATAACACAAGCCTAATGATCAAACTAGTAAAATTAAGTTAAAATTATTTAAAAAAACCCACCCACCCCTTATTTCAGTCCAGGCCGGCCTGCTGAAACAGCCAGGTCTTCAGGTTGGGGTGGAAAGAGCAGAGATCAGGGGCCAAGTGAAGACCCAAGGGGAGCTGGTTCCACAGGGTAGGTGCTCCCACAGAGAAGGCCCTACCCCTGGGCACCACCAGCCGACAATGTCTGGCTCACAGCACCCCAAGGAGGCCCTGCCTGTGGGAGGATACAGGGCAATCAGAGTGTGATGCCAGCAGAAGACATTCCCGCAAGTATCCCAGACCCAAGCCATGTAGGACTTTGTTTGTCATCACTAGTACCTTGAATCTCACCCGGCAACTGGGGTCCGAATCTCAAGGCAACCTGCAACCAATGCAGGTCGCGCAGGAGGGGTGTAACATGGGAGTATTGGTACACTCCCATCACAACCCACATGGCCGCATTCTGCACCAGCTGCAACCTCTGGGTGATCCGCAAGGGCAGTCCCATGTAGAGAGCATTGCAGTAGTCGATTCGGGAAGTGACAAGTGCGTGGGTAACTGTCCGTAGGGCATCTTGGTTCAGGTAAGGGCACAACTGGCGAACCAGACGAACCTGGGTAATTGCCCCCCTGGGTCACAGCTCCCACCTGCTCCTCCAAATTGAACTGTGTATCCAGGAGGACCCCAAGGTTACACGCCCTGTCCACAGGGGGCAACACCTCTCCCCCCATGACCAAAGATGGAATGTCCTGAATAATCCGAGATGCCGGTACGTACAGCCACTCGGTCTTGGCCGGGTTGAGTCGAAGTCTGTTCCTCCCCATCCAGTTCCGCACCACATCCAGACAACGGGACATCACAGAGAGGGCATCACTGATATAGTTCGGGGTGGAGATGAAAAGCTGGGTATCATCTGCATACTGATGATACCTCACTCCAAAACCCCCAAGATTAATAGTATTAGAATAATAAGTTCTATTTCCAAAAAATGTAATTGGGGCAACAACAAAATTTGTATACAGGATATAGTATAGTATTAAGAGCCATGGTACAGTGGTTAGACTGCAGTACTGCAGGCAACTTCTGCTGATCACTGGCTGCCAGCAGTTTGGCAGTTCAGGTCTCACTGGCTCATGGTTGACTCAGCCTTCTGAAGTCAGTAAAATGAAGATCCAGGTTGTTGGGGCAAAATTCTGACTCTCTAAACCACTTAGAGAGGGCTGTAAAAGCACTGTGAAACAATACATAAGTCTAAATGCTATTGCTATAGCAAAATTGTCTCTGAGAAAGCTGTAAGCTAAGTCTAATTTTCTGTTATCCTCAGTGATGTTTCACTAGTAATGCACTTGTAAATGTTTAACAGTCAGCCTTGCTGGATTCACTGCCACTGCTGCATTGCCAAAGAGCTGATCAGTATGCCAGCCAGTGTGAGTCAGCTCTCTCTCAACTGGCATACAAAATTCCAGAAAATTCATCAATTGACTCTCATGAGTGGGTGAAGCCAGTGGTGGGATTCAAAATTTTTTACTACCGGTTCTGTGTGCGTAGCTTGGTGGCCATGGCTTGGTGGGTGTAGCAGGGGAAGGATATTGTAAAATCTCCATTCCCTCCCCACCCCACTAACCTGTTTTCCAGCTCTGTTTTCTTGTGCAGAGCAACAAAAGAAGGTCCAGCTGGGACTTGGGAGGCAGTGAATAGACGAGGGAGGGCCAGTCAGAGGTGGTACTTGCCAGTTCTCTGAACTACTCAAAATTTCCGCTACCAGTTCTCCAGAACTGGTCAGAACCTACTGAATACCACCTCTGGGTCAAGCTAGTTCAAGCATGTCACTAGGGTGCAACCAACATCCTTCAATCCACAGAAGTTCTCAAGTCTTTCTCTGGCACTGCTTGAAACAGGTATATTTTCCAGCATTTCATGACTACAAGATGTGCGAGAGTGTAGATAGAGAACTAATGATTGACTATTATATTTTTTTTATTATTTTCATTAGACTTGTATGCCGCCCTTCTCCCGAAGGACTCAGGGCGGCGAACATATAAAAAACATATATACAATAAAAAGATATTAAATAAGGACAAGTCTAAGTTACAAGAAACATTAAAACAATTAAAATTACGATGATAAACAATGCTATTAAAACATCCCGCCCCCCATGGTCAATCCAGGCCGGCCTGCTGAAACAGCCAAGTCTTCAGGTCTTGACGAAAGGAGCAGAGATCAGGGGCCAAATGAAGATCCGCAGGGAGCTGATTCCATAGGGCGGGCACTCCCACAGAAAAGGCCCTAGCCCTGGGGACCGCCAGCCGACAATGCCTGACCAATGGTATTCCCAGGAGGCCCCTCCTGTGGGAGCACATGGGGCGATCGGAATGTGATGCAGGCAGGAGGCATTCCCGCAAGTACCCTGGACCCAAGCCATTTAGGGCTTTATAAGTTATTACTAACACCTTGAAGGAGACCTGAAGGAAACTATGTCTCTTATTTATCACTGCACCTGGTCTTTGCTGGGATCAGAGTATTTTATGCCCTTTTTTCCCCAGGCACACCTATGTTTTAACACTCCTCTGAGTATAGCATGGTTAGTTGGCTACCAAGCCTTGCCTATCCACAGAATGCATTTTTTTGTAAATATTTTTTCTGCCATGGTTACTGGGCCCGCTTCATTAATAATTGCTCAGATCAGATTCCTGCTGTCAGGACACTTCAGCCTCTGGTACCCTTCACCTCAGGAAGCAGAGAAGAGCTAGCCTTTTCTGTTCAAGCAAAGAAACAGATTTAAGTATCTTAGGATAAAGCATACTCTATTGCTACAATAACACTAACTTCTAAGAAGCTCTACGGCAATGGCCCAAGGCTTAATACCTGTTTTAAAAGAGAGACATGAGAAAGAAAAATTAAAGCTTTAAAGTCACTTTAAAAGCTTGATAAATTAAACTGCTGCCACATTTCAGAACACAACATAATATAAAACCACATATAGGCATCCTGATATTAGAAGATAAGGGAAAATTAATATATATTTTTTCACACTGCATTCCTAACTCCCTGCTATCCCCAAGGATTTATTTATAACAACTAGCCCATTTTGCAAGGCTGCTAATCTACACTGGATGAGACCTATTTCTCAGCAAAGAGCTTGACTAGTATGCATTTGCATAATAATATTTAAAGGGATAGATTTATGAATCCAGCTGGGAAAAATCATTAAAATTAATCTGAAATTACCAGTAGCCCCCTGCCCACTACAACTATATCTGCAATCAAGACTTAGATATTCCATTCTCTGTGATTTTTCTACCCTACTTTGAGAACATTCATAATAAAGCTGTGTCTGAAAAAATATTGAGCAGAAAATGTTGGAGGTTAAATCCAGTCCATGTCTTTTTCTGAACTTTTTCCAAGGGGAAAAAATACAGGCAAAGGAAAAATTCAAGGCAAGCTGCAGTTGGGAAGGAGGTTTATTGTCCCAATAACAACAGTCACAACATCAAACATATTTTGGGATAGCTAGCAAATTGGGGTTGTGAGTTACAGTTTTTATATCTTTCTGAATTCTGTTATTGGTATGTTGTATTAGTACAAAAAATGTGTTCCTTCTATGTTCTTTAGACTGGATATAGTATCTTAGTTGTTATTGCAAAATTTTCTATTGTGGCATGTAGGATCATGATTTGCCTTTTGTTTTTTTATTTAATCTCATTTGCATGGTCACTTTTAGCTCCTGGTCTATTCTTCCATCTACTTGGAGATTGCTTTAGCAAAGTCTGGTTTTACAATACATACATTGTTTTATGAATGAAACTTAGTTTTCTTAAGCTTTGCCTGCAAGCTGTTTTCATGGAAGAAAGATTGGGGCTGCTTTCTGTTAAGTTTGCATGAAGAGTCAGACGCGGAGTGCTTCAGTGAAGAGTTTATTAGTGACTACAGCTCATAACAGACCCGATTTGGCTGGGCTGCGGCTGCTACTTATAGCCAGCAGCCGCAGTTGCCAGCCAATCAGAGTGCAGGATTTTCCCACACTTTTTAAACCAATCATTTCTGACATTTTACAAGAACAGTTCAAACTAAACCAATGACATTCAAACCTGCATTCATAACACTTTCTGTCTTTGTTGAGATGTTTTTTATCTTCTCCTTTAGGGGAAATATTCTGTTCTGCTTCTTTTCTTATTCTGTAGAATATTTTATTCTGGGGAGGTGTGGGCATTGCTACAAAAGGAAGTGTAGACCTGTGAAAAGTCCTAGTTGATTTCATCTGACTAGCCACATCTTTGGGACAGGAGATAAGTTTTCTCCAAATTGAGTGTTTTAGAGTTTTCTTGCCTAGTCAGAAAAGAAATTTCTGTGAGAATTGGGATGGGTGAATATCCTACAGGCCTGGCATCTGGGACGTTCACCTTTGTTTTTGGAAAGATTTCCTTCTATTTATGTCAGCCCTCTCACGTAAACCAGGAAACGTAATAAGATAAACTAATTCTATTTTATTGTAAGGCTATAGTAACAGAATCTTGCAAGCCTGAAGACACAAACTTCCTGCCTTTATTTTTAACTACTTGATCCACAAGGGGATTCTTCCAAAGCTTCTTTCTCTGATAGTTAACTGACTGGGGTTCCTATCTCTCTTGCTTGCTTGTTTCCTGGGCAGGATTTCTTCCACTCTATTATTCATACATTCCTTTAGGAAGGTTCACTTTTTGAGTTATAATGTTTCATTCTTTTGTTTTTCCTATTTTTTTCTGCACATAGATTTTTAAAATTTAAAATGGCTGTCTCTTTCTCTACATACAGACACACACATCACATACATGTATGTTATAAACAGCTCACGATTTATGTTTTTGAAGCTTTACTTTTCTGTAATTGTTTAGATTTCTCTGACCTTATTCTTAGGCAAGGAAGATGGCTACTCTGAGACAAAAGGAAGCCATTGCAGCCCAGTGCTCTCTTGTCTAAATATAAAAGTACCTTTAATTTGACAGACTGTAAAACAAACTATATTTTTCAAAGATAGTAGATTCCCTGTTCTCTAATCTTGCACCTTTGGCTGCAACATGGAATAACCCAAAATTGTTTAATATCAGCTACAGTTAAGACGTTTCCAGCCAAAACAAGAAAGGAATGCAGGAAATCTAAAAAAACTGTAATAGTGAGAGATCATATTATGTTCTATGTGCTTTGGCACAATAAGAAATCGTATGCATTCCAAGAAAGAAGGTATAGCTATGGAAACAAAGATAATACAAGAAAAATATATTTTAGAATACAATAGTCCAACAATTCTTTAGTGTTTGACTTCTATTTCCATAGTATTAATAGTGTAGTTTTCTTTTTCTTATTTCAAATTTCACCGTAAGACTACTTGGGGGAGAAGAAGAGAAATGAGTATTTCATTTCCACCCTAGAGTAGACACTGCAAGATTGCAGTTTCATGCTTTGTTTTCTGAGACTTACACACTTCCAGAATTGACAATATTGTTTTCCACCATTTTGTAGCATGAACACAGTATTATTAACTCTAATATAAATGTAACACAGTTTTTTTAAAAAAATTGAAACTTTTAAAACCTTCGCCACAATTTGCAGAAAATAATTAGGAAATCTTGGATGTTGTCACAAACATGATTTATAGCATTTTCACTCATTGACCAATGATCTTTGTTTCCCCAAAGGTTCCTTTTCAGCAAAAGATTGCTCATTTTTACTTTATCTTATGTTCCAGTTTCACCATGTTTTGCTTATAGAGAATATAAGAAGCCTCTTTAATTTGATTCTTAAGACGGCTAATCATGAATTATTCACTAAAAACTGTCCAACAGTTACATCTCCCTCCCAACTTCTAAAATCTATCTGAGATAGGAAAGGAATATATTTTCAGTGGAATCCTTCCTTTTTCTTCTTATATTAAGCTGAGCTAATCAGTCTTGGTTAAATGACAAACCAGGTAAGAATAGGAAATTTACTTCATAGAAGCTACTGATCTATTTTCAAGAGAAGCTGATGTAAAGCAACAAATATTCCACCAGTACAATGTGACTTAGAATAAGGTCAAATTGATATGGATATTTCTATCCTTGCGTCTCATATCTAAAAATTAATTGCTGACAATATTGTTGCTTTATAACAACTGCCACATGATAATGGAAGCAAATTCATAATGAACATTACAAAAAGAGGAGGGGGGCTAATACTCTGTTTGATTTTGGGTATTTTTGCTTTCCTGACATCTATGAAATATATGTTCACTCTCTATTTTTGCTAAACATGCAATATGTTTTTTACAGAATAAACAGAATATTGGGTACTGTCTCGTAGGTAGTCTTGCTGTAGCCACATATGGAAATGTTCCATCTGATCAAAGCTTAAATTTCAGACAAATATTTAGAAAGTTATTTTCCCTATCTGTCTATTGATCTACATATAACTAAAGTGAGCTACTGAATACACACACGCTTATTATTATTCTGGTTTGTTGCATAGTCATTTAGATGTTTAGATTGGACCTGGCATTTTTGTTCACCTATTGAGTCTTCCCAAGGACCTGGGATAGTGTTAAAGCTCTCATCACATGATGTAAGTTGCCTTTCGCAATTGACTGATGGTGATTGTCAGTACTGATGGTGTTCAAGTGATGTAGGGTTAGGAATACACTCAAGGTATCTATTATTGTTGGTACTATCTTTGCTTTCTTTTGCCACACATGTTCTATTTCTACTTGTAGGTCTTTGTATTTTCTTATTTTCTCCAGTTCTTTCCCTTTTATTCAGCTGTCTCCAAGCACCACCATGTCCATTACCCAACTTTTTTTTGTCTTTCTTATCAACCAATGTTAAGTTTCAAGTCTTATGTGACAGGTGCTTCTCTGAATTCTAAAATCACAGAGCACTTCATTTTCTATTATTTTGTCTTTGTAGTCTCACTAGTCTTTGCTTGCAGACAAGTAGTATTTCTTGCAGATCTTGAATGCACCATTCTTGCTACTTTATCATGCTGTTGCTTTTAGTCATTCTGTGTGATCTCCTTGCAGCTAAATAGGTGGTCCACTGTTTCTTCAGCTTGTTTTTGGAGGTGTCATCTGCTGTCTGATAGTGTCCTCTCAATTTTGGATTTGTATGTTGCTCTTAAGGTTTGGTTTATGCAGCCAGAATTAGCCCTTCTGTCTCTTTCTTCAAGTTTCATTCTCTTAAATATTAGCAGGTCTTATTATATGCTTTATCTGCTTTTTTTAATGCACTTACCATATCACTTTTCTATTTTTCATTCTGGTTTTTCTTGTAATACAACTTGGTCTTTCCGGTACTCAGTTAACCTTCCTGGCATCTTCTTCACTATCCTTCAAATATTCTTCCAATGTCTTTTTTTCTTCTTCAACTGTCTGGTACACTTGCAACATACCACACCCACCTATGTTCCTTGGTAAATAGAGTCTGTCAATGCCATTGTGTAGAAAAAAGCCATGATTTATTGTCATCATTTTTCTGGTCTACTAATCTTTCTCTTGACTTCCCTGAAGTATGCCATGTTGTCATTTTGAAGCATACCCAAGTATTTGTAGTGATCTTCATTCAAACTCCTGATTATTTCCATTGGACATTATTGTTGTTTCAGTTTTCACTATTTTTCTCTGAAGGTGAATATGGCATATTTACCCAGAACAAATCCTCTGTAATATATAGGTTGTATTTTTGGACAGTGTTTAGCAGTGATTCCATTTCAGATAGTCTTTTTAAGATGGTTGCTTAGCCAACAGTCCTAATATTGTTTACAAATTTCCCTCCTTTCAAATGACAGAAAGTGGATAAACTTTTAAGATCTTTAAAATGTAACTATATCTCATGTTTACAAACTCAACAGAAGGTAAAAGAGTGACTGATCTTGTAACAATCTCTATTATAGTGAATCTCAATATCATATCAAATACAAATCAGAGTGTAATGCCCAAAGGGGTATTATTAGGCTCGAGTTCTTTAGTTGGAACAAATTTAAATGAAACAGTTGCCTCTTGGCAAATATTTGTGTTACTCTACACCTTATGTCACCCCTATCCAATATGACTACAGGCCTGAAGATTGATTGTTATGGGGACTGTACTTGAGCACATGGAGGACATTAGATCAGAGAAGGCTTATAGAGATAAAAATAATTGATGATAATAATTTAAGATATTACAAGCTATTAAAATTAAGCAGTACAAACCGCTTTTATGAACATAAGTATTTTAACCCATCCCCATTCTTGATAAAATAGAAAATAAGTTAGTCAGAGACATAGCATATTTCTATTCTGAATCAAATTTAATCTGAATGAAAATTTCATCCAATGGAACACAATTTATTCTTCATATATGTTTTAAAGGAGCTTTGTTTCGCCACCAGCCAAATCTAATGCATGGAAGCACAAACAATATGGACTTCCAGATATGAATATTAAGCAATACTCTTTGTCAAATTGCATTGACACTGTTCCAAAGCCCAAGACAGTTTCTGTATGCTTAAAAATTATAGAATTAAAGAAAATTTCCCCAAAACAGAATTTGTCCCAACTCTAGGATATGGGGAAAAATTGTACCTATTAAAATTCTGTTCACTATGCATTACTTTAAATTAACTGGTTATCTAGAATATTCAGACATGGTTAATCTATTTTTAAACTGGGGACAATGCTAACATTGCTTATTTATAAGCAATTCTCTGAGTTTTAGCTTTTTAGAAGATTTTGCTATGTAGTTTTCGAAACTGCTTTTAATGCTGTTTACCTTACAGCATTTAGCTTTCAATCTAAGAAGATAATCTGCTGCATAAGAGCAAGAAAAACACATGATTTTGCCAATTCCATAACAGCATTGCTAATATCTGGCTTTAAAAAAATCTGAAAGATCCCTTTGACATTTTCCTTTCATTAAAGGGGGATAAAACCTCATCACTGACTCTAATCTACAAATAATTCATATAAATGTTTCTAAGACTGTCTTTAAGTCTAGGGATCTTTAACAGGGAAGTTATCCAGGTTCGGCAACAGATATCTTGCAAGGCAACAGAGAACACCTAACTATTGTCTAGTGCAACAAGCAATACAGTTGGATTTGATCAAACATTGTGACAAAACCAACAGATGTTTTTAATTCATTAAATACCTTTCATAGCAGTGTATGCATAAAGTATGAAAGTTCAATGGATTTGAAAAGTTAATGCCTTAGATTTTGCAGGTTTCATTCCTACAAACTTCCTTACTGTTAAGTTATTAAAATCGTTTTCTAAAAAAAAATATTATATGAAAATGAAAAAAAAGTAGCCCATAATCTTCTATATTGGCCATGCTTCCCATAACAATGCCAAGGCCATGGATTCTTCATGCTCTTCATGCTTTAACATCTATTTTAAAACATGTTACTTTAAAATGTACATTTCTTTAAAGAAATGTAAGATTTCAGGAATATCAGAGGAGGAAGAGGAGGAAGAAGAAGAGGAGGAAGAGGCTCCATCATTGATAGCTGATAATTAAGTATAAAAACTGAAATGATAATTTTGCATGCATAGCAAATACAACTTATGGAATCCAAATTTAAATGAAAATGTATTGTATTATATTACTAAAGTAATATTCTGCCAGAATAGCTGTCAGAATTTTTTCTATTTATTTATTTATTGCAACTAGAATATAATTTACATGCTTTATACATGATTGTTCTTAACATGCTGATAATTAGGATAGCTATGCAACTAAAGTCCAACTATGGATTTTAATGTGCATTTTCCTAACATACAGTTATGATTAAAATACATATACACTTAATATCCTTTTAAAATTCACTGTGAAATATCAATAAATGTTTTCATTTTGTTATTTTTGTCTTAAATGAAAATGCACATTATCTATACTTAGAGCCTTGGTGGTGAAGGCTGTTAAATGCCTAGCACTTAGTTTTAGCTGCCTGTAATTAGTGCAGGCTTGAATCCCACCAGGCTCAAGGTTGACTCAGCCTTCCATCCTCTCGGGGTAGGTAAACTGAGGACCCAAGATTGTTGGGGGCAATAAGATGACTTTGTAACAATGCCGCTTAGTAATAAGCAGGCATATACAATGGAATTAAGGCTATTGCTGAGCGCATTGGGTTGTATCCCAAAATTGTAAGCCTGAGTCTCTGGAGAAGGGCGGCATATAAATATGAATAAAAATAAAATAAAATAAAAATAAAATAAAAATCTCCCTTTGCTGTATTAGAATACATAGTACATTCATTTTCATATGTTTGTCCCCTAAAAAACAATTTTAATAGAACAACATTAATGTATTCTAATAATCCAATGGATATTTATTTATTTATTTATTATTTATTATTTGAACTTATTTCCCATCTCCTAGACTACTAAAAAGCAAAGAACAATAAATACATTAAAAAACAATTAAATCAAAATTATAAGCCCAAATATTTATAAAATGAGTTAAAAATTTAAAATAACCCTCCCCAAAGGGTCACAGCCCGGGTTGGTCAAATAACCAAGTCTTCAACTCGCGGCGGAAGGTGCGGAGGTCAGGGGCCAGGCGGAGCTCCAAAGGCAGTTGATTCCAGAGGTCAGGGGCAGCAACAGAAAATGTATGTACGTATGTATGTACTATATGTACAGTATAGCAATAACACTTAGACTTATATATCACTTCACAGGCCTCTCTAAGTGGTTTACAGAATAGCATATTGCCCACAACAATTTGGGTCCTCATTTTACTGACCTTGGAAGAATGAAAGGCTGAGCCAACCTTGAGCCACTCAGAATCAAACTCCTGGAGTGAGCAGTGAGTTAGCCTGCAGTATACCATGGCTCTCTTATATATAGATTCAATTTCTTCTGGTTATTACTTTATTTGATCAAGACTGCCAATCAATATCTACTTGTTGAGTAAGTGTATATTTATGTCATCAGTGATAGTATCTAGCCAAATGTATTCTTCCTATTGATTGCCTTTACCTTTCCAGGAATCAGCCCATTACCCAGGTCGTTACAACACAAAAGGCTGAGACACAGCCAGCACCTCAGCCACACAGGGTCTCAGGAAAAAGCCATCCAATCTGCATACATCAACTCCACAAACCAATCAAAGCTGAGTAAAACACACGCCACACCTCTAGAGCCATCCAATCAGCACGATCATCATCTTCAGGCTGGTGTCTTCAGCCTCATTCTTCTGGGAGATGATGTTAATGTTTTCCCAAACTCCAGAGTTAAAATCTGAAAACAAATATATATATATATATATATATATATATATATATATATATATATGCAGGTCTTGGCGTGTTCGGGTCTTTTCCCATGTAAGATTGAGAGTATCTTGGCAACATTTCAATGAGGTCCCACTCGCCATCCTCAGGCTGGTGCTGAAACTTCGTGCTTGTCGAGCAAAGTGTGATCAGAGCTACCATCTCTCTATAAATACTGGTGTGGAGGTGTGGTGTTCTGGCTCTGTTGTAAGTGGGTTGGTTGGCTGTGTTCTTACTTCTTGATTGGTTGATGGAGTTGATGTTTGCAGACTGGTTGGCATTTTCGTAAGACCCTGTGTGGCTGAAGTACTGGCTGTGTGTCTATCAGCCTTTTGTGTTGTATGACCTGGTAATGGGCTGTGTGATGACCTTCTGAGTTCTATTGTGACATCCTGGGTCTTGTGCTGTAATCTCCTGGGTCGTTGGCTGTGTTGTAACATCCTGAGGTTTTGTGGTGTAACGTCCTGAGTTCTGTGATGTGATATCCTGAGTGGATGGCTGAGATGTAATATTCCAGGCTTTGGTTTGCCTCCAAGTTTGAGATCTGGTTATGTGTTCATGGTGTGTGTGAGTTTGCTTAGTTTGGGGGGTCAGAGGGTGTAGCAGCTGGTGATGCAGCCATAGTCTGGTTTCTGGATGGTGGTTGTCTTTCGTCTATGGAATGGGTTTGGGTTTGAGTCTGGTGAGGGAGATTGGTGGTGGCGTCATGTATTGTTTTGGGTCTGGTGTTGGTTTTCGTGGCTGGGACTTGTTTGTTGATTAGGGCTAGTTTCTAGATGTCTAGTAGGTGGGAGGTATTCTCCCGTTTATTCATGTTATGGGGGTGTTTCTCTATTTAGGCTTCCCTAATTATTCTCTTGTTGAAGTGTTCAGTATTGGAGATTAATTTGGTTCCCTCAAAATCAATTTCATGTCCTGTGGCTTTAAGGTGCTGGAAAAGGGAGGAAGTATTTTCTTCTTTTCTGACTGCATTCTTGTGTTCTGCGATACATGCATTTATTCTCCTGTTGGTTTGTCCATCTACATATCTAACACAAACCCAAACTCTGGCTTAAATATGTAGATGACACTACCAACCAATCTGCAAACATCAACTCCATCAACCAATCAAGAAGTAACAACACAGCCAACCAACCCGCTCACAACAGAGCCAGCACACCACACCTCCCCACCAGTATTTATAGAGAGAGCTCCAATCACTTTTCTCACAAGCACAAAGCCAAGAGCACCAGCTTGAAGATGGTGAGTGGGACCTCATCGAAATGTTGCCAAGATACTCTCAATCTTACATGGGAAAAGACCTGAATATGCCAAGACCTGCATACCTGTACCCATGAAAATCTATGAATATATATATATATATATATTCTATATATTATATATAATGAGTCTTGGTGTATTCGGGGTCTTGTCCCGTGTAAGATTGAGAATACCTTGGCAGCGTTTCGACAATCTCATCCGTCATCTTGGGCTGGTGTCTTCAGCTTCGTTCTCCGGAGAAGCGGTG
This sequence comes from Naja naja, assembly GCA_009733165.1. NCBI lineage: Eukaryota > Metazoa > Chordata > Lepidosauria > Squamata > Elapidae > Naja > Naja naja. The sequence goes on along the minus strand of CM019149.1, from coordinate 258,038,276 downwards.
ACCGAAGCTGGCGGATAATTCCAATCTTACATGGGATGAGCCGAATACACCAAGACTATACCGATAATCTCACGAAAACAAATATATATATATATATATATATATATATACTCTACACATATTCCTGGGAGAAACGACTGAAACACCCAGCCTGAATGACGGATGAGATTTGTAAAGCTTGCCAAGGTATTTTCAATCTTACACGGACAAGACCGAATACACCAAGACTACCTTACCTTTACCCGTGAAGATATATATATATATATATATATATATATATATATATATATATATATACATACACATACAGTTTATTTCTCTGGAGACACTATATGTGAGTTCAGTGAACAGAATCTAATTTCATGAAGAAAAACCAGCAAAGCTTTTTTGTCTCTGTTTTTGAGTCTCTTTCTTTCTCCATTCCCTACCCTGTGTGTGTGTGTGTGTGTTGTGTTTTCTTCTATTCAGTTGGGTTTTATTCTCAACTTCCTGGACAAGACCATGCAGTTCTCTTGGCTTTCAGAAGTGATTTGCCATTTCCTACTTCCTAGGACTGAGAGAAAATGTTAGCAAAGGCCAGCTGGCTGGGACTGAACTCATAGTCTCAGGTTTCTAGCCTGATGCTTTATCCAGCACTATGTATAAAATATCGTAATAAATGTGATTTCCCCAAAGGCACCAAGTCATAGAAGTGTTTTATAATTATTTTGTCTTGAAAAAACATGAGCTTTTTAAATAGTAATGGTAAACATGGACCAAAACACTATAAAACCACTTGTACTTAAACTTTAGAAAGATGCTAAAATTCCTAAACAATCTGCAGTTTATTACTTTTAAGTAAGATCACCTGTTCTGTTTCTCATGTCACCAGCAAGTAACAGCTTTGATAACAGAAAGGAACTGCAGAGTGATATGCCTCCAGAAAGGAGATATGGTGGATGGTTACTTTGCATCTGCTAGGATTTTATCCTCAAATTTATCTTGTATTTTCTCAGGACACTGAGGCACGTTGATCTGAATAGTTGCCAGGCTAGAATTTAAATGAAGGAAACAGATGCTGTAATCTCAGGTATGCTGCTGATGAGGTTGTTCTTATCATGAGGGCCAAGAGATCGCTTTGCTAGCTAGTAATAAGCGTGTGAGAGTTAGTCTGGACAGCGACATCACATGAATTCAAAGAGACAACAGAGAGCAAACTTTTTAAAAGATACATTCTAAGGGAAAAAATAGATTCTGAAAAATCAACCAAGCAAGAGAGCTGTCTAATTGTATTTCATTTGAATTAACATTTTGATGTGAACTCTATATGAAATACTTGAGAAATTTTAAAAAATCTTGCTTTGAAATATTGACTCACACTTTTACATATAGATACATGTACCTGTGTGTGTGTGTGTGTATAGATAGATAGATAGATAGATAGATAGATAGATAGATAGATAGATAGATAGATAGATAGGGAGAGGGAGAGGGAGGAGGAGGGAGAAAGAAAGCAAATAATGAACATGTTACTGTATAAAAATCTGGGGATGAAAAGCACAGAAAATGAAAGTAGATAACTGTTTCCCAGTTTTAAAACCATCATTTTGCTTTAAATCAAAGATGCCAGTCATAATATAGCCTGGTACCTTGACAACATAACAAACTGTTACCTACAAATAAACACAGCTGGAGAATTTGCATGCAGTCAGACTGCACATAAGATACATAGTTTGTTGCTATAAAGTCTGACAAGGAACTGTCTAGTTAAAATGGAAAATAGCCATTTCCATAGTGTCCATCACTGATGAAACATGAAATTTTTGAAATGCCATATTTAAAATGTGACATAGAAAAAATGAAATAGTAGAAACTTGAGGTTTAAATAGGGAAAATAAGTCACTTGCAATAGAGCAAACCAATTTTCATCCATTGAAAGTAAATGTGAAGAGATTTGGAAATGAAACACAGGAAGTACATTGAACAAAGTTAAAATAGGCAAAATATATATCATCAGGATTAGCAAAGGATAGAATTAAATGATATTAAAAGAAACTGAATATATTAAATGCTAGCTGCCCATTATGTAGAGAAAATATGCTGGAATTGGTAAATCTCTTAAGGATGTTACTGCAAGACTGTGAATGGTATTTAAACACAACTTAATTTATATTATCATTTAAATATAATAATGGTCTGGATCAAGGGGCTATGCAAAAATTTCCACAGAATAGGAGACTGAGGATCACATTCTATTTTATATCCAGGCATCTTACTTTAGATATGAAGCAATGTTTAGATTCTTTTCTTTTTAATTTAATTTGGTATAAAAATAGCCCTTTGAAGTATTTCAGACAGTCTAGTTTATGGTACTGAAATCTGACATTCAAAAAAAAAAACCTCAGAAATTTCAGTACTTTTGCTTGGGATGTATTACAGCAAAAATGATTAATTTTGTATCAACGAGACAGGATAATTGTTCCTATTTTTTCCATTCCTTAAATTATAACAAAAGTGACAATTGTACAAAATGGAAAAGGCTGAATACATCTATTTTTATGTGATGAGCTCATTAATCATTTATTGAAAGCATAAATATGTTCCTTTCAATTCAGTTCCCTAATCTATATACCACTAAAATTCTCATTCCGTAACCTTTATCTGGGCAAAACTATTTTGAACCTAGGTATCTCAAATGGACTAATATACAGAGTGCAACTAAAATCCAGAGATGAAATTTGGGAAGTTGTGACTGCTTCAGTGCTGCTGGACTGCTGCTGATTCAGCTTTGCTGAAACCATACTAGATGAACTAATTCTACTTTATTATAAGGCTACATCAATGGAATTGTGCAAACCTGAAGGCACAGACTTACCACCACCACTCTTAACAACTTAAGTGTGGATCCTTCCTATGTTTCTGTAATTGTTAAGCTACTGAGGGGAATCCTTCCTCTCTTATTGGATTCTTTCTTAGGCAGAATTTCTTGTCCTCTTTCTCCAAGGTTATTCATAAATTTCATTACACTCTCTGGCCCAGCAGCAGCCCTTATCTATTTATTGAGAAAGAAAGGTTAGGAGGATGGAGGAGGAGGAAAGAAACCACCACACCAGCTTCTTTGGATACTCCACTCCACTGTGGGCTTCCTGACCTATCCTCCCATTCATTTTCTTTGACTGATTTAGCACCTTGCACACACCCTAAACCTCCCCACTCGTTCCCTAGTGTGCACTCCCACAACATGCACTGCAGTTCTCATAAACTGCTGGCCCCACACACTCACCTTGACCTGCATCACCTCTCTATGCACTCTCTCAAACTGCAGCCAGCGCGTCTTGTGCAACCCATGCACCTTCCCTGCTGCATGGGACCAATCTGCATACTTTGATTCATGAGCATCTCTTGTGTATTCCTTCACCCTTCCTGACCCACATGGCATCTCTTATGCACTCCCA